>CM038223.1:53879922-54479922 GCA_021442155.1 Cymbidium sinense | reverse complement strand
TCAACTAAACTCGAATCAAACAAAAACTAAACCAATTGACCCACTTAGGTCCACTTGACCCAAAGTGACCTAAAGGACCCATTTGAGCCAACTTCCAATCCAACCCAAATTGGATTCAACTAAGCTCACCAAAATCTTTCACCATGATTGTTTGATTACCCTAGAATGATCAATTGCAATCAATTAGGTCAAACCAAGTCAAGTTAGTCATTTGACCAAGTTAAATGAACTAAAAACTAAAACTCATCACCAAATTGATTGAAACTAATGATTTGAATCAACCCAAAATCAATATTTAAATATGACTTGTCCATCAATTGAGCCTAAGCCCAATTGGCCATTTGATTATTAGACTAAAGGACCAAATTGGGTCAAATCATTATCTAACCCAAATTGATTGCAAACAATAGCTCAACTTCAATACAAATTGATTATTGAACTTAACCAAAGTGAGCTAATTTGACCAATTGGTCAATTATTGACTAACCTAGCCCAAATTTGCCTAAAGGGTCAATTTGGCTAAATCTAAGTTAAATTCAAATTAATTCAAACCAAAGATTACATTCATCTTCAATTGTAACATTCAACCCATAACATAAATTTGGCCAAATTGGTCAACTGAATGACCCAAATTGAGCCAAATCCCTTGAAACCAAGCCATGACCCATTAGGGGTTAATCAAACCTAACCCAAACCCATTTGTGATCAGCCCAAAACTAACCCAACTCATTTAAATCCCTCATGGATCCTCCCCCACATAGGATTCCACCCAACCTTATTTAATTCTCCCCCATTACATGCACTTCACTCCTCCCCAATATTTGCATTGAATATAGATGATCATATGGCATCAAGAGAGGATTTTGGAGTAAAAATTTAAATTCCTCAATCAATTCATTATCCATCCCAATCACCCTAAGCAAAATAATAATATTTTGGAGCCAAAAAAATTCAAAAAAGGGTGAATTTTTTGCCATTATAAAAGGAGGGGAAATGAGGCTTTACCCCTCTTCCTCCCACCACTATTCAGCCCCCAAGAGCTCCCCAAAGTAAAAAAAAAAAAAAAAAAAGGAACCCATCCCCCAGCTCTTTGAGCCATTTTTGAGCTCAAAAGCACAAATAGAAGTTTTTCCAGCGAGTCGATGGTGATCATTGGAGAAGATGACATTCTAAAGGGGGGCAAATGTTAAAATTATTCAAAGCCCTCATAGTTTGCTCGAATCTTCACATACGGAAACCATCCCCGACGAGATAAATTTCACCAAAATTTAGCCGGCCTGAGGATTTCACATTTTGTGTTAATATTCTTGCGATTTTAGGAATTTCCCTTAGATAATCTCTTATTTTTACTTTAAATTATTCCAATTAGAAAATAGAATTTTTTTTCGGTGTGAATCGACACGAAAATAGGTCCATTTGGACAAATTTTTACTTAGAAATCTCATTTTTTTTCCTTTTAAAAAAGCATGTTTTCTTGTTTCACCAGTGAGCTGCCGTCATCAATCCCACGGTTTGCGGATCGGATGACGCGGATCGTGATCCGGGCCGGATCGATATGATGATCTAGGCGTCCCGCATGGTTATGGGGTGGACGGCTGAATCCGTCACGTGTCGCGATCACGGCCTACATCCGCGTCGATTGACGGTCCGATCTGCGATTGGATGATCCAGAGCAAACTGTGGGTCACTTTCCAAACTATTGTCCGGTCTTCCCGCTCTTCCGGCTAATAAGGCATCGCGCGCGAATCATGCGGCGCCGCATGGTGCACGCGTATAGCGGCCATGGCGTGCATTATCGCGATGGTCATCGCGTGGCGCCTTTACCCGCGTAAGCGAATTTTTTGATTTAAAAAATTAATTTTAATCACCAAAAATTTCAAAATTTTATAAAAAATAAAATACTTAATCAAAAATTATAAACAATGACTCTTTGGATTCGTCTTTTCAAGAGGAATCCAAAAAACTAAAAATCCTCAAATTTTATTAAGTATTTTGAGCTTAATTTGAGTTTAAGTAAAAATCAAAATTTATTAATTATGCCAAGAGTATATGTCAGATTAAGTTAAAATTTATAGGGATTGAAGTTAAAGTTAAAATACACCTACAATAAAAATCTCAAGTGAAAAGGACATCTGGATTGGGAGAATTAAATTTTGAAGTTCAAATTATCTATTTTAATAAAATAAATCAAATAAAAATTTAAAAATTTACAAAAATCTACAAAATGGCTTAAATCACTTCAATTGACATCTAGGACTCTTAAGAAAATAATGTGATTTTTTGAATCCTAATGAACCCCAAATAAACACTTAAGATTAAATTTTAATCAATTAAAGACTTAATTAAAATATGATCTAAAAATAATTTATGAAATAACACTTAAGCAATCATTAATCAAACCTCAAATCAGAAAAATATCATCCTCCTAAGAAATTAAATTAAATATGATTAAACTTATTTAAATCAATAAAACTCAATTAAACGATTAAATCTTAAATCAAACTTAAAATTCAACAAATCTAAGAAACTTTAACATTGGTTAAACTAGTATAACTAAA
This sequence comes from Cymbidium sinense, assembly GCA_021442155.1. Classification (NCBI taxonomy): domain Eukaryota; kingdom Viridiplantae; phylum Streptophyta; class Magnoliopsida; order Asparagales; family Orchidaceae; genus Cymbidium; species Cymbidium sinense. The sequence goes on along the minus strand of CM038223.1, from coordinate 54,477,364 downwards.
CCTACACTTAGCATGGAGTCATATGAAACTCATTAATGAATATAAATAAATTAAAACTAATTAATCATTAAATAAACTAAAAATCAAATTAATTAACAAACCAATTCATATTGATCAAATTAAACCAAATAAAGTCAAAGTAAACTTAATTAACATATGACTAAATCACATCTATTTGGAATAAGATAATTAATTAGCCATTAATACATAAACCTAACAACTAAATCAAACATGAATGAAATATAATGAACATAATAAATTGAGAAAATCAAACCTAACTATGATTATGAATAATCAAGTTTAATTGAAATAAAAATAAATAATTAAATCATTTAATCTAATCAAATGATAATAACAATAATCCCTTAATCAAATCAAACTTAAGTAAAACACTTAACTAAATCAAATCACACACATGTGGAAAATTAAGTCATTAATTAAATAAATTTTTGATTAATCTAATGATTTAAAAAAGTTTAATTATTCTTAATCAAACTTAATTAATTAAATATTTAATTAATACAAACTTAACGAATTAACCTATCATCTTAATGAACCAAATTAATTTTATAAATCACATTAAAATTAATTCAAATCAAACACTTAATTAATCTACTAATTAATTTAATCACACCTCTTAAATAAACTAATTAAGCCAATCACATTAATCATATTAAACTTAAGCTTAATCAAACATAAAATGCAATTAAATGCTAATTAAATTCTAATTTAAACTTAAATCATCAAGTCATTAATTACATCATTAACCTAAATAAATATGAAATCAATTTAAAAATTAAACAAATTTTTATTTAATTTAATAGTTAATCACACCCCTCAAGCAAACTAATTAAGTTAAACAAATTAATCATATTAAACCTAAGCTTAATCAAACATAAATGCAATAAAATACCAATCAAATCATAAATTAAACATAAATCATTAAGTCATTAATTACATTATTAATCTAAATAAATATAAAACTAAATTAAAAATTAAATAAATCTTTACTTAATTTAATAATTAACTTAAACATACTTATTAATTAAACTAATTACCCTTAAGCTAATCAAACTGAATAAACACCTAATTAATGCAGACTTAATGAATTAATCCATCATGTGAATGAACCAAATTAACTTTTTAAATCAAATTCAACACTTAATTAATCTAATAATTAATTTGATCACACATTTTAAATAAGCTAATTAAGTCAATCAAATTAATCATATTAAACTTAAACTTAATCAAACATAAATGCAATTAAATACTAATCAAAACCTAAATTAAACCAAAATTATTAAATCATTAATTACATCAATAATCTAAATAACTATGAAATCAGATTGAAAATTAAACAAATCTTTATAATTAACATAAATACACTTCTTAATTAAACTAATCACATAATCACATTGAACCTAAGCAAACCCATAGGCCAATAAAGCTAATCAAATCAAATTAAATTAAGAAAGACTCTCATCAATTTAATATGTAATCAAATCAAATCTCATTCAACCTACTTAAATAAGTTAAACTAATTAATTATCTAATGTATGAAATCAAAATACAAACCTAACTTTGATAAACATGATAAATGGATGAGATTAAAAATAAAATCTTAATTACAAGGAATCTAACTCAATTAAAATCAAAATAAAATCTCAATTAATCTAATCTAATATAACTACAAATAAATGAACCATAATCAAATCAAATAAACATAATGTTAAGTCACATAACCATAATCAAAGAAAAGAATTAAATATTAATTTAAAAGGATATTGAATTATCAAGATTTAATTAAACTAAAACATCTAATCTAAAATTAATCAATCAAAAACATATGAATTTAAATAAACTTAAACTTTATTAGAGATTAAGGATATTGAATTATCAAGATTTAATTAAACTAAAACATCTAATCTAAAATTAATCAATCAAAAACACATAAATTTAAATAAACTTAAACTTCATTAGATATTAAGGATATTGAATTATCAAGATGTAATTAAACCAAAACATCTAATCTGAAATCAGTCAATCAAATGCTTAAATAAAATTAAATTCTAAATTCTAAATTAAATCAAATAAATCAAATCAAATGAATTACACAAATTCAAATGGGCTAATTAAGATACTTAAGGACCTTAGTTAGATTCTTTAGGAGTTAGGATGTAGAATAGAGTGAGTTATGTCTACAAATAGAATTCACTCTACTCTTCATTCTTGAAAATCTAAACATCATTTTAACCAAATAAATGTGAAATAAAAATGAAAAATAAATCATTAAATCATTTAAATTGAAATCACCCAAAGATAATATTTAAACAAATTCAAACTCCAAATTCAAACTTAAACTAAAGAAGCCTAGTAAAGTCTTGCCATACAAACCTTAAGCACACACATTAGAATACTAAGTCACCACTTCTAGTGCTAAGTTAGGGTGTTATATGTATGATGTTGTGTTTTATTTTGTGATGTAATATTTTAGACTGGATGTTAGGGTGTATGCCTCATATGCTGGATGGTAGGTCGTTATTAGCCTAATCATATTTTCTTAGGGTGTTGTGCTTAAGGGGTCGACGCAATAAAAATATAAATACTTTTGCTGTGCAGGTTGCTTAACCCCTAAGCATAACCCATGTTAGGACATGTGGGCTTGGCTACCCATGTGTGGGGTGCTAAGTCCAAATTATTCATATAATTGCTTGGGTTGTATGGTGTGTTTAGCTAATATTTATTTTGCAAGTGTAGCTAGATTTACTTTTCCTATTTTTAATGTAATTTTACATTAGAAATTAGAATTAGTGTTATGGGGGATTAGGATGAGCAAGGCTTAGTCCCTAGGGTGCCATGTGATGCCTTTGGAGCAAATCAAATCAAAAGGAAGAGAAGGAAGGAATGAAGAAAAGAAGACCTCCATAACATGTACTATTTTGATAATTCGGGTTGTATAAGGATAGAGCTCGGCTACCCATCTTTTTTCTCTTTTTAGGGTGTACGATGGAACCCGACCGCATTGACCTTTTATTCTTTTATAGTAGTCTATAAATTGTTCAACGTTATGTTTAGATTGTGCACTAGAATTGCATACTTTTCCTAATTTCTTCATATTTGATGTTTGAATGTGTAGCCTGGATGTGGTAGGCTCTTAGGATAAAAATTAACTTTTCTACCCAATTAATAACTCGCAATTAAAATTTAAAACAACTCATAACCTCACATAAAATCTTAGGAATTAAACCAGGATAATAAAAATTTTAGCAACCTCTTAAGTGGATGAATGAATTTATAATATCATGCATGTCATATTCTTCCACTCTTGTTAAAAGGGGGCTTCCATCTATGTCAGAGAATGAAGGCTTAACCTGTGAGAGCCTTTGATGGAAGAACACCTCTTTCTCTTTTGATTTGTCCCATAATCAAGTTCTCATGCATTTATGCATACAAAATCTCATAGCCTGTGTCAAAATGAAGAGTTCAAAAGAATCAAATAAATTTAGTAAAATTTGCATTAGATTAAGTCATGATTTCATAGCACTCATGCTCTAGTCTCTTAGAGAGTAAGTTTAAGGACTTAATCTCCTTCCTAAATAAACAACAACCTAGCCATCTTGCAAAGCATTAGACTTGCCTACATGGATTTAAAGCGTATGAGAAGTTAGCTGGCTGTCACTCCATGCGGTAATAAGTCCAGCAGTCGGGTTATTTATTCTCTCTTATGGAGGTACACCATATATCCATTTTCACCTTAGATTTAAGTCATGCTTTGGCCCTCACCAAAGTTCCATAGATTTAGGATCTGAGATTGTTGTTTTCCTTTGCGGGCTATAAGCATAAATCCTCACCTCTTAGGCATTTTCATAATCTTATGTTGCAGAATTATAAGCCCTATCAATCTAATAAAATGTCAACTCAAATAATTAACTCTCTTCAATTTCAAAAATATAAAGCCAAATTATAGGGTAGGTCAGAATGCTTACTAGGCTTTCTAGTATCATGAGCATTTCCTACTTCCTCTCTTTAGATTCAAAAAATAAGTCTTCTCCTTGATCTATCCCATTTGATTTTCTAAAATAACCAATCATTTGATAGTCTTAACCTTGAAATCATTGGAGACCCTAATTGTCTACTTTAATCGACAGTATCATATGGAATTTCTATTCTTTATGATGTAATTAACTATGGAGGCTTGCCTCCATAGAAAACTTAATGAACCCAGCTTAAAATAAACCTTACTTTACTTTTCCATGTAAAGCAAGGGAAAGATCTCTAGTATATTCGAAGACCCATCGTGCCTAGAATCCTACAGTGATTAGGTCCATTATAGGGTGGTGATTTCTGTTTTGAGATAGTACATCATTCCTTAATGTCATACCCAATCACTTCAATAAGTACCCCCTAAGATATTCGTGGTGTCCCATATCTCAAAATAAATACCACAGATTTTTCTGGCAACTCCGCTGGGGAAGGGTTCCTCTCTCTATCTTTAGTAGACAATTATTGTCTCCAAGCATCGATAGTAGACTTATATTTTATATATGCCCAAGACTATCATTCTGTCCATTGATACTTAGCTTATTTCATCCTTAAGCAAAGCTTGCCAATATCCTTTAGGTTGTAGGACCTCACTCCGTGTAGGTCTTAAAATCTCTATTAGATTCCCCCAATAGGTGAAAATTAAAATTAATCAAATAAAGGAGATGACCAAAATTAAGAACCTCTTCACCATCTTGATGGTGAGGCAAGGTTCATCCCATGAACAATAAGAAAATAAAACTCTTCTACAAAATAACATGTCTTTCCAAAGGTACTTTTTCAAAATCCACATAATAAGATATCTTTACACAAAAATTTGTAAGAAATTTTTAAAAAGGCACAAAACACATATAACCAAAGCTTGTTTAATAAATCCTATGATTATTACATGGAGGTTCTTTTCAAAGTTTAAATCAACCATTTTTAATAGCACATTTTCTTTGAAAATAGCTATCCCCATCCCACACATTCAAATTTATTGGATGAAGATTCTATTTTTGAATTAAATCATAATATAAAATTGAAATTCCACTTAGCATACTTCACATGTGTTAGAGTTGAAGTTTCTCCACTTTTTGAAAAGTAATAAACCATACACACATAAAAGAGAAGTCAAGACATATTTGAACCCCCCACTTGACATACCCAAATTTGTCAAATGGGAGTTCCCCTTCCCTTGGAGAAGGTAGAGCAAATTAAATTCTATTTGCATTTGTGTGATAAAACTCCTTCTTGCCAAAGTCTTGGACTTCAAAACACATTGGGAGCTCATTTGACATGTCCAAGTATATCAAATAAGAACCCCCTTTTTGAAAATCATAATAACAAATTGAACTCCATTTAACATACCTAAGTTTGTTAAATAAGTTATTTTTCTTTCAAAAACCATAAACACATTTGACTTTCACTTAACATACCAAATTCGTTAAAGTGAGAGTTTCATTTTGAAAATCATAAACTCACTTGACTTTCACTTAACATACCAAATTTGTTAAATGAGAGTTTCATTTTCAAAAATCATAAACACACTTAACTTTCACTTAACATATCAAATTTGTTAAAGTGAGAGTTTCATTTTTAAAATCATAAACACATTTTACTTTCACTTAACATACTAAATTTGTTAAGTGAGAGTTTCATTCTCAAAAATCATAAATACATTTGACTTTCACTTAACATGCCAAAATTGTTATGTGAGAGTTTCATTCTCAAAAAAATCATAAACACATTTAACTTTCACTTAACATATCAAATTTGTTAAGTGAGAGTTTTATCTTCAAAATCATAAACACATTTGACTTTCACTTAACATACCAAATTTGTTAAGTGAGAGTTTCATTTTCAAAAGTCATAAACATATTTAACTTTTATTTAGCATACCAAATTTGTTAAGTGAGAGTTTCATTTTCAAAATCATAAACAGATTTGACTTTCACCTTACATACCAAATTTGTTAAATGATGGCCTCTTTTCAACACACATTTGATCCCTATTTTAACATACCAAATTTGTTAAGTGAGAGTCTAATTCTCAAAGAAAAATAAATATATCTCAAACAAATTTGGGGATTTCACTTAACATACCAAATTTGTTAAGTGGGACTCTCATTTTCAAAGAAAAGTAAATCAATCTCACAACCACATTTGACTTTCACTTAGCATACCAAATTTATTAAGTGAAATTCTCATCATCAAGCACAAATCAAACACATGTGGCCTCTACTTAACATACCAAATTTGTTAAGTAATAAGCCCTATTTTCAAATCAAAATATCACACAATCAAATCTTAACAAGAAAAAATATTTCAAATACACAATCATAACCTCTTCTTAGCATACGCAAATTTGCTAAGTAAAGGTCTTCAAACTATCAACATTTTAATAAAAGATGCACAAAATACAAATATCTCCAAGAAAATCTCTCCTCAAATTTTAGAACCCCATCCAACCTACTTAAATCGGTTGAGTTTCAAAATTGAAATCAAATGGCAAAGACTCTCCTCAATATCCAAATCTCTCTAGTGAACCCCACTTAACATATTTGAATTGTTAAGTATGGGTTCAAAACTCCAAACTTATGTTACTTGCGTGGAATAAATATCAAGGCAAAAATCTGATACAAGTTATAATTTCACAAATACAGGCATACAGCTCAGATCTGCCAATGCAGTCTTTACAGTTTTCACACATGGTAGCTCAGAAGTACGTATTTACTTTTCCTTTCGAGATGGATTTGGCCTTGGATCGGGCCAGCCTCTCGCAGACTGACTTTGGCCACCTCATTTAGTTTGGCCGAAGTTTCGAGGGGGCTAGGATCACATGTGAGGGGATCACCCTCACAACCATCAGTAAAAGTGTGGTGACCGGGCAAAAGCTGGTCTTCTAGGTTGATATGTCGTTGACTTAGTTTCCTCAAGAGGAAGGCGCGGGCAGTTAGTTGCTCTAGTGTCAATGCACTAGGGTTCCTTTCGCCCAGATGCAAGACCCACTCATTCCTTCCAGGGAAGGCTACCTATCTTCAGGATAGTCTCCCCCACCAATGAGGTTGGGTCTAGTTCTCATGTTGCACCTAGTAGGACTCGGTGCAATGCTACAAGATCGGCTTCATGACTATGCCAAGGAACTGAGGCGTTTCCCACACGAGAGGAGTTACCTAGGATAGTGTCTCCTCTTATCATAGAGAACAAGTTTCACCCCCTCTATGATTTTGATGGAGAGGAAGACATTAGGAGGATCTTTGTTTCACCTCTGCCCACAGATTATTTTGAGGCTTCTATCAGTGACAATAAAAGGTTGTCTATGGCCTTGGGATACTGCACCTGGGTTGGCGAGCTTACTGACGTGAAGTCCGAGGCTCAATTTGATTTATGTTGTCATCCCTCACAATGTAGGCAGACACATCAGACAAGAGTGGGCTAGGGAGGCTAGCATGACAGAAGCAGAGAGAGATATGTATGCGAACCATGACTCACCTCAGTGGACTTTTTCGAGCATTCACCGATGGGTACTACCCACTATAAGAGAGGATCTCCTGCTCAGAGAAAGTGGGTGTTTCCTCCACCACACTGATCCACTCCTCTCTCACCATCACCTGTTCAGGTCCCGCCATCCACCGTGCTTACAAAGGCATAAAAGATAATATACGGGGAGAAGAAATCCCCATTGGTGATCCGACTATGGTCAAAGGGTCCCACTTCATCTACTCCACTGACTGAGGTGAAGGCGAGTTCCCCTACTCGACCTCCTACTTCAATCTTGGTGAAGAAGGAGTGGCGACCCCGCAGCATCGTGGTCGCACCACCACAATCACCACCATCAGAGGTAGTGACAGTATCAGCCGTAGAAGGGGAAGGTGATAGTTCTGCAGTCCCCATGGTAGTGGTTCTCCCGAGGGGCACTACTCCACCTATGAGCAACCATGAGCATGCCTCTTCTAGTAGTCATGACCTCTCCAGAGCGATTCCGGATAGGTGTTAAGTGCATCTCAGTGAGCACAACCTCCATCTGGCCAGACATGTATTTGTACCAGCATAGTTAGATCATTCCATAGAAGAGATTCTAGAACAGTACTTTATAGAGTAAAGAGAGCTTCTAGGGAGTGATCGATCAAATTGTGAGGAGGGAAAGGTTAGCTTTGATCTGAATGAGGATGATCTCCTTGAGGATTTGACCAAGGTCCACATGATTGATACTAGGAGCTCTCTTCATAGAGATCAACATAGTTAGGAAGGTATTATGATTGAGGAAGATGATGCCATCCATTCAACCCAACACCTCTGTCAGTAGCTTAAATAAAAGGATTATCAAATCAACCAGATGGAGAAAAGGATGGAAGACTTGTTAGTAGCCCTCCATGCACCTCAAAACCAGGCCTCAATACCGCAGCATATACTACTAGAGATAAATCATCTTAAGTTAACACATGTCCTAGATCAGCCTAAAAGCACTTCTCCAATAGATCAAGTCAGTGGTATCTTGCATAGGAAGGTGGTGGATAACACCTCCATGCAAGAAAAAAATATCAAGCATTTGGTGGAGCAGCAAGTGAAGGATGCATTGGTACAACCCTGAGATGACTCATCTGTTCCAAAGGGTAGACCCTACCCAGAGGAATTTGATGGTGTCCAATATCCTAAGGATTTTATGCCTCCTTTCTTCAAAATTTTTGATGGCAATGGGAACCCTCGTCAGCACATAGCACATTTCAAGGCAAGATATTTCAATGCTAGTGGCAGCGATGCACTCTTATTTTATCTCTTCGTTAGTAGTTTGACAGGTATCACATTTGATTATTTTGTTAAACTACCCAATAGTTCAGTGGAGACAATTGTTTAGTTGGAGCAGCTCTTTATTAAGAGATTTGCTTGAGCTCAATAAAGGGTAACTGTGGGCGATCTCGTTGTAGCTCAACAACACCTCCGTAAGTCCCTTGTTGATTACATTCTTAGATGGTGCAATTTAAGTATGAAATGTGACCGCAGCTGTCTGAGCAGCATGCCATTGAAACTCTACTCAAGAATATTCATGGCCCGGTCACCTTCATGCTTAAAGGGTTTACCATTAAGACATTTGAAAAATTAATCAAAAAGATGGTTAGTCTACAAGGAGAGGTCAAACAGTACATTTCCAAGATCAGTCAGCCAAGCCCAAACTAAAGAAGGCATTTGAGAAAAAGCCAGGGGTAGTCATAGCAGTTGATAAGGGGAAGCAGCCAGACAGACCTCAAACACAGCAGCCTCCTCTACCATCTCCTCTACCACCACCTCAGCTGTCATATTAGCCACCTCAGTCATCATAGCCAACTCCACCACCACGCCACAAAGTATCCTCATCCACAATATCGAAAGTATCCCCACCCACAAAGATCAAGAAGATTCTATTCACCACCAAGTAACTACCATTTACCTACTCTTGCCAATAAATTGAATAAGCCTTATTCATTCAAGAGGGAGGTAGTCAGGAAAATCTTTAATAACCTCTTAAAGAAGCCTGATTTTCAATTACTAGAGCTTAGGAGGGCGGAGGATGTGGGCAAGAGTCATAATCCAAACTTTTGCCCCTACCACCGCATGCTAAGTCATATTTTAGACTATTGCTTTACCTTTAAGGACTAGCTTGAGCATAGTTATAAGTCGGGTGTCATTGTCATCCTCAATGAATATTTACTAGACTAACCCTCTAGATCTGTTAGGGTAATCTTTGGAGATACAAGCGATCTTCTTAAGACAGAGGAAGGTTGGGATATCTCCCTATCCCGAACCTCCAAGAAAATTATCTCTAAGATCGTAAAGTCCCTTGTAGTGCTAAAGCCAAACCTCCAACTCTAAGAAAGGTTTGCAAGTTTCTAAGAAACTTGAAGGAGGTAGATGCAGAGGAAGGCAATCCACCTTACTTGCCCGGGATAGCATAGTAGCACAACCACCGTCCAAGTCCAGCACTCCATCCACCATTGCAGCTACTACTTCTTTCTCCACTAGCTCCTCTTCTGTCAGCAGGAGCATTGTATCAGTAGACAAACACACTAAACCCCTTACCCCGCATAGTTTATTAATTTCTTATCATGTACCTCCATCTAAGAAGAAATCAATGAAGAAAGCTTTCACTGACATATTGTCCACTTTTGATACACTAGATTTTATTCCTCTCAAAAACTCTCTAAGTCTACAAAATAATAATGATAACTCTAGTTCTGATCATTCTTTTTTTGATTTAGAAATGGATTTTTCATTCCTGAATCATCCGGGTTCACCCATTGAGATTGATTTGGAGTCATCAGACTCCAATGATCCCATAGGAGAAGCTGTAGGTGAACCTGATGAGCGGGTAGAACTTTTCACTAAATCATCTCATGAAGTCATTGAAGTCAACCTCCGTAGTGGCAAAGTTCTACCTCCTAGGATAGCAACTCAGGATAAGGGTAAACAAGTCATTGATTCTAGTGATCAAGAAACTCCTCCACAAGATGCTCCACCCATGGATATGCTTATGGAGGATCAGCCCAGAGTTGACTATAATGTCTTCGCTCACTTAAGAAAGTTGCCAGCTAAATTAAGCATATATGATGCCCTTGTCTTATCCAAAGAGATGAGGGAGTCATTGATCAAAGCTCTTCTTGATCCAAAAATATGCTTAGCTCAACTGACCGATGTTGGAGAGGAGGCATGTTATTCAAGAGAAGCCCGTGGAGTTACATTCACAAATGAAGACCTTCTTTTGGGGACAATTGAGCACAACCGTCCACTTTACATCACAGCAGACATGGGCAGATTTAGGCTCTCTAGGGTATTAGTTGATCAAGGTGCATCAGTGAACATTATGAGTTTAAAAACCCTTGCCTACTTAAGGATCAATAACTCTGAACTCTGAGGAGATCAGATGATGTTGAGAGGATTCAACAAACAAGGCGAGGGCTTTAGGCTCCATAGTATTACCACTAGAAATAGATGATTGTAAGACATTAGACTTAGGTACATCTTTCACTATTATTTTTGGTAGGCCTTGGATACATGCAAACAACATGGTTCCATCTTCTTTGCACTAATGCATCAAATTCAGAAGAGGTGGAATTGAGTATTGTGTCAAAGGAGACTTGAAGCCATTCTCAGTTAAAGAGGTCTATATTTACGAAGATGCAACCTTCTATCTTCCTCTAAATCAAAAAGTTTATTCTCGCGAGCTTGCTGAATGTTCAAAAATAAAAGAAAAAGAAAAAAAAAAGAAAAAGAAGAAAAAAAGGAAGAGAAAATAAAAATACAAGTGAGCGAGAAATTAAACACTGAGGAAGAGGTAGAGCCAGATGTTACATTCCGCCCACAGTTTGTTCCTCCATATCAACACATGAGAAGGATGACTCGACCCCCATCAGGTAGAGGAAGAGGTAAATTCAGAAGTAGTTCTAGAGGTGGAACACCTCCTTGCTGGTGGCCAACCAGTAGGAGCTATGTTCACTCACGAGTACCTCACTATCCACATAGACTTAGAGTCCAGTTCAGAGGATGAGTCTCACGTGGTTAGCACGCCAACCAACCCCTCTCAGTGGGTCCCATTAAAGGTGACATTTGAGCCAGACAATGATGAAGACCAGGCCTCCAAGCAAAGCATGAATATATTTGAATCATTATTATGTAGAATAGTCAGGCAGCAGTTGGGAACTTTAGCTCTAACCTCACTTTCTTCACAAAAAAGTTAAAGATTTAGTAGTTAAGGAGGCCCTCAAGTCATCTACAGATGTCAAGCCAAAGAGATTTTTGTTGGGAGCATCATCCTCAAGTCAGGAAGCCGATGTAGAACTTGGGGATGATTCATATAAAGATTTAGTAGAATTACCTTTTGATTGGTACTCGCCTTGTGTTCTTAATTTAGCAAAGAAGGGATTAATCCCACATACTTGGTCTAAACACAGTCGACATTACTTTGAAAGGCTATGGGACAAAACCGACACATTCTCAATCAAGACCGGGACTAAGATTCAAAGACAATGGGTCCAATGACAACCATTGCCAAGTCATCATAAATCATTTGGAGTCTGATAGGTTCTTCTCAAATTATGCTAACTCTTATGAAGAGGTATGTTTAAAAATTTTAGATGACCCAAGTGAGCCTGAAGTTAGAGATGCACTGCCAGAGTTTGAAGAAGAGATCAGATCAACCATTGACGAGCTCAAAGAAATCAACTTGGGAACCAAAGATAATCCAAGTCCGACATATATCAGTTCTTTGTTGAATGAAGAAGAAACCAATGACTTAGGCTATTAACTAAGTTTAAGGATTGCATGTATGGAGTTAGAAGAGATGATCTATCCGACATAGTCCATAAATTAGCAATAGAACCTATTGCTAACCCTATAAAATAAGCTCCTAGATGTATGTGATTAGACATTGAATAGTATGTCACTTCTAACATCAAGAAACTGATCGATGCTGGCTTTATCATTGAAGAAAAATATCCTACCTGGTTGGCTAGTGTTATCCCAATTAAGAAAAAGAATGGCCAAATTCACATATACGTTGATTTTAGGGATCTAAATAAGGCATGTCCTAAGGATAAATTTCCACTTCTTATACCAGAATTAATGGTGGACATTGCCTCATCACATGCAATATTCTCCTTTATGGATGGCTCATCTTGCTACAACCAAATCAAGATGGCCCCGGAGGATGAAAGAAACACTTCTTTTCAAACAATCGAATTTATTGTTATAAGGTCATGCCTTTCTTAAAATATGCTACATACCGGCCATGACTCGAATCTTTGACGAACTCATTCATCATCAAGTTGAATATTATGTCGATGATCTCATTATCAATAGCAAAAAAAAGACCATCTCTTTGAATTGAGAGTAGTTTTCAAACGGTTAAGATAATACAACCTCAAAATGAACCCCCTGAAGTGTGCATTCAGAGTAGCTTCAGAAAAATTTCTTGGGTTTGTTGTCCGACACCGGGAAATAGAGATCGACCCAGAGAAGATCAAAGTTATCTTAGAAATGCCACCCCCTAAAAGCCTAACACAACTTAAGTCATTCCAAGGGCAGTTGGCATATATAAGATGTTTTCATCCAACTTATCGAAGATGCCAACCATTCTCGACTTATCAAAAAAAAATGGGATTCAATTAAAGACTTCAAGACAAAGCAATATCTAATGACACCGCCAATTCTAGCAGCCTCTACCATTTATCCTCTACACCGCCACATTAGATGACTCCCTTGGCACTTTGTTGGGCTCAAACCAAGAGAAAGAAAAGAATGCTCTCTATTATTATCATCTAATCCTAGAGGCAAACTACCCACCTATTAAAAGCACGCTAGCTTTAATCTTTGCATCCCAAATCTATGGCACTACATGCTTTCTCGTAAACTTGATCTCAAGAGTCAATCCACTAATATCTCATGACATGGTTGACCTTATCCACGGTTGGCTGGTCCATGATTTTATCTAGTTTGATATCACATTCATATTATTGTGCCATGAAAGGACAAGCTTTGCATTTCTTACGGCATCCACTCTGTGATTCTCCACTTAATGATGATCTCCTCAATGAACAAATCATGAACTTAGGGGATACTAGTGCTCACCGCTGGAGATGTACTTTAATGGTGCATCTTCCTCTCAAATGGGAGAAGAACCATAATTTACTATCCTAAGGAAGGCAGGGTAGGAATAGTTCCCTAACTCCAGACCACGATGTGATGAGATTCTCATATCAGTCCAATCCATGCACCAACAACAAGTGAATATGAGGCTCGATTGTGGAGTTTACACACATATCAACATCTTTGGGATTCTTTAGTCATCAACCAAATTGCTGGTCCTACATTTTAAAAGCCTAAACTCCATCATTATCACAAGTACACTATGAGTTATTGGCCCAAATCAGAGGTTACCATTTATAAGATTCCTCGAGGAGAAATGAAAGGCATTAGCCAAGCTTGCCAAAGAGTTGGCATGTGGAAGATGAGTCCATTCCAATAAGGGTCCAAAATAGACAAGTCTTATCCTTATTGATGATGAACTCATGAGAGATTCTCTTGAAGGGAGGTTGCCATAAAAAAAGATGAGAGTCGATTGAGGCAACCATTCATGGATTATTTACATAGGCAAACTACTCAAGAGAAATCACTAGCAACCAGTGAAGCGAGAGCCCTTTCACGCTCGCGGATGGCACCGAGCCCTTCAATCATATGGTTATTTGTGCGGACAAACACGAAGCCCATAAGATCGTGACCAAGATACACTCAGGTTTATATGGAGCACACCAATCCAGCTGAAGATGAAAACCAAGATAAAGAAACTAGGATACTACTACCTTTAATGATCATAGACTGCATGGATGTAGCTAGGAGATGCCACCAATGTCAGGTACACGGTGTGGTCCTACATCAACCACCCAATATTCTACATCCTACATTGGCCTCATGGCCATTTGAGTGTTGACTGTGGGTCTGATCGATCCTCCTTCTTCCAAAGGTCATCGATTCATCTAAGCATCAACTACTTTTCCAAGTGGGCGAGGCAATCTCACTAGAGTCAGCATGTGCTCCAGTTTTCAAACCATATCGTATATAGGTTGGGGTGCCTCGATGAATTATATCCGATAATGGTACTGCATTCAAGAGCACTAAAATCAACAGCTTTGCTCGGAGACATAGCATAGATGGGAGATATTCTACCATCTACTACCTAAAGGAAAATGGGTTAGCAGAAGGTGTCAACAAAACTCTCATTCAGATACTAAAGAAGACACTAGAAGACAATAAATGACGATGGCATGAATAATTGGTTGAAGCTTATGCCACTACCATAACTCCAACTTAATATACCCTTTTCTCCTTAGTGGGTCAATCTATTTACCATTAGAGTCCAACTCCCATCACTAAGGATAGTCGTGGGTAGTAAAATCATAATGGAACTAAACGCCAAGTTGCAGTTGGAAGAGCTCAAAGGTTTGGAGGAGAGACGCCTATAGGCATGCCAGAACCTCGAGTTATACAAAGATAAGATGATTTAAGCTCATAACAAGTTGGTCCGTCCTAGAGGTTTTCAAATAGGAGAGCTTATTTTAGTTCTAGGAGACCAATTATTGCGTCAAAGATGGAGGTTTTTGAACCCACTTGGGAAGGCTCTTGCCATAGAAGGCCTACCAAGGAGGATCTTATCAACTTATAAATTGTAAAGGAGAGCACCGATGCTTCCAATCAATGGGCTCTACTTAAAGAAATACTATCCATAAATCTTGTTTGAAAATAATTATCAATAAAACTTCTTTTCATCTCAAATTTCATTTCTTATGTGTTAGAAATATCTTTTGCTTATGAATCCACCACGATATATTTAGGGTAGGTATAAGAGAACCCAAGAGGCATCCTATCCCTCCCAAACACAAACACAAACTATAAAATGATCCTCCAGTGCTATTAGGATAGGTGTAAGAGAACTCAAGAGGCATCCTATTCGACTAGTACAACTAAGTTAGGTGTGAGAGAACCCGAGCAATATCCTTTCTTGGTGGAGTCACAATTGCCCCTACGACACCATTTCATCCAATCTTTGACATGTTTAGTATAGATGTAAGAGAACCCAAGTGGCATCCTATTCCCTCTTTCACAACATAAATGAACATATATCTTTGTCTCAGGCTACTTTGATGTGGGAGCAAGCCCTTTGGGGAACTCACTCATTAGTTGCTCTAGGTCGGGTCTACATGCTACCTCACTAGTATGTCACTCTAGTGATCACTTGTTGGAGGATGTGAGTCCTCGGGCTTTCTTCCTAACTTGGCCATTGTAAACCAATGAGCACCTTATTAATAGGAGCCTACCCAGCTACCTCATGTTGACTTTGCTTAAGGAGATGTGAGTCCTAGCTTTCTTCTTGAACTAACCATCATGCACTAACTAGTTGAGTATATTGAGGTTTAGTATAAGTCCCAGAGGCTCCTCTCCTCTTGACTACATTTGAGTATGTAAGTCCTCCAGGGCATTCACTAGTCACCCTTGGTGGATGGCATGTGAGTAAGACACTATCCCAACAATCGTTTAGAGGATTTGAGTCCCA
Organism: Cymbidium sinense; assembly: GCA_021442155.1. NCBI lineage: Eukaryota > Viridiplantae > Streptophyta > Magnoliopsida > Asparagales > Orchidaceae > Cymbidium > Cymbidium sinense. The sequence continues at coordinate 54,461,266 of CM038223.1, read as the reverse complement.
GCTTCTTCTTTGATTGTTGCAAACCCATTGGTTGATGTTATGTCGAGTGACTCACCCGAGATACCCACTCTTGGTAAATGTGAGTCCCTGCTTTCTCCTGAGTTGGCCACCAATACCTATTTAATATACTAGTGTCATCTTCTTGTTGGATTAAGCCTTTGTGGCCCCATCACCCTGTGGGCATTCTATTTGGATCATGTCCTTCCATTTAGACTACCTGGTTATTTTTTGGATTGGACAGCCCCTTCCTAGCCAACTGTGGTTGGAGAATTTTTCAGGGATGAGAAATTCTCCATGGTTGAAACTAAGATATGCTGATATATAGCTCCTTGGTGAGCTAATCAACATGGTCCAAGTTAAAATAAACTAAATCAAACAAAATTAATTCTTGGATTAGAATTCAAGCCCCTAGTGGCCCCTTCCCAGGCATCCTATCTTTAGTACAAAACTCCATATTGCCTACCACTTGAGATAGTCAAAGACTCTAATCACCCCTTGGGTTCAACTTGTTGTTCCACCAATGAGTTACCAATCATCTTGCTTTGAAAGATATAAGTCTATTAGCATTCTTTCGAGATGTAAACCATGCCCAGTTCAATTTATTGCATAGATCGATCAAGTGGTTCTTGTTAGAAGATGTCAGCTTTCTTCTTAACTGACCATTGCAAATTGAAAGACACCCCTGAGTTGTCTACTATGAGACTATCCCTTTAGATTTGTAAAACTAAGATGCCTATTAATTTTAGCTTCTTTAGTAGATCCATCAGATAGGTTCATTTAAATTATTAACTATTCTTGATGAGTCCACAATAGCATTCTCTCAAATAGTCGCCCCAGTCGTTAATTGTTGCAAATGGACGATCACCCCAATGGTTTTACTTTGAAGATGTAAGTCTTATGCTTTCTTCCTAACTTCATTGCAAAAAAGCAACCCAGATAGTCTACTGGTTGGTAGACTACCCTTTGGATTTATAAATTGAGAGGTCTGATTAGGTAGAGTCCATCGCACCCAACAATGTCCATATAACACACCAAATTAAATTAAATCAAATCTAATCAAAATAATCTTGACTACTTGAGTTGAGGAAGATATGTTCACTCAAATAGTCACCCTAGGTCGAGATTGATTGCCATAGATCACCCCAATGATCCCTTTGAAGATGTAAGTCTGCTATGCTTTCTTCCTAGTACGCGTTGCACAGAAACCTTAGGGATAGTCCTACCGGGTAGACTTTTGGATTTGTAAATCAGAGGTCAAAGATAGCTTCTCGAGTCATCACACATATGGTCCATAACATAACACACCAAATTAAATTAAATCAATTCAAATCAAATCAATATAATAAAATTAATCGTGACTACTCTTGAGTTGAGGTAAGATCCGCCTCACTTAGTAGTCGCTTTAGGGTTCCAATTTGTTGCACCATCGACTTTGATCCTTTGGAAGATGTAAGTTCCTGTATAGTCATTGCACAATCAACCTGTTGGATAGTCCTACCTTATATGTAGACTACCCTTTGGACTTATAAATCTAAGACAGGCCAAAGCCCCATGGCTCCTTCTTAGTGTAGTCCATCGCACACCGACAGGTCCATAATAAAATAAATTAAAACCAACCTCCCTAGTGGAGTCAAATTAAACATATCAAACAAACCAAATTTCTCCTCGAGGCAAATCAAATTAGCCTCAGTGGAGCTTAGATCTAAATCAAATTCAATCAGTGTACATCCCCATGATATGCCCTAATCTAGAACCCTTCTCCTAGTGGAGCCATAACAAATTAAACCAACCTCCTAGTGGAGTCTAATCAAACAAATCAAAGAAATTAATCAAATTCTTATCCCTAGCAAAGCTTGAACCTATTTCCCAAGTGGAAGGTTCATGTACCAATCCTCAGGATACACACCCAAACAAATTGTACTCATAATCAAACGATCCATATCCCCACAGATTTGAACTATTTCTGAGGAAGGTTCATGTACTCAATCTCATTCTTGCTCTCTTATGCTCTTGGAATAAAGAGAGCTGCATTACACTAAGATCATGATTCTATCTATCTTTTGGGTCTAGGTATAGATCACTTTTATTGTTAGTTGTAATCTTCTGGATGTTGTTGATCATTTCAGTCAATGTCAACACGTGTGGTGTGCCTTGTTAGTTACACCACACCTATTGGGGGTCCTTTTGTTGACCTCACTTTTGGAGTGAGCTCCTAACCTCATCTTCTTAAACTTAGGACTCTTCTAGACACTAAGAACTCCTTAGTCATAAGACTTCTAATGATTAGGTGAACACTTAACCTAAGCCTAAAGACTTAGAAGTGTTAATCATAAGATTAGGCTATGCTTTAGGGCTTAAGGAAATTACCTATCCCATAGCCAAAACCCAATCTAGATACACTTTCTCAAATCAAACCTATTCATCTCAAACTAAATCTCAAATTCAAATTCAAATTCCAAATCTAATTTCAAATTTGACTCCAAATGATTGAAACCCAAAATCAAAATCTAAGATCCTTCCAAGCCATATGAACCACATTCATAAGTTTAGCCAAAACTCCTTTAGATCAAATCAAACTCAATTGATCTCTTTATAAATCAATTATTCCTTCATTTATATTGATAAATATAAATGAAATCCAAATTCAAATGACCAAAACTATATAGAAAATCAAATCCAAACTCAATCTAAACCCTTTAAGGCAATTCTTTGGACTTAGCCAAATTTTATCTAGATCAAGTCAAATTAATGAATTTTCTCTTGAATCAATCATTCATTCAATTATCTATCCAAATATAAATGAAACCTATAATCATCAAATAAAATCGAAACCAACCCAAGTCCCAACTAGCTTTTGACTTGAAAATTTCAAATGAGCCAAAATCCTTGACTCCAAATTGATTGTCGTTGAATTTATATTTCAATATAGGGCTCATATATAAGTTCAACTAAAATCGAATCAAACCAAAACCAAATCAATTGACTCACTTAGGTCCACTTGACCCAAACAGACCTAAAGGACCCATTTAAACCAACTTTCAATCCAACCCAAATTGGATTGAACCAAGCTCACCAAAACCTTCCACCATGATTGTTGATCACCCTAGAATGATTTGCAATCAATTGGGTCAAACCAAGTCAAGTTAGTCATTTGACCAAGTCAACCCTTAGCCCAAATGAACCAAATCTAATCGAAACTCATCCTACACCAAATTGATTGAAACTAATGATTTGAATCAACTCAAAATTAATATTTAAATATGATTTGACCACCAATTAAGCCAAACCAAGCCTAATTGGTCATTTGATCCAAGTTGACCCAAATTGGCCTAAAGGTCCAAATTGGATCAAATCATGATCTAATACAAATTGAATGCAAACAATGGCTCAAGTTCATTCCAAATTGATTATTAAACTTAATTAAAGCCATAATTGAGCCTAATTTAACAAATTGGTCAACTTGACCCAACTTAACCAAAATTGGCCTAAAGGGTCAATTGAGCCTAAATCCAAATTAAATCCAAATTAATTCAAACCAAAATACATTCATCTTCACTAGCTAAATATGAATCATGCCCAGTCAATCCAATTTTGGTCAAATTGGTCAACTTGACCCAATATGACCCATATGACCCAAATTGAGCCAAATCCCTTTGGGGACTGATCATGACCCATTGGGGACTGATTAAATTTGACCCAAACTCATTTGGGATCAGTCCAAAATGAACCTAATCCATTTAAATCCCTCATGGATCCTCCCCTATATAGTATTCCACACAACCTCATTTAATTCTCCCCTATCACATGCACTTAACTCCTCCCCAACATGTGCATTAAATAGAATTGATCATATGATAATAAGAGAGGACTTTAAAGTAAAAAAAATCTAAAGTTCTCAATCAATTCATCATCTATCACAACCACCCCAAGCAAGATGATAATATTTTGGAGCCAAAAAATTCAAAAAAGGGTGGATTTTTGGCCATTATAAAGGAGGGGAAATGAGGCTTCATTCCTCTTCCTCCTACCACCATTCAGCCCAAAAGCTCCCCAAAAAAAAAGGAATCCATCCCTCTTTGAGCCATTTTGAGCTCAAAACACAAATAAGTTTTTGGGGAGGCACGGTGCATTGGAGAAGATGACATTCCAAGGGAGGCAAGGTTAAAAATCATTCCAAAGCTTCTCACATACCTATCAGTATCTTCATCACAAAACCATCCCCATGAGGTAAATTTTGCCAAACTTTAGCCGGCCTTAGGATTTAGTATTTTGTGTTAATTTTCTTGCAATTTTAGAAATTTAGATAATATTTTACTTTAAATCATCCCAATAAAAAATAGAATTTTTTTTAATCGACGAAAAATGGTCCATTTGGATAAGTTTTCACTTAAAAATCTCATTTTCCTTTAAAATGTTTTATTTCACCATCTGATCACGTTGTCCGATCCGGTTCGCGGATTGAATGATCGATCATCGCACGCGATGATCCGTCGATCACATCGACGGACGCCGATCGCTGGTCATGCATCGACGGCTCGATCACCTGATCGCATGATCGAGCGCTCGATCTAGATCACATCATCTACGATCGCGGTTGATCCGACCGCCGCTCTTTGCGGCACCACACGTGAGCTTGCACGCTCATGCACATGCTGCTCCGCACACCGCCTGCAATGCCGTTATTTTAATTTAAAATTAATTTAAATCACAAGAAACTTCAAAAATTTATAGAAAATAAAATACTTAATCAAAAATTGTAAATAAGAGCTCGTTGGATTCATCTTTCCACGAAAAATCCAACAAACTCAAAATCCCCAAATTTTGCTAAGGATTTTGAGTTTAATTTGAGTTTTAGTAAAAAAATAAATTTCATTAATTACCAAAAAATATATATTAGATTGTTGAAATTTTTGGATTGAAAAAGTTAAAACACACCATAAAATTTCAAGTGAAAAGGACTTCGATTGGGAGAAATTAAATTTTGAAAATTGTCCATTTTAATAAAATAATTCAAATAAAAATTTAGAAATTTACAAAATCTTCAAAATGGCTTAAATCACTTCAATTGACATCTAGGACTCTTAAGGAAATAATGTAATTTTTTGAATCTAATGAACCCCAAACAAACACTTAAGATTAAAGTTTAATCAATTAAGGACTTAATTAAAATATATCTAAAAATAATTTAAATATCAAAATCAAAATCAAATGAAATAACACTTAAGCAATCATTAATCAAACCTCAAATTAGAAAAAATATCATCCTTAAGAAATTAAATTAAATATGATTAAACCTATTTAAATTAATAAAACTCAATTAAATGATTAAATCTTAAATCAAACTTAAAATTCAACAAATCTAGAAATTTTAACATGGTCAAACTAGTATAACTAAACCTACACTAAGCATGAATCTTAATCATATGAAACTCCTTAATGAATATAAATAAATTAAACTAATTAATCATTAAATAAACTAAAAAATTAAATTGATTAATAAACCAATTCAACATAATCATTTGATATCAAATTAAACCAAATAAAGTTAAAGTAAACTTAATTAACATATGATTAAATCACATCCATTTGGAATAAGATATAATTAAACATTAAACATAAACCTAACAACTAAATCAAACATGAATGAAATATAATGAACATAATAAATGAAGAAAATCAAACCTAACTATCATTATGAATAATCAAGTTTAATTGAAATAAAAAAAAAATTAAATCACTTAATCTAATCAAATGATAATAACAATAATCTTTAATCAAATCAAACTTAAATAAAACACTTAACTAAATCAAATCACTCACATGTAAAATTAAGTCATTAATTAAATAAACTTGATTAATCTAATGATTTAAAAATTTAATTACCCTTAATCAAACTTAATAATTAAAATTTAATTAATGCAAACTTAATGAATTAATTATCATCTTAATGAATCAAATTAATTTTATAAATCACATTAAAATTAATTCAAATCAAACACTTAATTAATCTAAATTAATTTAATCACACATCTTAAATAAACTAATTAAGTAATCAAATTAATCATATTAAACTTAAGCTTAATCAAACATAAATGTATTAAATGCTAATCAATCCTAATTTAAACTTAAATCATTAAGTCATTACATCATTAACCTAAATAAATGAAATCAAATTAAAAATTAAACAAATCTTTATTTAATTTAATTAATCACACCCCCAAATAAACTAATTTAATCAAATTAATCATATTAAACATAAGCTAATCAAACATAAATGCAATTAAAATATCAATCAAATTAAATATAAATCATTAAGTCAATTAATCATTAATCTAAATAAATAAAAAAATTAAATAAATTTTTAATTAATAATAATTAAACACACTTGTTAATTAAACTAATTACTTAAGCTAATCCAATTGAATAAACACCTAAATGCAAACTTAATGAATTAATCCATCATCTTAAACCAAATTAACTTTTAAATTAAATTCAACACACTCTCTAATTAATTTGATCACACATCTTAAATAAGAATTAAGTTAATCAAATTAATCATATTAAACTTAAACTTAATCAAACATAAATGCAATTAAATACTAATCAAAACCTACATCATTAATCTAAACAAATATGAAATCAAATTGAAAATTAAACAAATCTTTATAATTAACATAAATACACTTCTTAATTAAACTAATCACATAATCACATTGAACCTAAGCAAACCCATAGACTAATAAAGCTAATCAAATCAAATCAAATTAAATTAAATTAAGAAAGACTCTCATCAATTTAATATGTAATCAAATCAAATCTCATTCATCCTACTTAAATAAGATAAACTAATTAACTATCTCATGTATGAAATCAAAATACAAACCTAACTTTGATAAACATGACAAATGGATGAGATTAAAAATAAAATCCTAATTACAAGGAATCTAACTCAATTAAAATCAAAATAAAATCTCAATTAATCTAATCTAATTAAACTACAAATAAATGAACCATAATCAAATTAGATAAACATAAAGTTAAGTCACATAACCATAATCAAAGAAAAGAATTAGATATTAATTTAAAAGGATATTGAATTATCAAGATTTAATTAAACCAAAATATCTAATCTAAAATTAATCAATCAAAAATACATGAATTTAAACAAACTTAAACTTTATTAGAGATTAAGGATATTGAATTATCAAGATTTAATTAAACCAAAATATTTATCTAAAATTAATCAATCAAAAAAACATAAATTTAAATAAACTTAAACTTCATTAGATATTAAGGATATTGAATTATCAAGATGTAATTAAACCAAAATATCTAATCCAAAATCAATCAATCAAATACTTAAACAAACTCAAATCCTAAATTCTAAATAAAATCAAATGAATTATACAAATTCTAATGAGCTAATTAAGACACTTAAGGACCTTAGTTAGATTCTTTAGGAGTTAGGATGTAGAATAGGGTGAGTTATGTCTACAAATGGAATTTACTCTACTATTCATTCTTGAAAATCTAAATATCATTTTAACTAAATAAAAGTGAAATAAAAATGAAAAATAAATCATTAAATCATTTAAATTGAAATCACCCAAAGGTAATATTTAAACAAATTCAAACTCCAAATTGAAACTTAAACTAAAGAAGCTAGTAAAGTCTTTGCACACAAGCGCTAAGTCACCACTTATAGTGCTAAGTCAGGGCGTTATATGTATGATGTTGTATTTTATTTTATGATGCAATATTTTAGACTGGATGTTAGGGTGTATGCCTCGTAGACTGGATGGTAGGTCATCATTAATCATATTTTTACGTGGGGTTGTGCTTAAGGTGTAATAAAAATAGAAATACTTTTGTTGCAGTTGCTTAGCCCTAAGCATGACCCATGTTAGGATAGGTGGTTATCCATGTGTGGGGTCTAAGTCCAAATTATTCATATAACTTGTTTGGATTGTATGGTGTGTTTGCATTTATTTTGCAGTGTATAGATTTACTTTTCTTATTTTTAATGTACTTTTGTATTAGGAATTAAGATTAGTGTTATGGGGGATTAGGATAAGCAGTGGCTAGAAGGCTTAGTCCCTGGGGTGCTTTATGATGCTTTTGGAGAAATTAAATCAAAAGGAAGAGAAGAAATGAATGAAGAAAAGAAGAGCCCGATAACATGTATTATTTTTTTAATCTGAGTTGTATAAAGGTAGAGCTCGGCTACCCTTCTTTTTTTCTCTTTTCAGAGTGTACGGCGAAACTCGACCATAGTGGTCTTTTATTCTTTTATGATAGTCTATAAAATTGTTTGATGTTGTGTTTAGATTGCGCACTAGAATTGCATACTTTTCCTAGTTTCATCATATTTGATGTTTAAATGTGTGGCCTGGATGCGGTAGGCTCTTAGGATAAAATTAACTTTTTTACCCCAATTAATAACTCACAATTAAAATTTAAAACAACTTATAACCTCACATAAAATCTTAGGAATTAAACCAAGATAATAAAATTTTTAGCAACCCCTTAGCTGGATGAATGAATGTATAATATCATGCATATCATATTCTTACACTCTTATTAAAAGGGGGCTTTCATCTGTGCCAGGGAATGAAGGCTTAACCTGTGAGAGTCTTTGATGGAAGAATGCCATTTCTCTTTTGATTTGGCTCATAATCAAATTCTCATGCATTTAGGCATACTCATAGCCTTTGTCAAAATAAAGAGTTTAAAAGAATCAAATAAATTTGATAAAATTTATATTAGATTAAGTCATGATTTCATACCACTCATGCTCTAGTCTCTTAGGGAGTGAGTTTAAAGACTTAGTCTCTTTTCTAAATAAATAACAGCATAGCCATCTTGCAAAGCATAAGACTTGACTACATAGATTTAAAGCGGGGGAGTTAGCGCCACTGTAATAAGTCCAGTGGTGATTTATTCTCTTGTGAGGTACACCATATACCCATTTTTCCTTAGATTTAGTTCTCCAAAGCTCCCTAGATTTAGGATCTAAGGTTGTTGTTTTTGCTATAAGCATAAATCACCTCTTAGGCATTCTCTTATGTTGTGGAATTATAAGCCAACAATCTAATAAAATATCAACTCAAATAATTAACTCTCTTTAATTTTAAAATATAAAGCCCAATTATAGATTGAAATGCTCTGGGCTTCACAGTATCATGAGCATTTCTACTTTCTCTTTGGATTCAAAAATAAGTCTTCTCCTTAATCTATCCCATTTTATTTTCTAAAATAGCAATCCTTTGATAGTCTTAATCTTGAAATCTTTGGAGACCCTAATTGTCTACTTTCGAGAGTATTCTTAAGAAATTCTCATTCCATGATGTAATTAACTATGGGGGCTTGCCTCCATAGGGAACTTAACAAACCTGGCTTAAAAGAAACCCTACTTTACTTTTCCATGTAAAGTAGGGGAAAGATCTCTAGTATATTCAAAGACTCATCATGCCTTAGGAGTCCTTATTAGGTGATTAGGTCCATTATAGGGTGGTAATTTCTATCTTTCAAGATAGACATCATTCCTTAATGTCTGATCAAAAAGTACTCTAAGATCTGTCCCACATCTCAAAATAAACACACAAATACATATTACAATTTTAACATAATTACTACTAAACATTTGCTTAGTAACACTAAAGTGAATTTCAAGGAAAAGGATAAAAGCAATACAAAGTATTAAAATTAAGAATTAAAAAAAAAGTTAGGAGATGTAAGATTAGATGACAGGAAACTTGAAGATAAAATTAAGGATATAGAGGATATAGTTGAGAAAATTAAAGAAGAGAAAGTTGTAATTAGTGAAAAGGTAAAAGTTAAGAGAGATATTTTCAAAAGATTAGAGAGAGACTACCACCACCATTTTCTTAAAAACATCAAAAGTAGAATATTGATAAACTTTTAAAATTTTTGAATGTGCTTAAAAAATTATCAGTAAATATTCCATTTATTGAACCCTAAAGTAGATGCCCACTTAAGCAAGAAAACATGAAGGACATTTTGTATAAGAGAAGAAAATTAGGAGAGAATGAGACTGTGGCTTTAATTGAAAAATGTAGTGCTATAATTTAAAAATATTATTAAAAAAATTAGAAGATTCTAATATTTTTACAATATCTTACACTATAATTTTTTTTAGAAAAATCATTATGTGATTTTAGAGCTTGTATTAATCTAATGTTATTGTCTATATTTAAGAGGTTAAGATTAAGAAAAGTTCAACCAACTAGTGTGACCCTTCAATTAGTAGATAGAACTTGGATGTATCATAAAAGGATAATAAATGATGTGTTAGTTGAAGTTCATAAATTTATGTTTTATGTAGATGTCATAGTATATATAGAGGAAGATAAGGAGATTCATATTATCTTAAGAAGACCTTTCTTAGGATTTACAAAAGAATAATTAATGTTTAGAAAGGAGAATTGACTATGAGAGTTTAGGATTAGAAACTCAGTTTTACTGTTTTTAGATCAATGCAATTCCTTGATGATCTTAATGGTGAATGTTTAAGTGGTGATTTGGTAGATAAGAGTATGCAAGATAAGATAATTGAAATATCATCTTTAGCGGAATTGTTGAGACCTTTGATTGAAGAAGCACCTACCTTAAAGTTAAAAGCATTACCTAATTATCTTAAGTATGCCTTTCTATGTGAATCATCAATTTTATTAATCATAATTTTTATAAATTTGGATGATGTTCATGAAGAAAAGTTGATGAAACTCTTAAGGATCATTATAAGAGCTTTTGAATAGATGATTGTATATATAAAATACATATCAATTTGGTTCATTTAAAATTATGAAAAACTTAGTATAGTCGAGCTGAGGACTATAAACTAAGTGCTACTTAGAGGTAACCCATGGTTTGCTTGAATTGGTGTGTATTTGTATGATTTATAGATGTGAGTTATTATTATATCTTATGTAAAAATCTAAAATTATTGAAAATTATTTTGTGTTGCTAGATGTACATATGATGCTACAGAAATTGTTAGAAAGTAGCATAAAAAGAAGAGGATGACAAAGAAGAAGAAGATGATGATAGAGGAGTATCTTTTATTTTATTTTGTGATTAGTTTTTTGTTTGTCTCTTTGTTTGTTTTGCTTAGTGTAATGTAAGAAATGAGTTTCAAGGAGGTTTGAATGTATTCTATTTTATTTTGTGTGATTTTATGTTTTTTTTGTGCAACACAAAGGTGCTGCAGTCTGTCTATAATTTTTATTGTTAGTAAAATTTATAGCTTTTAATTTTACTTGTCTTTATTAATTTTATGTTATTTTCTAAAACTTGAAGTTGCATTTTGTTAAGCAAATCTTGGAAATAATATCTTAATATGAAAATAACTTTACATCAAAATTATTAAATAATGAATTATAACCTAAATTATTATTAATGGAATTTTCTTATAAAAATTAAAAATTTATACTGAGTTAGGAATCACCACAACACACACTACATGTATATATTTAATAATAATTCTTTATGAATTTAATTTGTTGTTATGTTATAATTTAGTATAATTACTACTTTTATAACACAATTACGACTAGCATCAATTGGAGATTAGCATATATAGTGAAAATTAATAATTCATTTGAATTGACATTAGATATAGAAGAAGAATGGAAAGTATAAAAATAAGTGAGAGAAAACACTCGAGGCTAAATATCATATAATAATAATACTTGATATTCTTTTAATATCTAAGCAATTCAATGAATTTATTAACATAAGCTATTTGTGTTAAATTCGAAAGAGAAAATTTATATTGTGATTACTTAAATAATAAGTGATAATTATTTATTGAAATAAATTGGCTAAAATTTTATAGGAATCGACAATATTATTATAGACCATAAAAGTGACTTAACTCAAAATAAATGCTGGTTTAAGTAAGAATTTAGGCTATTATAGTTTAGTTATTTTTTATCTTTAATAATGAAATATGCAAGACTATGATTCAATTAAAATTATTATTTAATGATTTTAACTTCTAAAAATTTTGTTATTAAATAAGTTTACGGATTCATGAAGATACATATGATTACTTGAGAACAAGCAATAATTTGAGTTTGGGGGTATATGATTAGTTAGAAATATCTATTGAATTAATATATATTTATATATTTTTTATGTTTAGGTAATGTTAAGTTATGATTTTTTTTCAAAATTTTTAGTATATTAGTAGGAACTTCAAATATAAGATAAAAATGAATAAAATCAATAATTTTAATGGTTGCACCTAGGTGTTGTGCAATGCAACATTGTGGCACCAATGTTGGAATCACAATGCTACAATCGCCATGGATTTGGACCTGAGGACATTGAGCTCAAAAGCTTGGAACTGAGAGGAGTAGAGTTATGGTGATAAAAGAGTCATAAAAATTATAAAAGTGCAAAATGACAATAAGCAATACACCTTACAATTGAAGGACTAGCATCGTAGCGTTATATCCCTTCATTTAAAACAGAAAGACAGAGAGTGTAGTGCTATAACACTATGATTAGGTAACACGATGATACAACTTGACAAATGTATTTTAAGTAGCTTTGGTCACCAATTTGGGGAGTTACAACATTATTTTTTAGAACTTACTTCAAGTGGAAATGTCTATTGACATATATTGGGTATATGGTAGTATATAAGCATATTGCATTTGAAAGGTATTTTTATGGGTGTTTTCTATGTCTAGTGTGTGAGTGCATGGACATGGAGAAAGAGTAGATTTATTAAAAGAAGATGCTTGCAGGAGGGCAAGGGGAGTCAGGATTAGAATAACAAATTCCCAATTCTTTCTTTCCATACTCTTGGATTTTTTTGTAGTAGTATTTTCAATGTTTGTAAATGTTATAAATTCTCTCTCTTTCTCAATGAATTGCTATGTGTTTTGTATTATGAATTTGTGGAACTTTGTATTGTTTACTATAAATAATGTATTATGAAGTTTGAAATAAAATTATGTACCATGAATCATATGTTATTTTATTTATTCTTCATGCTTAATTTAATTTTAATCTAACCAATTAGAAACTTAAAAGTGAAGTGTGATCTAGTGCTATTAGAATAGTCATAGAAGAATAATTAGTGAGAAACAAGCAAGTCTTTTGAATATACATTGGTACATGATATTTGAGGATTTACAATCATACAAAAATATAATAAAAAAGCAATTAAACATTTCAAATATTATATCCTAATATAACTATTAATTATAGTGATTAAGTCTTCTTAATTTATTGAAAATAAGAAGACAAAATTGCTCCTAATTGACAACAACATAAATAAACTTTTTAGATACAAAGTCAATAGAAATAATCAAGTGATCATAAATTCAAAATATTTTTTATAATTAATTAAAAAATTATTATTTTAAAAGTATTATTAAAATTTTTTATGAATTATAAGAAAACTTAATCATATAACAAAATCTTAAAATTAATAAAGTATCTTTTAAGAAAATATGGAATAGATGAATTTAAATATTCAATAAATTAAACTTAATCAAAACAAAGACTCACTAAATCAAATAATAATAATAAATCTAGCTCAAACAACATAAATCACATAAGTTAATAAAAATTGACAAAAGTTGATTAATTATTAAGCTATTAATAAAATATGAAACCAAATAAAAAAATCTTAAAATGAAATGAATTTAGTGAAATTAAAAAGTAACTATAATTTAATTTGAAAAGAAACTTAACCAGAACATTGTATAAATCAATATAAAAAATTAAAAATAATAAAATAATAGATAAAATTTCTAAATAAAACTAAATTATTATATTAAATATCAATTTAATTAAATTAAAGAAAATTAATAATATTAGCATACAAATTAAGAGGTTAATTAATAAAATCAATTTAATCGAACTAAAAAATAAGTTATTCTAAATAAATACAATTGAATTTGAAATCATAAATATTTCTCAAACTAAATGAAAATTTTAATTTAGATAATCTTAATTTAATCTAAAATTTTTTATAATAAGCAATCACAAGGTATATAGTCTAGACACCCGATGTCACAAGGCTATCGGTCCGAAGGAGGTCTCAATACATCCAACCACTTGTTTAATAATGACACGTACTTGTAAAATCAAAATTATAAAAAGTAAATAACTAAATAAAATAAAATCAAATTTCATTAGGTTTAGAAAAATTTGCTTTTAAGGAAACTCTCCATCCTTTGATGAAAAACTTACTTTGCTAAGAATAGGGTGTTAAGCAGATTAAAGCTTTATCATAGGCAGGGCTTAATCTCCTTCACACTCTTTTAAACATAAAGTAAACTTTAATATAAAATAAAAAATAAAAAACATAACTCTGAATTAGCTAAATTTTTAAAGTGAAATCATCCGATAATAAATTAAATAAATTTTGAACTCAAATTAAAACTTAAACCTAAAAAAGACTTAGTACAGTTATACCACACAAACCTCTCTTTTTCACACACTAGATTATTAGGTCATTGACCTTAGGCTTAGGTTAGGCCGATGTTCTGTTATTTGTGATATAACATGCTATTTTTTTTCTTATTTTGTGGTGTACTATTTTAGATTGCATGACTAGGATTATTTGCTCACTAATATGATTATTATGGTGATATTTTTAGGCTAATAATATTTTCTGCATGAGATTGTGCTTAAAGAACTGACATCATAAAATATAGTAAGTGTTCTTTACTTATAGGTGATGCTTAAGTCCCTAAGCATAACCCAATAAGATAGGTAGGCTTGGTAGCCGTTGGTGCTAAGTCGGTGTGTTTGTAGTATTAACTGCTCGTTTGTTGTATGTTTTTTCTGATATCTATTTTGTAGGGTTTAAGATTTTTTTTCTAGAATTTTAAAATATTATTTGAGCCTAGAATTAAGTTATGATCTAATGGTTTAAGATTAATAGGGGCTGATCATACCTATTTGATGGTCCCCGATGGAGCCTGAGGAGGTCTTTGAAAAAGGCGATGATCCTGAAGTTAATGAAAACCTCATAGATCAAACTTTTAGTTTTGGGCTAGACTATGTAAGGATAGAGCAATGAAGCCCATTTTCTTTTTTCGGGGTGTACTGTGGTATCTGGCCGCACTAGCTTATTTTAATTTAATTAATTTTTGTGTATGCAATAAAACTACCTGCTTTTCATATGTTTCTTTCTATGATTGACATATTCTGTAATGAAGCCTGGATTTGTTAGGCTCTTAGAAAATTTAAATTTTCTCCCCCATTGAATTAATTCAATTCAAATATATATAAATAATTCATAACTTCATTATAAATAAATCCCTAAGCATCTACAACTAAAAGCAACAAGAAACAATTATATTTTGTGAATCATGCCAGCATATTCTTCATGCTTCTTGAATTCAGTGTTTCACTCATTGCATATAAGGGGGACATCTAACTTATAAGGATGACAACTCTTCTTAAGTAATTGTGGCTTCTCTTATTAATTTGGCTCATGTCCTTTTTTTAAACTGCATCTCATCTTAGGCATGATTTGCATACCTAAAATTTTAAATGAAATTATGAGTTAAAATATATAAAAAATAAAAATTATTACATTAGTTAGATGAATAATATAATAGTCATTATCTTAGGGTTAGAGAGTGAGTTTAGGCTCTTAGCTTTCTATCATAAAGATAATAACCCAACTATCTTGCATAGCATAAGATTAAAATCATGGATTTAAAAATCATTTAGGGGGTGTTAGCTGGCAACCCCTTCCAAGCAGAAAGTAGGTCTAGAAGAGTCGGGATATATTCATTTTCTCAAGTGAGAAAGAGACCAATAATTCCCAGAAATTAAACTAAGTTGCGCGTCTAACTTACATCACAAGCACTTAGGTTATAAAGCATTCTCTTAGAATAAGTTTTCAACTCCTAGACATTTCTACGATCATGTACTGTTAAAATCTAAGTCATAGACTTCTAATAAAATATCAACTCATAATCTTAATAATTTAATTTCAAAAATGTAAAGTCTAATAATAAGATAGTTTGAAATGTTTACTAAGCTTTCTAGTATCCAAATGCATTTTCTACTTATTCCTGATTAGCTTCCAAAAATAACTCTTCCTTTTTGGAACGTTCCCTTTTAAAATTTTAAATTAACCATCCTTTTAAGACAAACTTAGAAATTTATAGAGATAAAGGTTAGTTTCTTTAATCGAGAGTATTGTTGGAAGAATTTTTTTTCTTTTAAGATATAATTAACTATAAGATCTTGCCCTTATAGGTGACTATGGACCTAGTATAAAATAAACCATATTCTACTTCTCCATATAATTAGGCGAAAGATCTTTGATATATCAAAAGACCCATCAACTTTATGAGTCCTTATTAAGTAATCAAATTCATTATAGGATAATATGTTTATCTTTTGAGATAACATATTTATTTTTTAATGACATATTTGATTACCTAAATAAGAATCCCAAAAATCTATGTGGTGTTCCAAATAAAATTCCCACAATCAATATTAGATTAGTACATAGCCTAGTAAAATTTTCTAGCAGGTCTTTATGGGATTGATATTTTCGCATCATTATATTACTTGAATGACATGTGCACTTGCATATATCATTTATCCTAATAATATATTAAATTTTATTATATAAGAATCATGCATCAAAATAAAAATGTTAACTTAGACATTTTTACAATTCATTTTTTATAATTCATTATTGTTATGATATGATATCTTATTTGGTAGCCGAATAAGTTGGCCCTTATTCCACTATGATTTTTATGCATACACACTTAAGTGTAACAATAGTTTACAACCTCTTAGCCACTTAACATAAATAGGAAGCAATTAGGTCAACATCTTATTGGAGAATTTTTTTTATGCACAACTTATATTTTTTGTTATAGTTTGATTTAATTGTTCACTGTCTATTTATTATGGCTATTATTATGCATAAAAGTCTGGGGCTTATATACATTTATAATACAAATTTATTAGATTTAATTGAGTAGAAAATTTATTTTTCTATGAGCCTAACAAAAGTTTGGGGCTTATATGCATTAAACATCACATCACAAAAAGAAAACTATAAAAAACATGCAATTCTATTGCATAGTATAAAGTAAAAATTACATCAAATAATAAATTAAATTAATATAAAAAGGCAAGTGTGGTAGAGTTTCACTATACACCCCGAAAAAAAATGAACAGCCGAACTCTACCCTTATACACCTAGTCTAGAACTAAGAAAGAAAAGAGCCTGTAAAAGGTTTTCATGTCTTATTCTTCTCAATGGTACAAGATCTAAGCATTATAGAGCCTCTCAAGTCTATACGTTCTAGTCACTACTCATTCTAAATCCCATGACTTTATTTTAATTTTAGGAGAAATTATATTTTAAAATTTAAAAATAATATTCTAACTAAACCAACAAAATAGAAGTTAGCTAAAATAGCTACATGTATAAGCAGTTACATTTCATACATTGGACTTAAAACCATCGAATGCTTAGGAGCTTAACTAACAAGAACCTACAATCAAAATTGTCAATCTTAAAATTGTTACATTTGCCCTCCATTAAACATAACTCCTTGCAAAAAATATGATTAATTTCAATAAATAATGTCATCCAACCTATAAGCAAATAAATTCGATTATCAGTCCAAAATATTACACTAAAAATGATAAAATCTTTACATCTCAGCCAAACATTGTCCTAACCTAAACTTACGATCTATGACATATTAATCTTGTGTGTGTGTGTGTGTGTAAGGCTTGTGTGGAGAGTTAGTTCTAGCCATTAATATTTAAGTCTTAGTTTAAGAATGAAGTTCATGTCATCACCATTGGGTGATATAGTTTAAATAATTAATGATTTTAGAGTAAATTTTAAGTTTTCATTTAACATGTGTTAAATTTTGGATTTAAAGTTTTAAAAAGTATGAAAAGTAGTGTACCTCACTAGGGTGAGGCCAACGTTTCTTACACCCTAGCTCTGATAGGCAGAACCCCACTAGAAGGCGATGGTACCTTATGACTATAACCAAAATGATTTTAAGAATTTTTAATTAATTTAATTAATGATGCTTTATTTTGATTATCATTTAAATAATAAATTTATAAATTTTAATGGACATATCTTAAGGTAAAAAGGACACCTCAAGAGATAATTCATGATATTTTAATTAATTTAAATATATTAATAATTTAATATTAATTATTATTTAATTAAAATAAAATTTATAAATCAATAGAAAAATACATCTAAAAATTATGAGAATATTCTCTAGAGTTGGAAAACTCTAAAGAAATATCTCATAAAAATTTGAAAGCATTTTGAATTAATTTAGATTTCTTTATAATTTTAATACTACTTATTATTTTAAAAAATTAAAAGTAAATAAAATTAATAAAATCATAAAACCTTATAGAAGTATTGAACTTAAGGTCCCAACATTCCCATAAAAATTCCCATGTTGTTTTGGATTCATATTTATTTTTTTGATTTTATTTGAATATTTAACTTATATGAAAATTTTAATATATATATATATGTATTATATATGTATATATATATATATATATATGTAATAATATATATGTATGTAACATATAATATATGTATATATATATATGTATATGTGTATATATATATATATGTATATATATATTATTATATATGTATATTATATGTATATATATGTATTAATATATATATATATATATGTATATAATATATGTAATAATATGTATAATATATATATATTATATATATATATATATGTGTATATATATATGTATATATATATACATATATATATATATGTAATATATATATATATATATATATATATATATATATATATATAAGTCCCATATTTATTCATGTGAATGCAAAAAAAAAAAAAATTTAAAATTTTACTTTGTTTATTATAAATTTTATAAATTAGAAGACAATTTTTGTAAATTTTTACATTTAGATAAATACATATTCATTTAAAATTAATTTTGACAAATCTAATTAATTATGAACATCATGAAATTATATCCCAAGGTTAAGAGAGACTTCTAGATTATTCCATATGATTTTGAAAAAGTTTTTAAACAATTTATTATCTAATATGTTCCATTTTATTATTTTTTAAAAAAGACAAATATTTATTTAATATTTTACTAAATTTCCAAAAATGATTCCACTAACTTGGTACAATAAGAGGGTTATTTTTAATAATTTATAAATTTATAAATTTTAATATTTTAAAATTCTCAAATATTGTTTTAATAGTAATTTAATTATAATTTTAAAGTACATATCATATTAGCCAAAAATTTTATGAAAATATTCCTAAGGGTGTCAACTAATCTCTAGAACTATTCATAAAATTTTCAAGTCATTGAACTTAAACTTGAAATAAGTATGAAATTTTGAAAGTATATGTCAATTAATTAATTGATTAATGAGTTTAATTAAGCTTAATTAAAGTGAATAATAGACTTAATGATGATAAGGATGTTTAATATTTTTTATGATTATCTTTATTTATTAAGTGATTTGGAGCTTTAAGAAATAATTTTAATAAATTTAAATTATTTAATTAAGCAATTTTCCACTTTCACCTTACTAATTTGATATTTCATAAAATCAAGTCCAAAAATTTTGAAAAATCACAAAGCTAAAAAGTAACATGTTAAATATATGCTAAAAGTTTCAAAACAATTGGACTTATATTTATAAATAATTATAAAGAAGATTTTTAATTATGTTCAAATTACTCCCAATATATCCAACATATTTGAAAGTCTTAGTTTTATTGAATTCCTTTCTGTTTAATGAGTATATAAAGGGTTATTTGCATTTTTTGGATTATTATGTAAATTAATATAAAAATTTAATGTTCTAGCTAATTTAATTAATGAACTATCCTTGGCCTTTAAGATGAACTTTTAATGATTTTGATAATTTTAAAATTTATTATTAAGTGATTTTTATTCTTTAGGGTTCAAGTATTAATAACCGATTATATGCTCTTCCAAATACCATAAAAATTTTATGGAAGGTAGAGAACAATCTCACCGACATTTCCTAAAAATCCTTGACCATTTGGATGTAGATTTTAAGATTAATTTTAAAAAATAGTTTTGAATCAAGCCCTAATTACTTTTAAAACACACTATAATTTAGAGCTTTTATTTGTTTTGATATTGTCCTCTTTAGGCTAAATCCATAGAGTATTTATTTGGATTTTTAGACTTTTTTTTTATATTTTATTATGATTATTCAAAAGCTCTAAGCATTTTCTACTTAAAATTTAATCCCTTATTTCTTTGTTTGCATGTATGGTAGAACAATTAACTATGTTTTACACATGACACAATCTTATTGGATTGTATAGAGCCAAGTTGTAAAGGGAAAATATGGCATCGATCTTAACCATGCAATCAATGATCGAATGGCCAAGATGAATGTTGCAACTTAATGAGGATGATCGAACCACGTGATCATCGTTGTCCATCTTATTTTAAAGAGATGGATGACAAGAGATTTGTTTTTTGTAACTTGCATGGATTGAGCAATGTTCACCAAAATGACAATGGTCTGAGAAACTCCAGCAATGAAACAAAAAAGAATGCCTAGGGAATAATTAGAAAAAAGAAATGTGTGTGATCTAATTGGATCCTGGCGAAATAAAATTTTTCTTCACGTAGCATGGAGAACCTTGGGGTCCAATTAAGATTATAAAATATTTACCTCAGCCAAGCTCTGTTGAGTGGAATTCATGATTCAAGAAGCTTCCATGAACTAAGACAAACCTAGGCTTTTTGATGGTGGGAAGAGAGGGGGAATGGTTGGAATTGATCATTAGAGGTCAAGGAAGGTTTTGCGTGTGAGGGATTGCCCTTTAAATGAGTGAGAGATTTGATTAGTGATGGTGGTGCTCGGCTTGGGTAAGGCATGGTGGTGTCATCGGGTAAATGAGAATTATCTCTCTAAGATGCTTAGGGATTGTTATTGGAAGTGTGCAGAGTGATTCTAGTGCTTTACCTCCCCTTAATTCAAATTATGTGAGACTTCATATGTGAACAAAGATTTTATCTTGGTTCAGCCATGGGGAAGTGGTGGCTTAGTAACCTAAGATCAAATTGGGTATGGACTAACCACATGGGACTCCCTTATTGGTTAGTTCACTTTGATACTAGTTAAATGGTCAAATTTTCCAATTAGGTTAGGTACTAGTTCACTTTGATTAAATTTAGTTCTAGAGTTTATTTGGTTTGATTTTGTTTTGGATTGGAGGTTCCTAAGTGCCATTTGGCCTATTTGGCTTAGGTGGGGCCTATTATCCTAATGTGGCTAACTCTAGGTCTTGATTCTATCTAATTTGGCCTTAATTTTGGCATGATTTGGTTTGATGTTCCCTTAATCACTAGAAGTGTCACAGGATTCTATGTGAGGAAATCATATTTTAGGATAGGATCCTAAAAGCTAATAAAAAGTGTGCGCCAACCTCACTAAAGGTAAGGTCAACAAGAATCACAAGAATGTATAGTAGTTATGGACAATTTTATCCTTTGAATACTTTTTAGAGAGGAGATTATACTATCTCCTTCCATTTAAATGAAGTGCACAACATAGGTGAGGAGTGAATTGGCATTTGATTTTTAAAATAATGACTAACTTAATTTGTTTTAAATATTTATTTTATTTATTTAGAATTAAAATCAATGAGCAATGCTAGAAATAATAATTTTTCTTTCAACTATAAATGTGAAATTGATTGTGTGAAAATAGCCTAAAGCAAGAACATAAATTATTGTAATTTTTTTTATCTTATTTAATTAGTTACTCACTTTATGCTTCATAAAATAAGAATGATTCAGTCCATCACATAATCACCATCTAAGACAACCTTCGTATAGATCATAATAATTGATAAATGCAAACTAATTTATCATGGTTTAGTACAAGTGTTTATATCTACGTCTTGAGCCTTCCACTCATAATTTTCACTCTTCTTTCCTTTTACTATAACTAGATAGAGAAATCTCTCTTCTTAATGAATAATGGAGAAATAATAATTCACTTTTTTCTTCCTCACCAAGTTCTCTATGAATAATTTAAGATTATAAATGATCCCATACCAATACAAAATTATAATTCTTAAAAGAACCAAATTTTTAGCTTAGAGGATTGTAAGCTAATAGAGAAAGAAGATAACTTGAAGTGCACACTTCTTTGAAAGAACAAAAAAAAAAAAACTCTTTAGCTTTTCAAAATCAATCTTTAGGAGTTTATATCTTGAATATCTTTTCTCATATATTTCCAAGCTCATTTTTTTCATGTTTAGAGTTTGAAAAGAAATTATATATACTATGCGCATTTAGCTCAAAAACTCTAAAATTATCAAATTAATAAAGTGTTAACATTGCATGCAGTTTAATCAATTACATTGTTTTGTATCTATTAATCCTTGATTTTTAGGATCTTCAAATTAATGAAATCAATATATCAAATAATATGTTGTACATCATACAATACGACTACTTAAAAAATTAAATTAATCTAATCTAGAAAACTATTTAGGCAGTTTAGCCGTTGAAGTTAACTTGATTATATAATATGATTATCATCATACAATATAATTAATTATAATTTTAAAACTTCTTAATTAATTCAAATTGAACTATTTTACATATTTTATTAAGTGTTGATAAATGAACTAAACTTGCATTCTACACATCATATATCTCACAAGGTTTTCAATGAACTTAAGAAGGCGCTTGGAATGATATAGGTAGGCGAGAGCGATAAAAAATTGAAGAGTGATCCTTTTAAAAAATCATAAATAGAATAGAAAAAGCATTCTTGAAGTATTAGTTTGAAGTCTATAATATATTATGCCCAATATCTTTCATATGTAAGAACAACTTTGCGAATCAAAAAGCTCTGATCTTATTGTGAGTGAAATGATGTGTTAAAATCATGTGATCTCTTGCAAATCATAATCTCTAAGTACTTTCACATATAAGATGATTAAGGAGATTGAGGAATAGGTTATAAAGGGAGTATGAGTACAATGTTTTGTCATTGTTGGTTTAAAAGATCATATAGTATGATAGTATATGATCATATCATCTTATGATCATCTCAATGACTTAAAAATGACTAGCTTAAATCTTATACTATGATTGGAGTTTATTTACACAATTAGTTAAACACATTATTAATACATACATACCTTAAATTTTTTCTTAAATCATTTAAAATATCAAAATCATACATATATAAAATAACAAAATATAAACAATAAGACAATGAATAAAATATATAGTGACAAATGATTATAGATAATGACAACTTTTTAAATATTAAATAAGAGGATTTACATACATATCACACAAGTCTTATGTATTTATAAATCTAATTTATAAACTTCAATTTTTACATATATAATATTTTAATCTTTAATATCACATCAAAAATGTACTTTTTTAAACATAGTAAAGTATTAAATAAGTAAATATTTAATTTGAGATATTAGTATGTAAATGCATAAGAATTGTGTGATATGTATATAAATCTTCCTATTATATATATATATATATATATATATATATATATATATATATATATATATATATATATATATATATATATATATATATATATATTTGGGATAAGTGAGCATTTTAACACAACATTTTAGAAACTTATATATTTTTTAATTAATGTGTTACGAGTTTAAGCCCTAAATGTTAGATTTTGTATATTATATAGACATTTTTTTTTAATTTTCTATATAAATAATTTTTGCTTTAAAAAAAAGGAAGATTTATATATATATATATATATACACATAAAATTAGATATTTATTTATCTAATATTTTTTATATTAAAAAAGGTGTATTTTATTTTTAAAAATTAAAGATGATAATATTTTTGATGTGATATTGAAGATTTAGATGTTATATAAGTAAAAATTAAAATTTAGGTATTAGATAAACAAATAAATAAGAATGTGTTGTATGAATGTAAATCTCAAAGAGAACACGCGCAAATCACACGTGCAATACTGTGAGCCCCGTACACGGACCGCTTCGACACAGGCCCAGTCCTTCCGTAGTCTCCGAGCTCCGCTTATTGCCAATGAATTTTATCCACGTGTCAATTATAGCCCGGACGGCTAATTTACTCTTAGCCGCGCGATCTGGCCGCCGCGTTTGCGAACGCCATCGCGCGATACCACGTAAGTCACCAAGACCGGCTTCAGCCGGTCACCAGCCCTTAGCCTGCTATTTCTTCCCGCGATGTATAAAGCGCTTCTCCCTCTGGCTGAAGCCTGTGAAGCTGCAAATGATCGCCGCGGGGAGAAAGAAGAGAAAGTGAGGGAGAGTGATAAAGATTGCCGTCGTTAATCCCGGTCCATTTGTTTTTTCGCCGTTATCCTCTACAT
The DNA here is from genome assembly GCA_021442155.1 of Cymbidium sinense. Classification (NCBI taxonomy): domain Eukaryota; kingdom Viridiplantae; phylum Streptophyta; class Magnoliopsida; order Asparagales; family Orchidaceae; genus Cymbidium; species Cymbidium sinense. The sequence goes on along the minus strand of CM038223.1, from coordinate 54,436,822 downwards.
CGACTTGATGTTGATCTGTAAGTCGTCAGTCCTATCTTCCCTTATCATCTGAATCTTCGATCTGCCAGCTCAAATTCACCAGAAAGATGTTAAACGAATTTTCTGCCTTTTTGTGTTCGTTCTTTTGGTGAGGATGAATTAGGGGTCTTGAGCGAGTTAATTTGGCTTTTATTTTACTAGAGTTGGAAGTTGTCTGCTTTTGTGTAATTAGGGTTTGATCATGCGTCAGGGAAGAGAATTTTTTTTATCCCTTTTTGTATTTTCGTTCATTGGGTGTTCAGATTATTTCAATCAAAACCTAAATTTTGAGATTAGCAGATCTGATGGAAACCTGGTTTTGCAGGATCAAAACTCCAATTTCATACTGCAAAAAACATTTCTATTGGTGATTTGGGCTTTCAGAGGGGGTTTTATAATCTGTGGAGGGGTTACCTTCTTTGACTTCTTGATAGGTTTGTTGTACCTGTCGCAGCTAATCGAGTGATCCAGCCCTAGTTTTGGTTGAGTGGTTGCAAGGTATCAGGAAGGACCGCCTTCCTCTGCAGGGCTGGCGGTAGAGGGGTACCTCAAGCGTAGCCACCAGCTGGCTTCCAACCCCTCTCCCTTGGTGCCCCCTTTGAGGGTCCCCGGAGGCGGCGGCCCGTCACCCTCATCCTCAGCTTCTTGCATCTTTTTCCTGGGTGATGGGCAAAGCCCTGCACCCGCTAGCTCTATCACAGGGACTGTTATGTCTGGGATTGGGCCTGTTACCTCTGCTGACATGAATCATAGAGGTCTCAATAGTGCTGCAAACTCATCTGGACCCAGTATGGGGGCGAGCTCTCTTGTCACAGATGCTAATTCCTCCCTCTCAGGTGGACCACAGTTGCAGAGGAGCTCCAGCATAAACAATGAGTCCTATACACATCTTCCAGCATCACCCCTGTCCTTCTCTTCCAACAACATCTCTTGCTCCTCTGTCATGGATGGTTCTTCCATTGTTCAGCAAAGTCCCCAGCAAGAACATTTGGCAAAGCAAGGTAATTCCAGCAGCTTATCTCAGTCAATAATGCATGATGCTGGAATGCTGCCTCCCGAGAAGAGACCGAGGCTGGACATGAGGCAGGGAGATATTTATCAACAGCAAGTTATCCAACAAATGTTGCAGAGGCAACAGAGCCCTCAAATACAGGCCATGATACAACATCAGAGGCTAGCACAAGCTGCACAACAGCAGCAGCAACAACAAATTTTGCAGTCGTTACCACAATTGCAACGAATTCAGGTGCATCAGCAAACCCAACAGCCTAGGCCGAGCCCTATGCAGCTAGTGTCTCCTGCAAGGCGTCCTTCTGACAGTGGTTTGTGTGCTCGGAGGCTTATGCAGTATATGTACCACCAAAGTAATCGACCTGCTGTGAGTTCGTAACTTTCCTAATGATTTCTTCTTTTTAATAACCCCAATAGTAATTTGTCTATTGTTTTTCCCTTCACTGTAGGACAATTCTATAACTTACTGGAGAAAATTTGTTGCGGAATATTTTGCACCCAAAGCAAAGAAAAGATGGTGTTTATCATTGTATAATGGTGTTGGCAGTCATGCCTTGGGCACGTTTCCTCAAGCTTCTATGGTTAGTTATATCTTTGTGTGTAGTTCTGATATATCATGCCTAATTTTATGCATTGCCAGCGCACTTTCTTGACCTATAGTTCTTATGTGCATGCGGATTTTATATGCAAAGATTTCATGCTCATGAAAACTTAGATATGATTTTTTTTTTGGGTTGTAGTGTTTACATTACTGTCATTTTGTCTACTACTTCCCATGCTTCAATTTTTTTTTTTTGATTTTGCAGGATGCATGGCAATGTGGTATATGTGGTTCTAAATCTGGAAAAGGATTTGGTTAGTATGTTCGTATCTATTTTAATTTTCCTCTTGCATTCTGTATATGTTTCTTTGATGTCTTGATATTTTCTTGACCTGTGGAATATTTTTCTATCAGAGAGATTGCACGAGTATTTCTCTTGATATGATATGCTTTACGCAGCTAGTTCAAAGGAAAAAAATATTACTTAGAACTTAAGAAAAGCTTTCTTTCCTGTTAATATTTTGAAAAGATGAAGACACTGCATTTAATTCTACTAGTTGGAACTTAACAGACGGGAATGTGTATCAAAGGATAACAGATTAGGAAACCTGAAATGCAAAAAGAAAGCTGAAAAAAAAACTAAGTCCAATGGCGTGTTGCTCTTTTTTACTTTGTGAATGAACCAGCAATATTTCAGCCTTAATATATTGTGTAATTTGAACTTCTCTAGAGTTAGATTGGAAAAATGAAGGGCCTTCTTTCACATTATCCAACCATTGCCACCAACAAGAATCTGTGTCAAGCATACACACAGGAAAGTGCATTCATTTACACAACTGGAATCTGTCACTACGTTCATACGCTTATTAATTTTTGCCTTCATGCATCTATTGTTACATATCTACTTAGTCAGCTTTCTTCAGTCTATTTTGCTTTACACAATTTTTGATTTGAATGTATAACATAGCCTACAAAAGAACTGGTAAGTGTTCAATACTTTGTATCTATTGATTTGACAAGGGCTGCACCTTAAAATTATTTCTAATCTGTTTTTTTTTTTTTTTTTTCTGCAGTTAGAGTTTGTGTTATCTTTCCTGGTCTATGCAATCCAACTTGTATTCATTCATGCTATTGAATTAATTTTTTTTTTACTGATGCAATCCTTTCCCCTTCTACTTGTTTGCCTATTATTTTATATGGAAGCAGAGGCCACTTATGAAGTGCTTCCTAGGCTTAATCAAATCAAATTTGATCATGGGGTCATCGATGAGCTTTTATACCTTGAGATGCCCCGTGAGGGCCGGCTTCCATCTGGAATGATGGTTTTGGAGTACGAAAAAGCTGTTCAAGAGAGTGTCTATGAGCAAATACGTGTTGTGCGCGAAGGCCAACTTCGAATAATTTTTACTCCTGAATTGAAGGTCATCAATATGCTGCTATGTTTCCAATTGTTCTAGCAATGTTGCCTGCTGCTCCACATTTTTTTCAGGCTTTGTATTATTCTACATTTGTTTTGTGATTCAGATCTTGTGTTGGGAGTTCTGTGCTAGACGTCATGAAGAACTTTTCCCTCGGAGAGTGATGGCACATCAAGTATGTTAGAACGCTATCCATTTGTGTATGGTTTTAGAGCTTCAAAGTTTTTATGCGAACATGATTGTATGCTTAACTGAAATATCTTTTTATGTGCTTATGCTTTTTTTGTTTTTTCTTTTTGACCATCACAACAATTAGAGTATATTTATTTATTTTATTTGTTCTTTCATGCTGTTATATGTCTTATTTTTTTAAGATTTTTTTTTTTTAATTTTCTTTCGTACTGGCATACCTCTTACTTTCAGTCGGTAGTTTATTTTTTGTTCTGCAGTTGGTTACGATTTTGTCAATCCTTGTAAGTTGAATATAAAACGCTGTTTACTAATTTCCCTAGTAGATTACTAATCCTTGTAGGGCCTATATCAGATTGTTGCACTTTTATTATCCGTTCAGGAAATGGTGTTTTGTCTGTTCGGTTGAATAAGGATCCTTGACAAAATGTAGTGGGGTTTGATTTGGATTCATGATCATAGTTCTAATATTTGCTTCCATTTAGAAGGGCATTCGCAATCACAAAACTCTGGCAATTCAAAGTTTGAGGGAGGGATTATGCATACCAGGAAAATGGTCTACCAGCGTTCTCTTATACTGCTTGTAGTTGCAAGGCCTATATAAAATTTCTGCAGACATTTTGTATACCCTAATGGCGGTAGAGATGTACGAAAGAGAATTTTTGTGGATTTGGTAATTGGGTTGAGCAAGGATCTCTTTTATCAAAATGAAACTGGTTGAGTTGGGTTCTTGAATCTGGTTCAACAATTTGCTGCCTTGGAAGGGGCTTTTTTATTGCACTAGGCTCTTTTGGTTCTAGGTTTAAGAAATTAGTCACTTTCAAGAATTGAACCATATTTTATTCAAGGTTTTTGAAAGATGACTTTTACACATGCATGCCAGCACATGTGCGCAAATTATTGAAATTTTCTATGCTTGAGGGTGGAAAGGTATGATTCATCTCATTTGGAACATTTTGTTTTGTTGATAATGATTTTTATGAAACCATAAATATGGTAGTCTCAAGTCGATCATTATCATCATTAATCTTATTTCATCAATTTTGAATTGATTTTATGAAGTTTTGTTCTCTCTTAACTTTTGTGGGTGTTGCATGCTGTATTTAACTTGTATGTAAAATTTTTATCCACAACTCTACCACAAGTTACCTTTGGTTGATCATTTTTTTCTTCCTATGCCTTCAACATTGTTACTTCTGCATTATTGATCAATCTTCTGATATCTTCTGTATATACCCAAAGTAAATCTAGTGGAATACAATTTCAGTTTCTTATTTTAGCATAGTTGGTTCAATTTCTTCTGGACCTTCTTCATGGCTATGTGCAGTCATTTAACGTTTTTTGACGAAGCATCTTTTCTTCATTTTTTGTTCACAATATGTTCATTTTTCTGTTTTTTTTTGTAACTTCATTGTTTGTATCTTGGTGTTCATGCTTGCCTCTTCATTTTTTAAGAATGTTAATAAACAAGGCCTATGCATGAATTCCACGAAGATTCAAAGTAGAAGAATTTTTTGCTTCTTATTTGAGTATGCATGAATTCCACGAAGATTCAAAGTAGAAGAATTTTTACTTCTTATTTGAATGACATGAAAAAGAGTTAACGTTTTAGATATCTCGGGTCTATTGTTCAAAATGATGGTGAAATAGATGGGGAATGTTATTAGCAGAATTCAAGTTGGATGGTTGAAGTGGAGGAATGCATTTGGCCTATTGTGTGATAGAAAAGTATTGCTTAGACTTAAGGGAGGCTTTTATAAGATGGTGGTAAGACCTACAATGATTTAAGGTGCAGAATGTTGGCCAGTAAATAAGAAGCATAAAATTAAGTGTTGCAGTGATGTGGATGCTCAGGTGGATGAATGGCTTTACTCTTAGTGATGAAATGCGAAATAAATATATACGTGAAAAGGTTGGAGTAGCTCCAGTGGTAGATAAAATTAGAGAGTTGTCTTAGATAGTTTGGTCACATAAAGCCACCGGTAACCTAATTAGGAGAGTAGATATATTAGATTTATCTTATATTAAGAAAGGTAAGGGTAGTCCTAAAAAGATTTGGTTAGGATGTATAAAAAATGATTTTAGTTAAATGATAAATTGACACTTAATTGGACACAGTGGAGAAGAATGATTCATTTAGCTGATCCCACATATTGGAATAAAGGCTTATTGTTATTGTTATTGTTGTTGTAGTATTAGTGCTTCTTCTTACTTTTAAAAGCTTTGTTCTGCGTAGTCATACCATCCATGCTTTCATCTGATTCACAGTTAATATTATTTTGGTTCTCATCTTTTGTATTTACTTGCTCTCTACATATTCATATAGCTATGAGATGATACTAGAACCAAATGATTGGTTTGCTCTTCTTAGAAATTTCATTGCATGTTACTCTGGTACTTTACTTTTGGGTGACATTGCTTTATTTCAGATGGCATGCTCCAGATTACCTTTAATTTTCAGGACATAAATAATCTATGGGTAATCTATTCACACGCTATACTATTCTCACAGGTGAATCAATTGCTGCATGTTGCACAAAAATATCAAGCTGCTCTAAATGAAAGTGGGACTTCTGGGCTTTCTGTTCAAGATCTGCAGGCTAGCTGTAACATGTGAGTGAACCATCACTTGCTAATGAATTTTTTAGATAAAATTCTTTGATTTTGATGAATGTGGTACTGAAGAAAAAGACAAAGGAAATTTTGTCATTTTTTGAACCAATACGTATGTTTGTTACTGCCCCAACTAAAAATTAGAAGCTGTAGTTAATCTCCCTTCAACATTAACCGTGTCTTTCTCCCTATTTATTAAGGGGTTGTTTGGGATCAATTTTGTTTCATGTTTTTTGTTTTTGTTAATATGCTATTTTTAAAAACATGTTTACTTGATGTTTTTTTTATATTTTGTTGTCAAAGACAAATATGATTGTTCTTAAAAACATTAAAACAGTTTTTAAATATTTTGAGTATTTTTTTAAAAATAATAATTACCACCAAACATATTTTATTTTAAAACAAAATATAAACAATAACAACAACAACAATAACAACAACAAGCCTTAATCCCACTAAAGTGGCTCATACATGAATCCTTCGCCTCCAGGTCCTATTATAAATCAAATTCTCATTTAATTCAAGTATACTAAGATCATTTTTATACATCTTATTCAAGTCTTTTAGGTCTACCTCTACCTTTCTTAACATAAGGCAAATCTAATGCATCTACTCTAATCGAGTCATCTGGACCCGACGCTTTATGTGGCCAAAATCATCTAAGCGACTCTCCCTAATCTTATCTACCACCGAGCTACTCCAACTTTTTCCAACATACTCATTTTGCATTCTATCTCTAAGAGTAAAGCCACTCATCCACTGAGCATCCTCATCTCAGAACACTTAACTTAGTCTTATGCTTCTTTTATTGGCCAACATTTTACATCATAAGTCATTGGTCTTACTACCATCTTATAAAATTTTCCTTAAGTTTAAGTGGAACTTTTCTATCACATAATAGCCGATGCATTCCTCCACTTCAACCATCCAACTTGAATTCTACTAATAACATATCCATCTATTTCACCATCATTTTGAACAATAGAGCCTAAATATCTGAATTGCTCACTCTTATTAATGACTTGATCACCTATAGTCACAACACTACCACTAAAACTTCTACAACTAAAATTACACTCCATATATTCGCTTTAGATCTACTTAAATGAAAATCTTTAGACTCTAAAGTTGACCTCTATAATTCAAGTTTCTGGACTCTCTCAGTAGTCTTATCAACAAGAAGAATGTCATCGAAAAGCATACACCAAGGTACATCTTCTTGTAAATGCCTCGTAAGAACATCCACAACTAAAGTAAAAGATAAGGCTTAATGTTGATCCGATGTAATCCAACCAAATAGGAAAATATTTTGTCAATCCTCCTTGTGTTTGGACACAAGTAACAACTCTAGTATGCATACCCTTAATGACTTGACTATAACCAATATTAACTCATTTCTGTTCTAGAACTCTCCAAAGAATATCTCTTGAGACTTTATCATAAGCTTTCTCTAAATCAATAAATATCATATGTAGATCCTTCTTACTTTCTCTATGCTTCTCCATCAAACCTCTTAACAAATGTATAGCATCTAGTAGATCTACCAAGCATGAAACCAAACCGACAGTGAGAAACTTCAGTATCACATCGTAACCTATGCTCAATTACTCTCCCATAATTTTAATGTATGGCACATTAACTTAATTCCTCTATAATTTGCACACTCTTGTGCATCACCTTTATTCTTAAATATAGGAATCAACAAACTCTTTCTCCACTCATCTGACATCTTTCTAGTCTTTAAAATAACATTAAAAAGATTTGTAAGCCAAAAAATTCCTTGATCTCTTAAACATTTCCACACTTCTATTGGAATATTATCCGGTTCTACTGCTTTTCCACATTTCATTTTCTTTAAAGCTTCACTAACTTCAGATTTACTAATACGACGATAAAAATGAAATTCTCTATCTTTGTTTAGGGTATTAAGGTTGCTAAGTAGGACACTTGAATTAAATGAGAATTTGACACATAATAGGACACAATGGAGACGAAGGATTCATGTAGTCGACCGCACCTAGTGGGATTAAGGGTTGTTGTTGTATTAAGGTTGCTAAAATCAATCGTACTTTCAGATCCTTCATTGAAAAGTTTATCAAAATACATCATCCACCTATTTTCAATATCTTTTTTTAAGAAAAACACTTTATTATTTTCATCTTTAATACCCCTCACTTGAACTGTCTTTACTTCTCCTATCTCTTTGGTTGGCTAACTTATGCATACATCTTTCACCTTCTTTGGTATCTAATCTATCAGTATAAATCACTAAAACTAAATTTTTCGATCATATATCGCTTTAATCTCTACAAACCTAATTTATATATTTCCCAATTCTTCGAAGTTTTACATCAAACCAAGTTTTATAACAACGCTTCTTATTTCTTATCTTTTCTTGCACTCGACTCACCACCAACTATTCTTATTAAAAGAAGTTTTTCCTTTTGATTCTCCAAGCACATCTTTAACAATTTGCTTAATTTCATTTGATATTTTTTCACACATAACGTTAGCTTCCTTATAAACATCCAAAATTCTAATTTCTTGTAGCTTGCTTTTAAAAAAAATTTTATTTGTGTTCTTTAAGTGGACCCATCTAATCCTAGGACAATAATTTAGTTTATTTTTTCTCTTACAATCTTTCATCTTAAAATCTAAAACTAATACGATGTTGACTTAAAATTTCACTTGGAATGACCTTACAATCTTTACAATCTAAACGATCTATTTTTCTTATCGAAAAATAATCAATCTGTGTTGATTCATTTTATAAGTAATAATATGTTCATCTCTTTTCTTAAATAAAGATAAGAATTACAAAATCATGTAAGAAAATCTAATATACCTACCTTCTTCATTACGCTCCAAATCCATAACCACCATGAATACTTTTAAAATCTTCTCCCACTCTACCAACATGTCCATTTAAATCTCCTTCAATAAATACTTTTCTTCAAGAGGTATCTTTTGTATTAATCTCTAATTCATTCCAAAATTTTTCTAGCTTACCTCCAAACTTACTTGAGAGCATAACACTTATAACATTGATAATCTTAATATCAACAATAATCTTTAAAGTATATAATTCTATCTCCACATCTATTAATACTTATAACATTATCCTTCAAACTTTATCTATAATCACACCTACACCATTTCTAGTTCGACTTTTACGAATACCAAAGTTTAAAACCTAAACTATCAATCTCCTTGGCCTTCTCACCATCCCATTTAGTTTCTTGAATACATAAAATATTTATCTTTCTATGAACCATAATATTTATTAATTCCATTAATTTATCTGTAAGAGTACCTATATTCCAAGATCCTAACCTAATTCTAGTTTCATGGACTAACTTCTTTGCCCGCATCCGTCCATAATGTGAGAACCCTTGCTTATTTAACATCGCACTGCCGCATGTACGGCTCTAGCACATTTTTTCATCAGATTCGTTTATGTAAAAGCGTGGACGCCTAGCATTAACACAATGATTTAAAAGATTCATGTCATGATTATTTCGACAAATTTTACGCTGGTTCTTGATTACCTAACGCAACCCTCCACTTTTTGCATCCAGACTTAGGACCGGCAATGGTAGTGTTAAAAATACAAAACAAAATAAAAATACAAAACAAAAAAATAAAAAATATAAGTGATCCCAAACAGCCCCTAAGTAATTGAAGTTATGACTTCATCGAGTTGGGAACCTCTGTAATTTTTATTGCTTTAATATTTTGCTATATTTCTTGACATTCACTTCTATGGTATTTTTTTTAGTGTTTCTTGATGAAAGATGATGTTCGGCCTTTGTTTCTGAAGTAGGTCTAATATACGATGTTGCATTAAACCATATGCAACACCTTTTACGCAAGAAAAAAAGTAATTTGTTTAAACCATGCTATTAATTCTAATTGTAAGATCATAGCCTATATTTATTAGAATATTCGAAGAAGAAGAATGTCTTACACATTCAAATGAACTTTTGGTTAAATGGTAGAACTGATTTGTTGTTTGTCTCCAAACCCTTGTTTATAACTCTCATGCAACACCTAATAGGATAAAATAAGGCTGTTGGAATGGAATTGGCATAGGACAATTTAAAGGACATTATTGTGAACAATAACAATTGCAAGATCATAGGATTAGCCATCAATTGTAAGAATAAGAATCACCAAAGAAGCCTGTGAGTAGTTTAAGAACCACTTCATGACAAAGCCTTCAGGAATAGTTGTAGGGATGGTCAAAGAAGAGCTCGGGATCAATTCCTTGACAACATAGCTCGAAAGATAATTACAGGAGCAATTAGAGTAACAAGATGTGCACCCTAAGATCCACGAGGTCTGCACCAACCATGGCTAAGGAATTGCAAAGCTAATCAAAATAGAAGTATCCTAACCTATAGAATAAAATTGAATATAAGACCCAAACATTGCTGTGGAAGCTATGTTTTTTGCAACTATGTGGGTGCAGATACAACTATCTAATTACAACTGAAGTTACAAATTTAAAATTTAAAAACTGAAATTCAAAATTTGCGTTTCCAACAAATGTAGGCATTGAGCTTCACATCATCTTTTCCTTTTCCTCGGTATTTAGCAAATTAATCAAGAAACATGGATTATTTCTTATTCTGTTTGGGAAGCTTTTTACACATTTTGTTGCTGATAGGATGGCATGCATCCATGGTACCAGAAAATTATTATGCGCACTACTATACTCCCCAAAAAGGCATACACAAAAATGCATTTGTGATCTGTTTTCTTAGCTGGACCATTAAAAATGGTGAGTCTCATACGCATTTTCTTGGGCTGTTTTCTACTGGTTCATATGATCGAAAGCTGATGTGGCTTAGGTTTAAATGTTGGTTTTCTTGGGAGTCTGGCATTACTCAATTATTATTGGCCTGTCGTGAACGTTTTGGTTTCTCCTGGAAGTAAAGCATTTAACTGCATATAACAGTTTTAATATTACCAAGACGTGGTCAAGCAATCAAACTGCCCATTTATAGGTGGTTTTGCAGGTAAGAATTTTGAAGGACAAGTTAAATAGTCTGATTTGTGGTTGACCACTAGGAAAGAATTGATAACTTTGCTGATAAACATTGCATGTTAGTTAAAAATAGTATATAGCTTGATAGTAACTACACATTTAGATTACATTTTGCAGTCAATATTCCGATCATTATTGCTATTGTGGTCCTTATGATGCATCAATGTTTCGCCTTGAAAGTGCCATTCATGTCTGTCAAAATGTTTTCCTGCAGGTAATTGTTCAAGTGTCCCAACTGCTTGTACACTCTTTGCTTTATTTTTTTGCGCTTTTTACATCTCATGATGATAACAAGTGCTATCTGCATCTCGGTGATGCTAACTACTTAGGAGTGCTAGTGTTCGCTTAAATATAATTTACTAACATACATGGGGGCACTTATTTCTCTTTAGGTTTGTGGCAGCAGGCAGGCAACTTGCACGAAATCTAGAACTGCAGTCACTAAACGATCTAGGCTTTTCCAAAAGATATGTCAGGTGCTTGCAGGTATGTATGGCACTTCAGCGATTCATTGTTTTGTTTTGGTCAAGTTTAAGCAATTTCAGTGTTATTTCCTTGGAAAATAGACTAGCATAGGCTATGGTTGGGAAGAAATGCTATTACTACATTTTGAATTTGTGATCATATCACTGATGAAACATGACTGCCCGTTAATTTCTAAGCTATTTGGACATGATCTTGATACTTTATCATTGGAATCCACAGATATCTGAAGTTGTTAACAGCATGAAAGACTTGATTAATTTCAGCCAAGCACACAAAATGGGACCCATAGGTATGGTCGTTATTGTTAATGTAACCTTTTGTTATGCTATTCTCGACTCTTGTATTTTTGTAATTTTCTTAACCATTAAAGCCTCAGTACTTAAATGTGTGATTATGTCTTTTACTTGCAAGTAGTGCTGGTATCTATAGATGCCGTACTTGATGTTTATAATGCACTTTTTTCTTTTATATATTTATTAGGTTCTGATTGTATTTATTTCCCCATATTTGGATTTTAGAATATTTTCCATTCATGCCCGATTTACTTCAAAGATGAACGTTAAGCTTGTATTTTTTATTGTTGTTTTGGACATGTTCACAAGAAAGGTACCTAAATCTATATCTATATGCTATTTGTATAGAACAATGTTGATCGGCGAGACTTTCTCTTAAGCACAAATGGTAGAATGATCGAAGAAATTTTCAGAATGAGCTTAGAAATAGTTGCACAATAGTTAACATGATATGGAATTTAAGGTGATATGAGATTAATAATTGTACGTTAATGATACTGGTTGATTAAGTGATATTTAGGTTTAATGTTTTCGAATATCTCAGACCCTATTATATAGAAGATTGTGACATCTATGAAGATGTAACTTTTTAGAGTTAAAATTAGATAATTAAAATAGAATGTATCAAGAGTACCATGCAAAAAAGAGAATGCCATAAAGAACTAAAATAAATTTCGTAAACTAGATTAAATATACTATATGATATAAATATTAGGCTATAAAGTTGTTGACAGCTGATTTGAGTGTAAAATAAGTGTGAATGTTGAGACATTTGTGTGGTGAACTATGAAGATAAGATGCTAAAAACTACATACGCTAGTTTAGATATGTACATTGAGGTGGGAAGATGTATCAGTTAGATGGATCGAATGAAGTAACGTGAGGGTTAGCAAGAGGAGTGAACCAAAATAGCATGATCGGAAGAAGTGCAAACGATTTTTGCATAGTAAAATTCTCATGCAGCTCTACATAGGAATGACAGAGGAGAATTGAAGCTTTATCTCATATTCATCCTTTATATTTTTCTAATAAAGCTCTTTGTTTATTCACTACGATCTCATTGGATCTATAATCATGGTAGATTGTCATTTGCAGATAGCCTTAAGAATTTTTCTCATGTTGCATCTAAGCTCCAAGTCCAGAACATGAATGAGGCAGAGCAAATCGCTGCCGCTCAGATCCTCTCAATTGAGCAGAACAAAGATAAACTTATGGCTGGGCAACCTGCGCTTAGCAACAACATTGGAAATACTCACCCCACCACGCGCTTCTTGAATAATGCTTCCCAGGTTGCTATGTCATTGAATGGCTACCAATACTTATCGAGAAACTCTGCAAATCTAGACCAGAATCATCTCCGCTCCGACGCCTCATTTGCAGTTCTCAACCAGGCACCACCTTTATCATTTCAGGGCAATGGTCCTTCTGGTGCAGCAGGCCAAAGCTTTCAGGGCATGTCAATTAATAGCCAGCAACAACAAGCTTTACCGGCAAAGCTGTCTCAGATCAATAAAAACCAAACTTCATCCCAAGCAAATCAACACTTACAGCAGCATGTGATTCAGCAGCTTCTGCAAGAAATGATGAACAAAGGAACTCCACACCCCTCCATGACTGCACCTGTTGTAAACGGTAATGTTACAGCTGATGTGGTTGGTTGTCCTGGTCCTGGTACAGCTACCAAGGGCATAGGAACAGGGAGGCTTGGATCGGAAATTAGCACTGGTGAGACATCCAGTGATGTGAAGGGAGTGATCCCTACTACCAGCGACGCTTCCAAGCCCCCGTCCAAAAGTAGTAACTCCTGTATCAGTAACAGTAACTACAATGCAAAACTGGATGCACTGGAGAACATGAATCTTGGTGATCTAGAACCTGATATTTTAAGAGAATTCTCTGAAGGTGGTTTTCAGTGGTGAGCTATAGCTACAAAGCCCATATGGTCCGGTGATAATTTACTTGTGTCAAAGATTGCAAGATGTTAGCTTATATTTGTTTTATGGAAAGCTTTAGGATTAGGAACATCGAGTTGGGAGTTTATAAAATACGCTGTTACCCCATTGTCAAACCAACTGCTTCTCGGGTATTGAAATCTTATGTGTTTCCAGCTTCGCAAAAACTCTGGTCAGTAAATGTGCATCTTTGATTTATTATATGGAGTGTTTGTGTTGTGATTTGAAGACGGATATTCGTCTTCTAATTGAATTTCTGAATTTGAATATATTGTTGATACAGTAGCACTCATTGTTTTTTTTTTCTTTATTTGAAGAGCATCGTGCACTTTACTGTTAAATGAGCTGATATGTTTCTGAAGTTCTACGGCTATTTTTGGGCATGTAGAGCAACAAAATCAACAGTGGAGGGGCCACATAATATGAACTGTATCGTTTGTAGAAGGAATTTTGATATACGCTCATAATTTTTATGGTTAATGGAGCTTTTAATTAAATGGCATTGAACATAAGAAGACTTCTTGGTAGTCATTTTTTCTTTTCAGCATTTGAAGGAGCATTCTAACCTAAAAATATGAAGGATGGTTAATGGTGTCTAGTTATGATTTTGAAAATCTGATCGGATCAGACAGTTCGATTAGTTTAATTATGAACAAGTGTTTCGATTGAACTAGATTGATTTTTTAACTGGTTAGTTTTAAAATTAATTAAATTTAATTTTTTTTAATTGGATGGTTAAAATAAGAGATTCCAATTAAAAATAATTAAAATAATATGTTCTAAATTTTTAATTTTGAAGTATATTTAAAATATTTTAGAATGAAGAGTTTTAAATTATAATAATATATTTTAAATTGATAATAATATTATTTTTATTATATTAATATATTATTTAAATTATATTAAAATAATTTTTAAATTTATAATATTATTTTGTTTAATCTCGGTTAAATTATTAAATTTTGAATTTTTTTCTTCTTTTTGTTTAATATAATATTCCATTCAATTTTCAAAATATTCTTTTGATTTTGTTGCTTCGAGTAGACTAAAGAGGGGTTGATCTCCCCATAGGTCAAGTTACCAACTTTTAAGTATGAGGTCCTTTTTTTTTGGACTAATTAAGGTTTAGCCTAAATTTTTTATCGAAATAAAATGACTGCAATGTGTGAAAATATAAAAGCAAGTCAAAGGATTACATAATAGTATAAAGAAAATTTAAAGAAAATAAAATGCAAAAAATCACGAGCTCAGATACATCGAGTACAATGATGCCATCATAAGGTTAAATTACACAAATAAAAAAATTATCTAAAGAAGCTACTCGAAATTGAGTCACGTGATAGAAGAATAAAGGTAATCAAAGAAAATCTTGATTACAAACTTCCAACAATAGTGAGAGGAGAGAATCTGTAAAACAAACTATTAACAAAACCGAGTATCCAATGACCAACTGTGTTGCACAAAATAAGTCGATCATCATCGCCCAAAAAAGATTAAATATCCAGGCTAGAAAAGGCGGAATAAACATTGGAATGAGAACAGGTTGTAAAAATAATTTGCCATATAATGCAAAATATGGCAAGCACAATAAACTACCCATTAAAGTAATCACTCCTTAAGCTATCTAGTTGCTATCATGTTTCCAACTCTTGAATTTAGCTCAGATAACATGATTTTAAAATAGTAGTAAAAATGTTGCTTGTAATGTATTTAAATTTTCAATTGTTGCTCTCTAACCAAACAAAGTAAACAATATACTTAATAGACGGAAATCAAGAATTTCTTCACTAAAGTTAGGGAATGTAGAAAAGGAATGAGGGTCGATAAGATCCCTAACACTAAAACCATTAACCCAAGGATCTCAAAGGAGCATAATTGTATTACTATCACCAATAGAAAAGTAAAATTTTTCTTTAAAAGAACTCTTTTTCTTAAAAGAATTCTAAAAGAAAGAACTTCTATAGTAAGGAGAGTTACAAAGAGACAAATATTTGGCCTTAAATCATTTAAATAAGAGGTAATCATGATGATAAATATGCAAAATAAGTTTAACTATAAATCCAAGAGGGATATTGTTAAATGAGAAGAGAACCAAGCCACAAAATAGTTTAAGATAGAAAACTTTCCTCTACGAAATTATATACATTTTTCTTTTATGAATGTCACAATGAAAATGGAATTTAGAGTGCAAACCATAAATAGTTTTGATCAACTTTTAAGAAGAGAAATAGCTCTTGTCTAGTATATCACTAAGCCACTAATAATATATGTAATAAGTTGCACTCTACCTACAGAAGAGAGGGATTTAGCTTTCCTCCCTTCTAAAATAGTCTTGATTTATCAATAAGAGGAGGAAACTGATAAGTTTTCTCTTGTGAGCAACAATAGGAAGCCCCAAGTGCTTAAAAGAAGGTTGAGCATGATTAACAACCATAATATTAATGAGGTTGTGACCATTGGAGGTTCCATTGGAAAAACATATCCAACTTTAGGCAGACTTAACTCTTAAATTGGAGGCCTTAGAGAAAATGCATATGATGTTATTAATATAAGTAAGGTTGTTGTAAGAAGCCTCATCAAAAATAACTACATCATCTACAAATAATAGGTGTGAGAAGCAGAAATTACCAATGCTAATAGGAGAGTAATTACCAACAAAAATGTTGCCCAGCAATAGATTAGATAGCCCATAGAAATGATGATAACAGGTAACCTTGTTTAACTACATTAAAAGAACTCAAATAACCTTTCAAAGATCCGTTTAAATAGATAGAAAATATGATATTTTAAATGCATTCTTTGACACAAAGAAAAATATGGGAGGAAAACCCTTCTTATGCAATATATTGATGATGAAATTCCTATTATCTGAGTCAACACCTTAATATCAAGCTTAACACAAAAAGAAGGCTTTTGAGAAGTGAACTCATTGAGAATTTCATTGGTAAGAATAATATTTATAGTTGTATTTCTAAAGCTAGCTAGGGCTTCATCAATAATATATGCCATAAAACATTTCAATCAGTTAGCCAAAATCTTAGAGATAATTGTGTAGAAAAATTGCATAGAGAGATTAGTCTATAATAAGATATGGATTGAACATGTGCATATTTTCGGATAAGAGTTATGGCTTAACCTTTGACAGCATTAGGAAGCCTATTAGTATGGAAGAAGTGCTTAACAACCCTATAAACATCTTCCCCAATAATAACCTAGTTAAGAAAAAAGAATTCAAATAAAAAAACCATTCGTCCTAAGAGAAGAATTTTTTGGGGCATGAAAAATAGTGGCTTTGATTTCTTTATAAAAATAGGGGTAGTTAAGGATTGTTTCAAAAGGTATGAGATAACCATACCTTTGGGAATGAGGTCCCAAGAGTTGCTCGTATTTATAGAATTACTAAAAAGATTTTTTGAAGTGATCAATTCCAACCTTAACAATCTCTATATTAGAATTAAAGACACAATTTTCAATTTGCAAACTTCTAATGAGATTTTGGTTGAGCTTATACTTAATATTTGAATAAAAGAATTTGAGATCATCTTCACTAGTTATTAGTCATTATGCCTTAGCTTTTTGGCATATTCAAGAGGCATGTTTATTAGAAAATTCAAGCAAATTCATATTCACTCTATTAAGGCTAACCATGATATCCAAATTATTAGGCCACCTATCATGAAGTTCCAAAAGGATCTTAGAAATCTCATTTAAAGCTTTGAAAAGAAGAACATTATGAGCCCATTTAAACCTCTTAATAATGCTCTTTAACTTTTTAAGCTTAGATATAAAAGCAAAAAATTAGATCACCAAAACTAGTGATATTCCAAATACTACAAAGAGTGTCTTCAAAATCTTGCATATGATGCCAATAGTTTTTGGAAAGAAACATGCAATTACCATAGGACACTGTAGCAGTTTTATGATTAATGTAGAGTGATTGGAGCAATCGGAAAAAAGAACATGATAGGTGGGTGAAGGAAAGGCATCAAGCGAATCTGAATTGATCAAAGCTCTATTAAGGTGGCAACTGGTGGAAGAATCAAGCCTATGATTATTTCAGGTGAAGAAAAGGAAAAGAGAGGCCAAGTTCATTAAATAAGCTTGCATAATACTGTTGACCTCATCATAGGTGTTATAAGTCAAGTCAAGTCCACAAGTCAAATTCGACGGACTTCAGAGGTGATAGTATGCAAACTGAGGCTCAAAATACACTGTATGTCACTGAAAATGGTCGAAACGACCTTCGATCGGCGAACGGACTTTGTTGTTACATTCAAAATGTCAAAATTGATCGAAATATAAATATTGCAAAATCTAACGAGCAATCAATTAAGTGCTCGAGCTATCAATGTATTGATGCACATATTGAAGTAGGGAAGCTATGACGATGACCAAACGATCTCCATTCATGAAATTGATCATGCCGTTAGCTTCAAAACATCAAAAAATATTAAACAAGACTGTTCACGCTTAATTCGGATGAGTTTATGCAAATTTCGAATAATCAGAAGTGACAACAGGTAAATTGAGGCTGAAATGCACAGGACGTCACCAAAATCAACTCAAATGACCTCCGATCGATGAACGGACTTCGCCATCGTGTTTAGAACGTTGAAGCTGGTCAGGATATAAATATTGCACAACTTGATCAACCAGCGCCGAGTCATTAACGGCATGCATCGGTCGAAGTCAAGTCGGCCAAACGACATCCGTTCATAAAATTGATTAAGTCGTTAGCTTTAAAATATTGAAATCTATCAAATAAGACTATTCACACTCGACGAAGCATGAATTTCGATAAAAAAGCGATGCTCATTTTTAGTTGAAATTGATTTGATTTTCCCAAACTCCGACGTAAAACTACGATTGATTCAAAAAAAATGGAATAACCTTAAATTAATATATATATATATATATATATATATATATATATATATATATATATATATATATTGATCATGTGATTTTATCAGTGTAAAAGCCATTTAAGTTCGATTAGGTGATTAAAGGAATTAAATGAACCCAAATCTAATCTATTTTTTCTCATCTCACTCGGCCCAAATTCCAAAACCCAACCGTTCCCTCCCCA
The DNA here is from genome assembly GCA_021442155.1 of Cymbidium sinense. Taxonomy (NCBI): domain Eukaryota; kingdom Viridiplantae; phylum Streptophyta; class Magnoliopsida; order Asparagales; family Orchidaceae; genus Cymbidium; species Cymbidium sinense. Next base: position 54,418,162 of record CM038223.1, on the reverse strand, counting down.
ATTCAAAATCTTACTCAACTCCTAAGAATTACTCTCGCTTGCAACTTTCCACTCCCCCATTCAATTTTCCTCAACCGCAGGAAAGCAACACTCCTCACTTTATCTATTCCCACGCTCGGACCTCCCTCTGCACAAGGTTCAAGAAAATACGCAGGCACGTCGTGGAGAAGTATGGAGCATATGGGTATCAGTATCTCCTGGGAAAAGACCCATTGGCAAGGGTCTCCGTCGAGCAATGGCTTCAGTCTGAGAAGCATAGGTTTGATCCTCCAAGCTCTGCCCTGGTTTTCTATCTTGCATTTAAGGTCGAGGCAGACATAGAGAAGGTGACGCAGAGCGAGAAGAAACTAGAGAAAGTCCTGAACTTGTATGAACAAAGACTGGGAGAATCAAAATTCCTTGCAGGCAGTTACTTTACTCTCGCAAACCTATACCATCTCCCCAACACATACTATCTTGAGAGTTTTGTTGAGTATGGTTACCTCTTCAAGGACAGGAAGAATGTTAGCCGATGGTGGAAACATATATCGAAGAGGGATTCATGGAAGCAGGTAGTCAAAAAGTTCGAAGAAGAAGGCCTTCAGTTCAATGTTTCAGTGTCCAACGGTGAAACAGATCAGTCGTCTTCTTCTTGACACAAAAATGGTGTATGAGATGGATCGATTGGAGGTACATAATTAAGCAGCTAGAAAAAAGAAGCTAAAGAAGACATTCAAGAAGAAGATGAAGGAGAAATAAATGCATCAGGTAACAAAAAAGTGCAAACTCCCAGTAAGGAAAAGAAAGATGATGAGGCAGTTCAACGAAAAGTTGAAGGAAAGAAAGCTGAGACTCCGTCAACTGACAACAAATAACTTGGTGCAAAGAAGAATGATGAAATCAAGGAACATGATGCAAGTATGCCAGTTATTAAATACAAGAAAGAGACACCGAAATCAGATAACAAAGAAATGCCAGGTAAGACTGATGAAATCAAAGAATGAGATGCACATAAACCAGCTACGGGAGACAAGAAAGAGAAACTGAATCAGGCTGATCAAGATAAATCTTCATCAGGTGGTAAGAGCAAATCAGTCAGAACTGAAGAAACAAAAGATCACGATGCAAATAAGCCAACCATTGAAGGGGAGAAAGAGAAACCAAAACTAGATGGCAAAGATTAATCTTCAACAGCTGAGAAAGAAAAAAACCAGGTCAGACTGATGAAACCAAGAAACGTGATGGAAATAAGCCGGATACTGAAGGTGAGAAAAATTACCACAATCTCCATGACAAAGAAAGTGAAGTAAATAAGCCAACACGTGAAGACAAGAAGACACCCCAACGGGATGAAAAAGATAAAGCTTCATCAGGTGGCAATGAAAAACCAGTTAAATTTGATGAAATCAAAAAGCGTGATGCAAATAAGAAAGATGTTGAAGGTGAGGAAGACAAAGATAAAGACATATCAGCCAAAGCTGGACAAGGTAAAATCCATGAAAACAAAGAACACAAGGCAAACGATTCTCCAATTCCCGTTTGTATAAATCCGTCAGTTCCCATTTCCCCTCCTCTCCTGAAGCTGAGGGCAGCGACTTCTTCTTCCTTCTCCAAACCGCAAAGAATTCCCCTCTTCCTCCTCCATTTCACTAATCCCCTCATTTCCACACAAAAAAAAAAAAAAAACAGAAAATTTTGCCTCTTTGCCTCACAAAATCAATCCAAATTTCACTGCAATCGCTTCGCCGCAAATCAGAGAAGAACACCATCAAAAGGCGGGTTCTTCTTTTAGTTTTCGGCATCACATTCCTTGCATTACCTTTCCAATCTTTGCTTCGCTGCAAACCGGGGAAGAACACCGTCAAGAGGTGGGTTCTTCTTTCAATTTCTGGCATCACATTCCTCACTTTATCCTTCCAATTTTTGCTTCGCCGCAAATCAGGGAAGAACATCCTTAAGAGGCGAATTCTTCTTTCAATTTCCGGCATCGCACTCCTTGCATTACATTTCCAATGGCATACCCAACCTTGTTCCCTTGCCGAACATTGCAGTGCGCCGAAAAATGAGTCATAACATGTGAGATCTGTAAATATGAATATATATACATTGCTTTTCTTTGAAGGTCTCGTCGTTCAAGACGGTGCGACGAGATGAAAATAAATGTGTCGAAGACACCGCCACGCAAGAGGCGATCGAGTAAGCCAACATCCGTTAGATGTCGCCTCCCATAGATGAAATCCAAATTTTGTCTAATTTCTAGACTTAGGAAAAAAGGTGGGGGGGGGGGGGACGAATATATATTATTTTTATCTTTTTTTAAGTTTGAAATCTCGTCGTGCTCAAGAGGGCACGATGAGATAAAAATCCGGTTGTGGTGTCGTAAGACACCACTCGCAATGCTCAAGAGGGCGTACCGAGTAAGCCAAAACACCCCCGATGCAGCCCCCTACATGGGGATGACACAGGGAGGTTGTCGAAATTTAGACTAAAATTCAGGACTAAAACATATTCAAATGAGAATTACCTAAACTTAAGTCAAACAAAAGACTATATGATAAATATGAAGATAAATGTTAAATCAAAGAGAAATATGGGGGAGCCTTTAAAGAAAATTTTGGAAAGAATAGAACACTCATATAAAATACAAGTAAAATTTGGGGAGACTAATATTAAACTCACAAACTCTAATAATGATTCTCTATGGCTTAAATTGAAGTAATGAGTGAGTTCTCTTTCTTGTAGATTTCTCAAAATTAAATAAGCTCTAATTGGAATTTGGGGAGACTAATACTAAACTCATAACAAACTTACAATAAACTTAAAGTCTAAGGATGAATCCAAATTAGATTTAATAACTCTTATACGAATATGGAGGTGATTACTATGCTAGCTAATAAGCATTAGTAGGGTTAAAGCAATAAACACTGAAATCGGAATAATTTATCAAAAGTGATTTAAATTGAACATAATCAAGTTGGGAGAATTGAAAAATTCAACAAGTAAACTAAGTGTAAGTAATGTTCTAAATTAAAATTTAAATCAAAACATCTTCGCCATCGAATCTTCAACTTTTTGTATAAGCAAACAAAAGGAGATACTAAATCTAATTCTACAAAAATCATAGGACTTCCTTTAATCAAAAATTGAGGGATTTCATTCTAACTATGAATTTTAAAATCAACAAAACCACTAATTAAGTGAAATTATCTAAAATTATAAATTTCTGCATATGCTTGGATATAGAGATTTCAAGTGCAAATTTTAATGTTTGAAAAGCTTGCGCAGGTTAAACTGGAATAAAAAAAATGAAAATATAAAATCAATCTCATAATTCAGACATAAAATTATCAAAAATTATAAATACACCCGCATATGACCTGATACCATGTTGAATGCTTAAATTCAAGTGTGTGAGGATGCTGCGTGGGTTGCTTCCGGGTTTAGACTTAGGACTAGGTCCAGGTTAATAAAACCTAAAAAATCTATAATAAGAGTTTCAAATCAGTGAAATATCTAAGAAACTAATTCTGTCAGGTGATAGTAGCTCTAATCCTCTATTAGTAGCTAAATAGAGTTGACAAGATCTAGAGCTCTTAAATATATTCAAATTAATCAATTTTTTTAAATCAAATTGAGTGTGAATCTAAAAATTGCTTAAATGAACTCTATCACTAAAAAACTTAAATCAAACTCAATCCATCCACCTTCCGTAACTGTTTATTGGGGGTGACAAATTAAGAAACTCTAGCTTACAAAGGAGCTAATGTCAAATCAAGTGTTACTCTCAATCAATCTCATGCCAGTAAGGACGTGGCCCATGTCCTCCGCCGCTGGCCAAAGGGCTTCCACTACGAAGGATGATCGTGAGTCCTCTGGGGATCCACTATATTATGATCACGACTGTAGGTCGTATGCTCCACAATGGCTCTACCCTCTGAGTTGTGAATCATAGGGTATGCATGATAGGGCAAATATCCCTCTGCCAGCAAAGGTAGACTTAAGATTGTCTCCTTAGACAAAAGATTACCCCAGGTCTACAAGAATTTATTGGATGACGTAACCCATGTGTTATTGATGAGGATCCTTCTGTTAGGTTGGGTCAATTACCTCCTATGACTAAGTAGACTAGGGACCGCGACTGCCTGGTATGACGAAACCATGAGATCTAGATCAGGCATGTCATCACCTTGCCCCAACCATCCAGTTTAAGCTGAAATGATGAATTTCATAATCCAAATTCTGAAACTCCATATGTTGCTACTATACTCTAAGCATTTAACGATCTAATGACTAGCCTTAATCAAAAGTTCTCTCTTATTTATTGAGAGGGGTAATTAACTATAGGGGCTTGCACCTATAAGAAACTTGGAACCAGATCTAAAGTCCTCGCAAAATGAGGACAAAATATTTGGGTAGTATTTTATCTACTATTCCATCTGCCTTCTGGAAATTACACTGGCACACATCAAATCATACTCTCTTCAATTCAATATTTATTGAGAGGTCGATGGCGAATTTTCGGAGCCCACAAATGCAATCATTAAAACTTTTTAGTTTGTTTGAAGAAAGGTATTTCCCGCCAATTTTTTCACCCTGGAACCTACAACAATGAAAATCACCAAGTACAGTCCTAGGAGCAATAATCTTCTTGAAAAAAATTGGATATAAAGTCATATAATCATCCTCTTAAAATGAGATTTATTGTATGAATGATAGAATTGTAGATGGAGCTAGAGAGATTATATTTGATACTATCATAAATGACTTTCTCTTCAATACAATATGTTGTAACTCAATAGAAGATTCATCCCATTTGATCCATATACAACCAGGATAAGCAATGTCAAAATCATTACATTCCCCTTCACAATTAAAGAGGGAGCGAGTCTTCATAAAAACATATTATAAAGATTAGTTGGAGAAGTCATTGGCTTTAAAAGGCAAAAGAAATTAATTTTGTGTAAAGCAATGAAACTTTTACAATATAATACATTGTCCATAGAGGTAAAAACCCTCCACATTCCTAGCTATAATTATAAGGTGTGTCATTTTAATTTGTTATTGTTATAGGGGGATGGAGCTTTGAGCTTCCTCATAGGATTTTTTGGTTAAATGAAATAATCTGAAAGATTTTGAAAGAAGATGATCTATCCATACACATTATCAACTTGATTGGAAGAAGTATCAAGAGAGTTGAGGTTTAAGTTGTCTTTGGATGTACTAAAAGGAAGGATCTCCTTAGTAATTTAAGAAAGATATTCTTGGGAGTGTGAGAGAGGATTATGTGATTTGGATATAGTAGTAGAATGATTGAAGTTAGAGGAGGTGGTATTGACATGGTGGACTTTGGGAGAGGGCTGTCAAGCTCTAGGAGGCCTTCTAGAAGCTTTGCTCCTATACGCTTTTAATCATAAAGAATATTTAGAGATTGCACTTCCCATTCCACATTTAAAATAATTGTATTAAGGAGGTTATTGGCCACTTGCATATAGACATGAGCAAACTTAAGGCGCAACTTATTGATTATTAATGAGTAAACTACCAAAGGAATGCCTATTTTGTTGTAGATCTTAAAAATGATAGTGGCATTCCAACACCACAATGGTAGATCAACAATTTTAACCAAAAGAGAAGTAGATGAAAATTATTCTTTAACCTATTTGCCAAGGATTCCATTTTTTTAAGATGAAATGCTTGTCAAATAAAAACCAAGATCCACTTTTCCAAACCATCTTTAAGGAGAACTTCAAAAGAAAAATGCCTTCATTCAGAGAGAGAGAGAGAGAGAGAGAGAGAGAGAGAGAAGTTGAAAATTACCTATGAGATTCCAATCCATTTGATGGTCACAAAGAAAGCACCATAAAATTTTTATTTACCAATTAGATATCTAATAAGCGAGAGATTTCAATCATTAGCTCTACCTAAAACTTCCTCCTGACAGAGCAAAATCACTTCTTCATTCGACAGAAAAAAGATAAGGTTGAAATCATTGGAAGAGGAAGAAACCTTAAAGTATAGAAGCCCTTTCCAATTTAATGTTTCTTGGAAAACCCTTGAGGAGGACTGATGAATAAAAAGAATAGAAGAAGAAGTAGAATAAGTAGAAAAGACAAAAAAAAGGAAGACATAAAGAAAGTAGCAAAGATTAAGAGCTTAGGGTGGGGGACACCCCCCAAAAGCGATGGGTTAAGAGAGGCACTGAGGGAAAACCTACTCAAAAGAAACTTGTGCAAAGAGTATGAATGCATTTTTTTTTGAAAGGACTATTCTGGAAAGAAGGAAGGGGAGAAGATTTCATGGTTCCAAGAGGAGATCCTCTAGCTGAAATAGGAGGGAAATAACACAAAGAAGAGCCATCGAGAAAGGGAAAACCATGTAATGGATTCCATGGAAAAATTCCCTAGAATTATCTCTCAAGTATTAGCCACCTTGATAGAGCTTTGATCAATTAAGCTTGTCTTGATGCCTTTCCTTCATCTACTTATCATATTCTTTCTCTTAATTGCTCGAATCACTCTCCACTGATCATTAAGTATTTACTATAGCCTATGGTAATCTTAGGTTTCTTTTCAAAAACTATTGGAATCATATGTAAGATTTTGAAGACAACATTTGGAATATCCTTATTTTTTGTGATCCAATTTTGCTTTTTGTCTAAGGTTAAAAAGTTAAAGAGAATTATTAAGATGTCTAAATGGGCTCATGATAATCTTCTTTTCAAAGCTTTAAAAGATGTTTCTAAGGACCAGAAGGTCCTTTTGGAATTTCATGATAGTTGGCCTAATAATTAGGATATCATGGTTAGCCTCAATAGAGTGCATATGAATTTGCTTGAAATCTCTAATAAACTTGCTTCTTGGTTATGTTGAAAGGCTAAGTTTAAATGGATAACAAATGGTGAGATGATCTTAAATTCTATTATTTAAAGGTTAAGTGCAGATTCAACAAAAATCTCATTAGAAGTGCAAACATAGAATGGTATCTTTAATTCTCATGCGAAGATTTCTATGGCTATGATTGATCACTTCAAAAATCTTTTTATTAATTTCATGAATTCAAATAACTCTTAGGACCTAATTCTAAGTGAAAAGGTTATCCCACACCTTTCAAAAGTGTCACTTGTAAGTCCTTATGAAAATATACCTTCTCTTATCACCACCTATCAAGTCATTAGCTATCCCCTCATACACGACGAGCACTGACAGTAGTTGTCATTTCATAAAAGTTATTTCCCTTTAGTAGATCCCATTTTTTCTAGTAGTATGATGTGATTGTGTCCTTTCAAAATTAATATTTTTCTTAAGGACCGATTGACACACCCACTGGGTAATTGACGAGTATCCTTCATTAATACTTGCACTTGCTAGATATGATTTTTATTCTAGTGCATTCACTATTCTTAAGTTCAATTCCACTTTATGTTCAGTGACAAAGACTTATAACACTAGAGCCAACAACTTTGGGACTGTCGAATTTAATCCCACTTGTCCTCTTGTAAAATCTAAATTGAACTCTCTTGGTTTGTTAAAGAGGCATTAAACCTGCAAGTGTAATGACCAGATTGGCAACAAAGCATGCATAGACCTGTTGACTTTCATGCCAATGAGCCCCTTTGGTCTTAGTCATTATCTATGTTAAGCTTGAATGAAGTTGGCTACCTAATAGTTTCAAGTGTCTTCCTCATAAATCACAGCCCTAAATTTACATTATAATTCAATTGAGTTAATGTTAAATCATGTAATTTTTAATGCAATAATAAAATTGATAAATCATCTTTATATTATTTATTTTCACATTGTATTTATTACATGCTTCTATTGAATGCATTGAAACTTCATAAGAAAAATGATCAATCCATGTCAAGAGTGTTCCTTAGGCACTATGCCTAGTGTGTAATTAAATAATAAAACTTACACCCATAGGAAGCTAATGTATCATAATAAAAATAAAACATACTTATTAATACCTATCGAGTAGAGAGAGTCTGGGTTCCACTATGTAAGCTTTTATAATTTTAGTTATTATTTAGTTATTAATTAGTTATTAATTTATTTTTTATTAGTTATTAGTTATTATTATTAGTTAGTTATTATTAGTTTTTAGTTATTAGTTTAGTTATTATTAGTTATTTAGTTTTTTTTAGTTATTAGTTAGTTATTATTATTATTATTATTATTATTATTATTAGTTAGTTAGTTTAATTATTAATTAGGTTATTATTGAGCCATTATATGTAAAATAATCATGTCATCCAATGAGTCTTGTGTTACATATAGTTTAGAGTTCCTTTTAGTTCTAATAGATTTATGACTATGGCTAAATATAGCTTCTCTTTCCATCTTTGATTGGTAGCTTCATTCTTCACTTATCCTGATGACATAGTTGTCAGCTTTACTATGTCTTCTAGAAATCAAATAAAATTTGAACCATTTATATTCTTGCTATCATGATTGATAGGTTGTTCTCACCATGAAAAATCATCGACAACAATAATGTAATGATATTATGTTGAGCGATCCCAGTACTTAACAAGACTAGATGCCCTTGGGCTATTATGTCTAGATGTCCCTATGAATCATTATCTTGTGTGGGTGCATCTTTGGCCAATGATCCATAATGGCCATCATGTCTAAATAGTTGTATGTCTTCAAAGCCTATCATTTTCCTTCTCAATCAAATACTCATTAGATGTGTGCTTTGATTGGTCTAATAATTCTTAAGATTTTAGATCGTTAATTTCTCTAAGCCGTATAAGAGGTGATCAACATCATTACACCTTGATGTCTTAGTACTAAGCATGGCATGGACTTAACTAAATTCAAGCAGCTACCATATTCTTAAGTAGCCAATATTACTTCATCTTCCTTGCTTTATCTCATAGGCCTATTACTATCCTTCATGGCTAACATTCTACAAAACTCATCCCATTAACCTAAAACATGCATCAGACACCAGCTTCTTATAGTTTTTTAGGCTATAATGAAAATAATTAATGCTTATATGTAGGGTTGTAATCGAGCCAAGTCGAATTAAGTATGTCATAGAAATGACTTGGCTTAGTGACATTATAAGTTGTTCATGTTCGATTCGAGCTTGAGCCAAGCTTTCATATATATATTTTCATACATGGTTTGCTAATTTTTTTTTAATAATTTGGCTTGGCTTGCACATAGCTTGTTTATATTAAATGAACAAGCATTTTAATGAGTTAATAAGCAAGCTAGAAATTCAAATGAGTACTTGTCTTTGCATATTAGGTTATAAATAAATAATTTTATGAATATAAAGAAAAGTATTTGAATATATTTGGAATTAGTATCTAACTACTTGCACCAATCAATTGCAAGCAAACTTTCTTGCAATCAGATAACATAAATTAGTATGAAAAGCTAATTTGCTAAAATAAATAAATAAAGTAGCATCCTTCAAGGAATCCTAAAAGCCTCTTCATGCATCATGACCTTGTGAAATAATGTAAATTGATATCGACCCTAGCTCTAGCATGAAATTGGGAGAGAGAAGCAAGTGAGAGGGAGATGAGTGGCTAGGGGAAAAGTTGAAGAGGAAGATAGGTTATAGTTTTGGTGAAAAATTTTAAATTTCTAAGTGTATACTTTCATCTTCAATCTATGTGGGATAAGATGAAGTTAGAAATATACTCTTTGTATTTGGAAATCATGTAGATCTGCAGATGTTTTTATTAGGGTGATTGAGTACGACATTGAGGAGAGGTGTATTATCTCGAAAGATAGAAGTCACCACCATACAATGGACCTAATCACTTCAATAAGGAATCCTAAGGATAATGGGTCTGCATATGTACTAGAGATTCTTTCCCTAATTTATAGGAAAAAGTAAAGTTGGGTTCATTAAGTTCCCTAAGGAGGCAAGCTTCCATAGTTAATTACATCCTAAGGAATGAGATTCCTTAGGAATACTCTCGATTAAAGTAAATGATCATTATCTCCAAAGATTTCGAAAAGGTAAGACTATCAATCGATTGGTTTATTTTTAGAAAGTCAATTGGGATCGATTAAGAGGAGGGAGTTTTTATCAAAGCCAAATAAAAATAAGTAGGGGATGCTTAAGATACTAGGAATCTTAGTAAGCATTCCAAACTATCCTATGGCTGAGCTTTATATTTTTGAAATTGAATTAATTTATTTGAGTTGAATTTTTATTAGAAATGTAGGAATTATAATTCCATGGTACAAGACTATGAAAATGCCTAAGAGGTGAGGATTTATACTTATAGCCCGTAAAGGGGAGAAGCAACCTCAGGACCTAAATTTAGGGAGCTTTGGCGAAGGGCAAAAACATGGCCTAAATCTAAGGTGAAAAATGAGTATTTAGTTTATCTCCACAATAGAGGATAAACCACCTGACTGTTGGACTTATAACTGCCTGGGGGTGGCCGCCAACTAACTCCTCCTATGATTTTAAATTCATGTAGGCAAGTCTTATGTTTATGCAAGATAACAAGATTGTTATTTATTTAGAAAGAGACTAAGTCCTTAAACACACTCTCTAAAGAGACTAGATCATGTAAGGGCATGCTTCAAATCACTTAAACCTAATGCAAAGTTTTCACATGTTTTATTTTTGTCTTGGACAATCATTTGACTCAGGCTATAGGATTCTTTATGCCTAATGCATGAGAAGTTAGATTATGGGATAAAATCAACGAGATAAGGAAATGTATTTCCACCATGGCTCTCACAAGTCAAGCCAAGTTCTCTAGTAAAGGTGGAAGCCCTCCAATTCAAGAGTGAAATAATATACTTTTATGAATGATGTTATAAAAGAAAGTACACATCCAGCTAAGAGGTTGCTAATTCTTTTATCTTGATTTTAACTTAGGCTTTAGGTGAGGTTATGAGTTATTTATTTTTAATTTTGAGTTGTTTAATTTGGTAGAAGATTTATTTTTTTGTAAGAGCCTAATTGTCATCTAGGCCATACATCAAGCAAGGAAGAAACTAGGAAAACATGCTATCTTAATGCACAAGCTAAATAAAATATCAAATATTTTATAAAGCTAATGCAAAAGAATAAAAGGCCATTTGTGGTTGAGCACCACCGCATAAATCCAAAAAAAAAAATAATTAAATTGGGTAACCGAGCTCTACCCTTATATAATCCTGATTACAAATGAATTAATTTACAATCAAGTAAGAAAATTCATGTTATGGGGGTCTTCATTTCTTCATTTCTTATTTCTTGTTTCTTGTTTCTTCTTTCTTCTTTTGGATGGTTGGAAGGTGGTTGCTCCAAAGGTTTCACATGGTACATAAGATATAATCTTATGCTCAATGCTCATCTTAATCCCTCATAACATTCATTCTAAAATTCTAATTACAAAAATTACATGAAGAGGAAAAGTAAATCTAACTAGCACTTGCAAAACATAGATTAGCTAAATAAATCATAAAAAACCCAAGCATGTATATTGGACTTAGCACCCCACACATGGGTAACAAAGTTGACTTTTCCTATTGAATTATGCTTAGGGGTGTAAGCACCTACACAACAAAAGTATTTATATTTTTATTTATTATAGTGACCCTTAAGCACAATCCCCTGTAGAAGACAATGATTAGACTAAATCATCCTATCATTCATTCTATACACATTCACCTTAACATCAAGACTAGAAATAATACATCACAAAATAAAAGAAAACATCAAACCATGCACTGCCCTAGCCTAAAGCTAGAAATGGTGACTTAGTCTAATGTGTGTGCTTAAAAAGGTTAGTGTGGTATGCTTAGCTATGGCTTTAAGGCTTAGATTTTCTAAGTGTGAAGATGTTTAACTTAGGTGGGTGGTATCATTCAAGTTGTTTAGTTGATTTAGTTGGTTTTTATTTGGTGATTTATTTTGGTTTAAGTGAATCCTACAATTAATTACTAAGTTATAAAGAGAGGGTAAAGAGAAGAGGATTTATCTTTCCTTCCCTACCTTAAGTAATTTCTAAAGTGGATTCATATTTGATTTTTTTTTGGTGAATATCATAATATGTGTTTTAACTAATCCTAAGTTTACATTTTCCCTAAAGAAACCTATTCAAAAGAAAGGCATTTTAAGAATAAGTAAAGTTAACTAATATCACAAAATACACATCACATCATTTCTTTCTCAACATGTATAACATGCATATGAATGAATCCTAAGCATATCTATACATATAAGTGGAAATGGTTAGCACTCTTTATGATGAATGCTAATAAAAGTTACTTAAGAAAATTAGAATGCATTATGATGCATGATTTTCATTAAGTAGAAAAGGGGTATTCTTTTATCCTTTATTCACATGCACATGTATATGTATGAAAGACAGAAGTGAGTACAGTGCCATTGTTAGCTCCAGGGGTATAAGGTACAAGACCTACTTAGGGATACTTAAAGCCTCGCAACGTCGAGGTTTTCCAGGCTAATATACCACTTTTCTTAAATACATATGCATGTACAAAAGAAATAAATGGAGAAAGAAAGATGCAAAGTTTATGTTTATTTAATTTTTGGTTTATTTATACAATTTGTATGTGTAAATGTAAAGATCCTTCTTAAGTTATAACATGGAAGAGGATAAGAGTAGATTTTAAGCAAGTGTTGTGTTCTTTTAAAAGAACTATGCACTTTGCAAATCTTATCCAAATCCATGCTAAGAGGAAAGAAGGAAGCAAAGATAAGACACATCTTTATATTCACATGCAAGCTTATAAATAAAGTATAAGTAGCATACCTTTTAGTTTTGATATTTGATTTATAAGTTTTCAAAAATAATTTTGAATTTGATAGTGATAATAGCCATTCATATTTCTACTTTAGCCAAATCATCCAATTTGACATAAAGAAAACATTTCATTTTGAATTTTGATTTTTTAAAAGATATGAATGCATGAATTTTATATGACATACACATTTAACATGCTAGGAAAGAAATAAAGTAATGAAAGCAATGTAAACTCATTCACCCTAATTAATTCCTAAAGGCAATCCTATGAAATAAGAAAGTTTAAAGTGAATCAAAGTTTATTTAATGTAATTTTTATTTTGAATTTATTTTATGTTTGATTTAGGAAATGTTAAAGATTGTTTGCTAGTCTTAACCCATTTCCCCCATGTGTGTGGTATTTTAGTTTAATCTTTAGATGATTAGATGATTTTTATATTTTGATTAGGTTAAGATATGAATTAAGTGTATTAATTACCCCTTACCTATACCACCTTAGCATATTTAACCAAATAATTATGAGCCAATGATATGACATAAAACCACTCAAGGAATTTAAATTAGCAATGCATCTAAGAAGAAAAGGGGCCTAATGCATTTGGCTCATGATTAATTATTAATTAAGCTAAGGGGATTAAGTTAAGTAATTTCATAATCCTTCTCACATATATGAGTTGGATTTTGATTTCCTTAATGTACTTAGGTTATTAAACATCTAAGCATCTACCCAAAGTGAATTAATTAAGTTATGGAAGATTTTAGAATTTTATCAAATTAATTAGGTAGATAATTAGTGGATTAATCCTTAATTGAATTTGGATTAAGGAAGAAAGAGGGGGGTTTAAGGAATTGCTTAAGAAAAATATCCCAAAATTATTCCCTAAACCTCATATTCACTTAAACAAACTTTAATGAACCCAATCAAGGATTTAAACCCTCGATTACACACTTAATTAGGCTTAATTACATTAGGAGAGTAATTAGGAATGAATCTAGTAATTACCCTAATTAAAATATTAATAAATCCCAAGAAAATTAAGGGTGGCAGAAGTCATCCCACTAAATACACATAAGAAGTTGGAGATTAATTAATAAAATAATCAGAGAGTAATTAGCCTAATTACATTCCCAATAAAACCCAAATTCAAGAAACATCATCGCTCAAAATCCATTTAAATCAATTTTATAATATTCTACATTTAATTATCTTTATATGCAATTTATTTCATATTTTTTTTATTTTTCTACACTTAGATATGAATATTTGAAGTTTTCATGATTAATTAGGTAATTTAATCCCCTAATTATATAGCTAATCCCATCGACGCCATGTGGAGACTGACGTGGCACGCACTTTTCACATGGCGTGATGAGAGTAACTATTTAAGTAGTAAAATTGTAGCACCGCATTAGTAGTGTAGCTATGCACTTTCTCCCTGTACATCTGATTAAGGATCGGACGGCTAAGAATAAACCCACGACATTAAAGGGGTAATCTATGGATCCTACATGTTTTAATCTTGTCCGTCCATCAAAAATATGCGGTTGGATGGCCCATGATTCACCACTGATCTTCCCTGTGGGAGATGGCCACCATCCATCTTCTAAGAAAAGATCTGAGCTCGATTGAGCTTGGATTGAAATAAAATTCAACCCACACCATCACCATGAAAAGAAGAATGGCTAGATTCTCATGGGATGAAACTTCACTTCACAAAGGACCAAACTATGGCTAATCTAAGCTCGGTTTAATGGCATACCTCGTCGGAGGCTATCATCTACACTTGATTCCCTTGAAGTAGCTTTTTCTAGTGGAGACGAAGCCTTGTTGAAGGTTTGAGGTGTTGAAATTGGATGGATCTTCCTATGGACCAACTTCACCTTCACTTGAGCTCGGTCTTGGCTAAGAGTAGTCCTCCCTTGCCTTTAGAGCTTATGTGAAGTGGGTGAGTTTGATCGAGCTTTCTGATGAAGCTTGCAAACTGAAGTAGCTTGGTATTGAGTATGGAGTGAGATGGATTTTAAGTGGAGCTCCCCTATTTTTAGTCTATGAAAATCAAGAAAATAGAAATTCAAACTTACTCAAGAAAGCTTGGGGAGACTTGGAAATGACTTCTTTGACTTTCCTAAGCTCAATCGAATTAGAGAATGATGAAATGAATTGGAATTGTGTGTGTGTGTGTGTGAGGGGGGTATATCTCCCTCTAGGCAATTAGGCGCGAGATGGATCTTGCTATTTTGATCCAATTGACCTCATTCTATGGGTTTATTAGGCTGTTAGGAGTGTCCTTGCATTCGGGTTGGCAAGAGGAGTGGAGTAGTGGAGCTCTCATGTGCTTAATTCAAGTGGAGGAGGGATTCCATGTGTTAATTTCATGCAAGTGGTCGATTTTAGACTTAGGTTGGGTTGGGTTGACCCAAACCCATTGGGTTAGGTGCACCACATTCACTAGTGTCTAGTTGGTCCACTAAGAGGGTGCCAAGTGATCATGAAGAGGATTTAAAAAAATTTTCAAGTGAATTGGGCCAAAATTTACCCTATGGCCTAGGGATAAAATGGTCATTTAGCTTGGATTTCAATTTTAATATGATTGGTATGATTGAAAAATGGGTTAGGCCAAGTTTCATTGAATTTGAAGTTGATTTGATATGATTTGGCTCATGTTGACCCATTTAGGTCAAATGGGTCAACTTGGGTCAAGTTGACCAATTGGCCAAATTAGGTCAAACCAAGGGTTGGGTCAAGTTCATATGACTAATTGAAATATTTTTCTAGCTTTGGTTTGATTCAAGTTGGTTTATATTTGGTTTTGGTTCAATTTAGTTCATTTAGGTCAAATTGGTCAAGTTGACCAAATTGACCCATTTGACCTGTTTGGGTTAGGTCATGGGTTGGTTTATGTTTGGTTGGCCATATGAAATGGATTGGTATCTTTATTTCCAATCAATTTTGTTTATATTTGAGTTTGGCTCAATTTGACCTTTTAGGTCAAGTTGGATTCGTGGTCAATTAGACTAGGTTAGGTCTAGTTGGCCAATTGAGGCTTTGGTCAAGTTCAACAATCATTTTGGAATGAACTTGGCCCATTAGTTTCAATGAATTTGGCTTAGATCAAGTTTTCATATTTTGACTTTTTAGGTTAAGTTGGGTCAACTTGGATCAAGTGGCCAATTGGGCTAGGTTAGGCTCAAATTTTGACTTGGCCAAGTTCAAATATTGACCATGAATGAGTTTTGATCAATGGTTTCAATCAATTTGGCCTGTGATGAATTTTGTCTAGTTTAGGTTTCATTTTGGCTATGTGTTGACTTAGTCAACCCTTAAGTTTTATTTGGTTTGACCCAATTTGAGTGATTGATCATCTTATGATGATTGTTGCTCATGATGAGTGGCTAGGTGGGCTTAGTTCAATCCAATTTGGTTAGGTTTAGAATTTGATTCATAAGGATACTTTAGGTTACTTTGGGTCAAGTGAGCCTAAGTAGGTCAAATGGCTTGGTCAAAGCATGATTGGAGTTTGATTGAACTCACATATGGACTTATGATTGAAATATAAATCCATTTGCAAGTGGTTTGAAGTCAAATGGGTTTTGATTCATTTGCCAAATTCAAGTTCAAAAGGGTGAACATGAGTTTGACTTGGGTTTGATTTTTGGATTTAGTTTTGGTTTGGTGAATGGAGTTTCTGTTTATATTTGGATTCATGATTGAAGGATTGATTAATTCATGAAGAAAAATCAAGAGTTTGGATTGATTTGAAGTTGATTTGGCTAAGTTTAAGATTTTGACTTGAAAGGCTTAGGTTGGATTTTGATTGAATTTGAGTTTAATTTTTGGAGTTGGTTTTGGTTTTTTGAATTTATATTTCATTTATATATGTGGATATAAATGAAAATATAAATGGGTTATTCGAAAATTTCATGAATTTGAAGTGATTTGAACTTGATTTACACTAAGTCCTTAAGAGGGAATCAAAGTGACTTAGGAAAGATTTATTTTATCTGGATTTGAATTTTGAATTTAGTTTGATTGATTTGAATTTATATTTCATTTATATATGTGAATATAAATGAGAATATAAATAGGTTGTGAGGGAATTTCATGAATTTGAAGTGATTTGAACTTGATTTAGGCTAAGTCCTTAAGAGGGAATCAAAGGGACTTAGGAAAGATTTTTTATTTGGATTTAGTTTGATTGATTTGAATTTATGTTTCATTTATATATATGAATATAAATGAGAATATAAATGGGTTGTGAGAATATTTCATGAATTCTAAGTGATTTGAACTTGATTTAGGCTAAGTCCTCAAGAGGGAATCAAAGGGACTTAGGAAATATTTTGAACTTGGAATTTCAATCATAAGCTTCAATCATTAGTTTCAATCATGGGTTTCAATCATGTGGGATTGATTTGGATTTGGAGGAAATCAATTAAGTTGGAATTGATTTAAGTTTGTCTTGAAGGAAGGAAGTGAGGAATTTGGTTCAAGCTATAGGGTAAATTTTCCTAACACCCCCTAAGGTATGACCTATTCCTATGTCTAACTCTTCTAAGTCTCTAGGGCTAGGTTGAGTGTCCACCTAATCACTAGATGTCTCTTAAGACTAAGGATCTCTTAAAGTCTAAGAGGAGTCCTATGTATAAGTTGAAGGGGTTGATAGCTCATCCTAAAAATGAGGTCAACAAAGGGCGCCCAATAGGTGTGGTGTGACTGACAAGGAACACCGCACGTATTGGTGTTGACCAAAATAATCAACAACATCGAATGATCACAAGAACTAACAGAAATGGTCTACTCCTAACCCAAGGTGTAGAAAGAATCCAGAGCTTAGTGCAATGTGACTCTACTTATGTCATGGACATAAGTGAGGGAAGGAGGAGTCCATTAGGGATAGAGTATGTGAATCTTGCACTCGGGAAACAGGTTCAAATCATCCATAAGGGGATGAGAGGTTTGATTTGAGACTCAATGGGGAGAAAGATCAATTTGATTCAATTTATTGTTTGTTTAATTATGTTTGTTTTGACTCCACCGGGGATGGAAAAGTGAACTCTTCACTAGGGAGGCAAGTTTAAGTCATCCATAAAGGAGGAAAGGTTGGGAAATCCATTGAAGAATTAGAATTCTGAGTCCGCTGGGGAACTAGAAAGACTTACATCTCACTAAGGAAAAGCAAGGGATTCAAATTGGTTGATTATTTTTATTTTGTTTGTTTCACTCCACTAAGGGAGGAGGGTTGAATTTGTTACAAATTTTTAATTTTGGATTTTAAAATGGACCCTGTTGGTTTGTGATGGACCATACTGAGTAGGAGCCATGGAGGCTTAGACCTAACTCAGATATATCAATCCAAAGGGGTAGTTTACTAAACACATAGTAGGACTAACCGACCAAAGGGAATGCCTTTCGGTGTGTAGTAGTTGTGCTAGGAAGAAAGCCTAGTAGACTTACATCCTCTAAAGTAGGGACCAGTTGCTGAGGTGACCCATTTGCAAGGCAACGAATCGAACCCACCCTAGGGTTAATTATTGAGTGAATTCCACTAGGGGACTTAGATAAACTCAAAGATAGCCAAGATTAATTTCATTTCTTAAATTATTTGTTTCGATAGATTTCATTAGTTTGTGATGGATCACATTGAGAAGGAGGTTATATTGGCCTAGACCTATCTCAAATTTATTGAACCAAAGGGGAGTAGCTTCCCAGCTGATGGGAGAACTATCAGACCAAAGGAGCACCTTTCAGTTTGCAATGATCAATTCAAGGGAAGAAAGCTCGAAGACTCACATCTTTCATTACAAAAGACCACCGGGGAGATTGGTTATGTTGGGCAACAAATTGAACTCGACCTAGGGCTGGCCGTCGATTTGCGATAGTCATGCTAGAAAGAATGCGTCATAGTATTACATCTTGCTAGCAGAATGACTGCCAGGGTAACCTACTTATGAAAAAATAGATTAAACTCGACCTAAGAGCGACTACGGAGTGAGTACCGACCCAAGGATTTATCTCAACTCAGGTAGTGAGGCAATTCCTATAGAGAGTTATGCTGACACTTCCCTAAAGATAGGATGCCTGCTTGGAAAAAGGGGCCCTTTGGGGGCTTGAATTCCTAATCTATAAGTGAATTAATTTGTTTGTTTTATTTGTTTATTTATCATGGACCCTATTAGTTTACGAGGGATCAAACTGAGAAGGAGCTAATATCAGCCTAGGCCTGTCTCAGATTTACTAAACCAAGGGAGAATCTATGCATCCGGTGATTAAATTCTCCAACCACAGGGGTGGTTATTAGGAAAGGGGGACTGCCCAATCCAAGACTAACCTGGGTAGTGTCAAAATGGGATTGCAAATGATGTGATTCAAATAGAATGCCCACAGGGAGAAGAACCACTAAGGGCTTGATCCAAAACCCTGGAGAAGGTGACATGGGTAGTCATATATCAAATAGGTATTCGGTGGAAAACTCAAGGAGAAAGCGTGGGGGCTCACATCTGCTAAGAGTGGTGTATCCACCGGGTGAGTCACTGTCAGCATAGCGAGCATCAACCAACCTAAAGTGCCTATCGATTTGCAACAATCAGCCTAGAAAGAAAGCTCGAGGACTCACATCCTCATATAACAGAACTGATTGCTAGGATAGCCTGTCTTCGGCTCAACAGATGCTATCCGACCTAGGGTGACTACAGAGTGAATATCACTGGGGGACTTACATCGACTCAAATATAGTCAAGAGGAAAGGAGCCTTTAAGGGACTTATCCTAAATCTCAAATATACTCGACCTAGTCAGATCATGATGATTAGTTCAAGAAGAAAGCTCGAGGACTCACATCTTCTTAAATAAAATCAACATCAGGTAGTTTACTGGCTGGGCAGTGAAGTCAACCATACTAACAAGGCGCTCGTTGGTTTGCATTAGTCAAGTTAGGAAGAAAGCATGGGGACTCAAATCTTTTAAATAAGTGACCACTTGGGTGACATACTAACGAGGTAGCATGTAGACCCGATCTAGAGCAACTAATGAGTGAGTGCCTTAGGGGGCTTGCTCCCACATCAAAGTAGCCTGAGACAAAAGATATGTGTTTATTTTTGTGCTTGTGTTAAAAGGAATAGGATGTCACTCAAGTTCTCTTACACCTACCTTAAACATGCTTGGAGAATTTGATGAAATGGTGCCACAGATGGTAAATGAGAATTCCCACTAAGAAAGGATGCCGCTTGGGTTCTCTCACTCCTAACTTAGTTGTGCTAATCAAAATAGGATGCCTCTCGGGTTCTCTCACACCTATTTTAATAGCATCGAGAAATGTGTTTGATTATGTTTGTGTTATGAAAGAGGGATAGGATGCCTCTCGGGGACTCTTATACCTACCCTAAACACGTCATGGCGGATTCGCAAGATAAGCAAATAATGCTTTGAAAGAAGAGAAGATTTTGATGAAATAGAATCAAATTTTTGTTCTTTTGTTGATAATTATTTTTAAACATATTTTATGGGTAATTTTTTTTCAAATATAGCCCATTAATTGGAAGCATCGAGTGTTCCCCTTTATAATCAATAAGCTGATAAAATCCTCCTTAGTAGGCCTTTTCTATGACATAGGGGCCTTCCCAAATGGGTTCAAACTTGCCTCCCATCTTTTGACAGATAATAATTAGTCTCCTTAAGACTAACACAACTTCTCCTACTCGGAAAGACCTAGGGCGGACCAGCTTATTGTGAGCTTGAATTATTTTAGCCTTATACAACTCGAGATTTTGGCACGCCCGTAGGCGATTCTCCGCCAAACCTTCGAGGTCTTCTAACCACAACTTTGCATTCTACTCTGTAGACATCTTATTACCCAATGCTATCCTTAGTGATGGGAGTTGAACTTCTAAAGGTAGAATGGCTTCGAACCCATAAATTAAGGAAAATGGGGTAGATTGAGTTAGAGTTTGGTATGTGATGCAGTAGGCCCACAAGGCTTCAACCAACTGCTCATTCCACTACTGCTTGTTGTCATCAAGAGTCTTCTTTAGTATTTGGATGAGAGTTTTATTGAATGCTTCTGCTAAGCTATTTGCTCTAGGGTAGTAGATGGTGGAGTATCTCCAATCTATGCCATGTCTTCTGGTGAAGTTGTTGATTTTGGTGCTTTTGATTGCAGTACCATTATCAGATATAATTTATCAAGGCACCCCAGACCTGTATATGATATGGTTCCTAAAAAATTGAAGCACATGCTGAGCTGTGACCTCTAAGAAGGATTACCTCGCCCACTTGGAAAAGTAGTCGGTGGCAGCTAAGATGAACCGATGACCCTTGGAAGAAGGAGGATTGATCAAATTCATAATGATGGTACCCCAACACTCGAATGGCCATGAGGCCAATGTAGGGTGTAGAATGTTGGGTGGTTGATGTAGGACCACACCGTGTACCTGACACTAATGGCATCTCTTAGCTACATCCATGTAGTCTATAATCATCGAAGGCCAGTAGTATCTTAGTCTCTTGATCTTCATCTTCATCTTTGGACCGGATTGATGTGCTCCGTATAGACCTAAATGTACCTCAATTACCATGCCATGAGCTTCGTGTTTATCTAAATAACATAACCACATTTGATCAAAGGACCATCGGTACAAGGTGCCATCTACGAGAGCATAGAAGAGAGCTCTCTGTTTCACCTGATGGGCTTGTGATTTTTCTTGAGGTAGTTTGTTGATGTTCAAATAATCTATCAATGATTACCTCCCATCTAGCTCCTTGTCCTTATAGGCAATGA
Organism: Cymbidium sinense; assembly: GCA_021442155.1. Taxonomy (NCBI): domain Eukaryota; kingdom Viridiplantae; phylum Streptophyta; class Magnoliopsida; order Asparagales; family Orchidaceae; genus Cymbidium; species Cymbidium sinense. Next base: position 54,396,674 of record CM038223.1, on the reverse strand, counting down.
CAACCTCCCATTCAAGAGAAAGTTTCTCGATGAGTTTAGCATCAATAAGGGATATGACTTGTCTATTTTGGACCCTTATTGGAATGGATTCATCTTTCGGACATGCCAATTCTTTGGCAAGTTTGGCCAAAGCATCTGCTTTTATGTTCTCTGCTTGAGGAACCTTGTAGATGGTGACTTTAGGGATTTGGGCCAACAGCTTCATGGTATACTCATGGTAATGATGAAGCTTGGGTTTGAGAACCTTGTAGGACCCGACTATCTGGTTGATGACCAACTGAGAATCCCCATAGATATTGATACTCTTGACACTGACTATGATAGCTGACTCCAGATCGGCAATCAAAGCCTCATACCCAGCTTTTTTGTTGGTGCAAGGGTTGGAAGAATAGTATGAGAATCTCATCACATCGCGGTCTGGAGTTAGGAGAACTACTCCTATCTGTGCCTCTCATGAAAGAGTAGATCGTGGTGTTTTCCCTTTATGAAAAGAAGCTGTATCATCAAAATATATATCCCATCGACGGTAGTCAACCTCCCCTAAGTTTATGATTTGTTCATCAGGGAGATCGTCACTAAGCGGAGAATCAGCAGGATGTGGGTGTGCTGCTAAGAAATTTGCTAGTGCTTGTCCTTTTATCACACAGAGGGGTACGAATGCGATATCAAACTATGAGAGAATTATGGACCATCATGCCAAAAGTCCAGATAGCATTGGCCATGTCATGAGGTACTGTAGTTGATTGGTTCTAGAAATCAAGTTCACCTTATGAGAAAGCATATAGTGCTATAGCTTTTGGGAGGCAAAGATCAAAGCTAGGCAATGTTTCTCAATAGGTGAATAGTTCACTTCAGTAGGAATTAGACGACATCTGAGGTAGTAAAGAGAACTCTCCTTCCCTTCGTCATTGGCTTGGGCCAACAGAGCACCGAGAGAGTCATCCAATGCAGTAGTGTAGAAGATGAGTGGCCTTCCCAGGATAGGGGTTGCCAGAACTGGCAACTTCACCAAATACTGCTTGATATTTTCAAAGGCATGGTGGCTCTTATCATCCCACTTGAACTGGCCATCCTTTTTGATGAGTGCTGAGAATGGTTTACATCTCCTTGATAGGTTGGAAATAAAGCATCTCAGATATGCCAATTATCCTTAGAAAGATCTGAGTTGAGTTAAACTCTTAGGAGGTGAAATTTTTAAGATAGTTTTGATCTTTTCTGTATCTATTTCTATTCCTTAGTGTCGAACAACAAACCCGAGGAATTTTCCTGAAGTTACTCCGAATGCACACTTCAGGGGATTTATTTTGAGGTTATATTGTCGTAACCATTTGAAAACTACTCTCAAGTCAAAGAGATGGTCTTCCTTTTCTGTACTCTTGACTACTAGATCATCAACATAGTACTCAACCTCATGATGGATGAGTTCATAGAAGATCTGTGTCAAGGCTCATTGGTATGTAGCACCAACATTTTTAAGGCTGAAAGGCATGACCCTATAATAATAGATTTCGATCAAGGTTCGAAAGGCATTGTTTTTTTCATCCTTGGGGGCTATCTTGATTTGGTTATAGCCAGATGATCCATCAATTAAAGAGAAAATTGCATGAGATGAGGTGATGTCCACCATTAATTCTAGTATAGGAAGTGAAAACTCATCCTTAGGACATGCCTTGTTTAAGTCCCTGAAATCGACACATATGTGAATTTGGCCATTCTTCTTCTTAACTAGGATGACACTGGATAACCAGGTAAAGTAGTTTTCTTCCCTGATGAACCAACATCGATCAGTTTCTTGATCTCAAAAATGACCTGTTGTTCAATTTCTAATCACATGCATCTAGGAGCTTGCTTAATAGGGTTAGCGCTAGGATCTATTGCTACCTTGTGGACTGCTACGTCAAGAGATAATCTGGGCATCTCTTCATAACTCCATGAAAAGTAGCCCTTAAACTCAGTCAATAGCCTAATTAAGTCATTGGTTTCTTCTTCATTAAATAATGAATTGATGTATGTTGGGTGTGGATTTTCTTCTATCCCGAGGTTGATTCTTTAAGCTTGTCAATTGTTGAATGGATCTCCTCTTTAAATTCTGGCAGTGCATCTTTGATTTGAAGATCATCTAGATCATCTGAGATTTCTAAGCACACATCCTCATAAGAGTTGGTGTTGTGTGAAAACCTACCAGACTCCAGATGGTTGGTAACTAAGCAATAATCATCATCATCGATTGGACCCACTGTACTGAATTCTAGTCCTGCTCTTGATTGTGCTTCCCTACCTATATTATTTCACATCTTCTCAAAATACTCTGATCTGTGCCTGGACTATGTATGAGGAACCAAACCTTTCTGTATAAGATTATGAACACAAGGCGAGTAAAAGTCAAATGGTAATTCCATTAATTCTTTGTATGAATTCTCCTCAAGTTCTACATCAACTTCAAGACTTGAGGAGGATAATTCCAAAAAGAATCTCTTTGGCTTGATATCACTGGAAGACTTAGGGGCTTCCTTAACTATCAAACCTTCAACTTTTTGGGCTAAGGTTCCCAACTATTGCTTGATAGTTTTACATACATCTTATTCAAATACTTTACTTTATTTGGAGGCTCGATCTTTGTTGCAATCCAGCTCGAGTGTCACCTCCAATGAAACTTGCTGAGAGGGGTTGGCTAGTATGCTAATCACATTAGACTCATCCTTTGAACTGGATTCCAAGTCTATGTGAATAGTAAGGGTACTCATATGAACTAGAACATAACCCCTGTTGGTTGATGGCCAACCAGGGGGTCTTCCACCTCTGGAACTACCACTGTTTCTGCCTCTGCCTGTGCCTAGTGGAGACTGAGTCATCCTACCCACATGTCCATATGAAGAAATGAAATATGGGTGGAATGTGATATGTGGCTCTATTTCTTCTTCAATTTCCCTTTCTTGTTCACTTGGATTTTCACTTTTCTTTTCTTTTTCTATTGCTTTTTTTCATTTTCATTTTCTTTTGAATTTGAGTTTTGTCCAAGTTCACAAGAAAGGGTGTTTTGAGGAAGATAGTAGGTCGTATCCTCATATATCTCAACCTCTCTAACTGAAAATGGCTTTTCATCTCATTTGACATAGTACTCAATCCCATCCTTCCTGAACTTGATGTGCTGATGGAGGGAGGATGAAATTATCTTATTCTGATGTGTCCAAGGCCTACTGAGCAAGTGATGAATGAAGTATTTGAATCAATGATATAAAACTTGACTTCAATCTTCTAGTCACCTATCTCCAAAGGTAACATTATGGATCCTAAAACCCTATCGCCTTGTTCATTGAATCCTGTCAATATTATCCAATCTCCTCAGAGTGTGGAGATGTTAATCCTTAAATAGGCAATGATATTTAGGCTCATAATGTTCATTGATGCACCTAGATTGATGAGAACTCTGGCAACTCTGAATCTGCCCATGTTAACTGTAAAGTATAGGAGACAGTTGTGCTCCATGTCCCCTAGAAGGTCTTCATCTGTGAAAGTGATTCCCTGAGCTTCTCTGGAATAATTGCCTCCTCTCTAATAGAGGTTAGCTAAGCTAAGCATATCTCAAGATAAAGGAGAGCCTTGTTTAGTGATTCCCTCATCTCTTTGGATAAGATAAGGGCATTGTATATGCTTAGCTTAGATGGCAACTTTCTTAGATGAGAGAGGATATTGTAGTCCACCTTAGGCTGATCCTCCATAAGCATATCCAAGGGTGGAGCATCTTGTGGAGGGGCTTCTTGATCCTCTGAACCAATGAATTATTTCCCTCTATCTTGAGGTTTGACCTAGTAAGTAGAACCTTGCCACTACAGAGGTTGACTTCAGTGATCTCTTGTGGCAAATGGAAGGTTCTACACGCAGCTCACCTAGCTTCTCCTATGGGACCCTCAGAATCAAATGATTCCAAGTCTATCTCAAGAGGTGAATCCATAGCATTCAGAGTAGGAAAATCCAACTCTGAATGAGAAAGAGGAAGATCAGAATTATTATAATTGTTGTTTAGACTTGAAGAGTTCTTTGGAATAGATTCAAATAACCCATCAAAAGTGATACAGATGTAATTCAAGCTAGCTTTATTCTTCAATTTCTTAGATTTGATAGGAGGTACAAAGTAAAAATCAAGTAAAGTAAGAGGGGTGAGGGATTTGATGCCCTCATCTATCGATATAAGATGTCTACTATAAGAAGAAGAACTAGTTGAAGTAGTGGTAGTCGCTAATGTGGTAGCTACAATGGTGGACTAGAGGCTAGACTCAGTCGGTGGTTGTGCTATTGGGCTATCCTGGGCTAGTGCATGCTGCTGCTATTACTGAGCTCCCCTTTCCCTGAGTTGGCTTTGGCAACTTGCAAACCTTCCTTGATGTTGGAGGTCTGAGCTGACTCAGGCACCTGCAAGGAAAATTTCTTGATCTTTGATACAATTTTCTTAGAGGTTTTAGATAAGGAGATATCCCAACATTCTTTAGTTTTGGAAGGATTGCAAGTATCCCTAAGGATTACCCTAATGGAACTGGATGGTTGTTCCACAAGGTATTCCTTCAAGATGACTATAACACCAGTCTTGAAGCTATGTTCAAGCCAGTCCTTAAATGTGAAGCAATCTTCCAAAACATGACCTAGTATACAATGGTAGGGGCAAAAGTTAGGATCATGGCTTTTGCCCATTTGTTCCAATCTCTTAGGTTTAGGTAGTTAAAAATTAGGCTTCTTTAAAAGATTCTTAAATATCTTTCTGATTACCTCCCTCTTAAATGAATAAGGCTTATTAAGTTTATCCAAAAGAGTAGGTGGACCATAGCTACCTGGACGTGTATGTGTACCATTACTACTGATGATGTGGCTAAGGAGGAGGCGGTGTAGGCCATGGAGGCTGCTGTGGCGGCCGGTAGGGCCATCTTGGTGGTGGTAGAGGAGGTGGAAGCAACGGCTGTGGAGCACGAAGTCTCTCAAACTACTCTCTGGCTGGCTGTTTTACCTTATCCACTGCTATCACTGTCCCGAGATTCTTCTCGTATACCTTCTATGGCTTTGGCTTTGTTGGTAGATCTGGAGAAGGTAACTGTTTGGCTTCTCCTTGTAAGCTAGCCTCCTTGTTGATTAATTTCTCAATGGTTTTGATGGTGAAACCTTTGATCATGAAGGCGATCAGACATGGATGTTCTTAAGTAGAATCTTGATGGAATGCTGTTCAAACAACTGTGATTCATATTTCATACTCAAATTAGGCCATCTGAGAATGTAATCAATAAGGGATTCACTAGGATTTTGTTGAGCCATAATGAGATCGCCAACAGTGACCCTTTGCTAAGCTCTAGCAAACCTCTTCATAAAGAGTTGCTTCAACTGTGCAAAAGTCTTTACTGAACTATTAGGATGTTTAGCATACTAATCAATAGTTATCTCTGTTAAGCTACTGATGAAGAGATGGAAGAGTAAAGCATCATTGCCACTAGCATTGCAACAATTAGCTCTGAAATATGTGATGTGCTATCTTGGGTTCCCACTGCCATCAAAACTTTTGAAAGAATATGGAACGAAGCCCTTAGAATATTGGATTGCATCGAATTCCTCTGGGTAGGGTCTACCCTTTCGAACTGATGATCCTCCTCGGGCTTAAGCCAATGCTTGTTTCACTTGCTGCTCAACCATAAACTTGATATCTTTTTCCTGTATGGAGGTACTATCCACTACCTTTCTATACATGCTGGTGCTACCTTGCTATACTGGAGGTAAAGTCTTGGTTGGGTCCAAGACATGCACCAACTCTGGCTGACTGGTCTCAGTTATGATAGGATGAACTGTTGGGACTTGGTTCTGCAATTCTAAGATAGCTACTAATAGATCTTCGAGCCTCTTCTCCATCCTATCTATCTTTTCATCTTTCTGCTTTATCTGTGCTTGGAGGTGTTGGGTCAAGTGGGCTATGTCTTTTTGCTCAGCCTCAACACCTTCCATAATCTGCTGCTCTCTAAGGAGGGATCCCCTAGTATTTACCATGCAAAACCCTGCTGAGTCTCCCAAAAAATCATCTTCATTGGGATCAAAGCTGATCTTCTCCTCATCAATCTAATCATACCCTAGGATCTCTTTCTTCTTCATGAAATAATGGACTACTATATCATCTGAGCGATATGAAGCGGCACAAATGACTTCGATTGAGTGGTGGATCACTATCATGTACTGTGAGGCACCAGACCTCCCCTGCTGCCAGAGAATCAACCTTGTGAGGGCTATACTCATTGGAAGAAATACACTCCTGATTGTCACTGACTCTGTATGGGGTGACATTCTTAGAAGGATCTATCATCATAGGTGCAATTGGGTTGTCACCTTCTCCCTTGGCAACTGTTGCAATCTCCATTATATGATGTACTGGTGGTGGTGGTGATGAGACAACTACGATACTTCAGGGTCACCATTCCTTCCGCATCACAAATGGGGTAGAAGGTTGAGCAAGAGAGCTCAACCTGACCATAGTGGGAGGTGTAGATGGAGTGGGATCCCTTGGTCATAGCAGGATCAGCAATGGGGTCCTCTTCTCCCCAGATGTGGCCTTTATGGACTTTGGTAAAATTGGAGATGTAGAAACATAGATCGGAGACACCACTGACTCTCTCTGAACAGGAGCTCCCCTCATGTGATGGGTAGTCCCCGTGAGTAGAATACTATCGGTATGATTGATGTGGGTAGCACGTCGATCAAGAAAATCAATAAGTGCAAATGTTACTAACTGACAGCTAAACCTCCACCTCTCCCAGCTGGTGATATGAACTTAGGTATGGGCCTCCCCGGACCTCTCTTGTCGATGATGCTTCCCCACACTGTGGGGGATAACAAATCTTAAATCAAACTGAGCCCTGTACTTAGATCGTCCGTAGGCTTCGCCAACCTAGCGTAGAACTGAATGGAGGCCGACATATGACCTCCTACTCTAACTGACTGGTGGCTAAAATTGAACCACTGGTGGAGGTGAAGCAAAGATCTTCCTAGCATCCACTCTGTCAAACTTAGAGAGAGGATGTAATAGGTTCATTGTAATTAGTGGGGAAACAAAAGTGGGTAGCTCCTCAATAACAAACCGTGTAGCTGCCTCCATCTCCCTAGCGATGCGAGTATGGTACCTCTTTATCATGCAATTCTTGTTCCTCCTTTGGGTCTTGGTTGGGGCAAGTAGAGTAAGAACTAGGCCCAACCTCAAAAGCAAGGGAGACAATCCTGGGATCAGGGGAGCCTTCCCCTTAGAAGGTGCTAATGAGTTGGTGCTAGCCTAGCAGTAGCAGGAACCAAAGGGCTCCATGGGACATTGGCATTGTACACATCTGCCGAGACCACTGCCTTCCTCTTATGAGAGAATATCAAAATCGATGGTATGTTGACGAATGCTCTGCCCACTTTGCTTTACTAAGTCATGGAGTGCCCTCACATGTAATCAAAATCTCATCCAAAGTGAATGAGGTGACAGAAGGGAAGGCGGCTTGATCCAGCAGATCCATCCCGGAAAAAGGTAAACACATATCTTTTGCGCCATTGCTTTATTATCAGCTAAATGAAAGTATGCAATGTTGAAAATAAATTTGAATCAAATTCCTGTTGATTTTGAATTTTGAATTTAGAATTTGAACCCATACTCAACATCTTGAAAGTGTTAAGTCAAGCTCAAATGATTTAGAATAAATTTTGAGATTTGATTAGGAAGAGGACTTTTTTGGATGTAAAATTCACTTTCAACAAATTTGAATATGTTGAAAATAGGTTCAAATATTTTTGAAGAGATGCTTCCATAGGTTCATATTTGAATTTTAATTTTGATTTTGAGGACCCTTTATTTAACAAATTTGGGTATGTTAAAATAAAGGGTCAATTTGCTTTTGTTTTGGATTTGTGATTTTGGAATTTACTCACTTAGAAAATTTGGGTATGCTAAGTGAGATGTTTGAAAATAATTTCTTCTTTTTGTTTCTTTGTTTGCTTTATTTTGTGAATCATTTGTGATTTAAACAATGGAATTCTCGTTTAGCAAATTTGGGTATGCTAAATGAGGAAATCCAAGTGTATTTTGTTTTGGAAATTTTTGAAAATAGGACTCTTTGCAAATTTGAGTATGCTAAGAAAATCCTCTTGTGTTTCTTTTGATTTTGATTTGATTTTGAAAAGTAGGATCCTTAACAAATTTGGGTATGCTAAAGAAATCCTAATGTTTTTCTTTTGATTTTGATTTGATTTTGAAAAGTAGGATCCTTAGCAAATTCAAGTATGCTAAGGGAGTCCTAATGTGTTTCTTTTGTTTTGAATTTTGATTGAAAATGTAGACTCCACTTTAGCAAATATGGTGTGCTAAAATGAATTTCCAAAAGTGTTTTTGAAATTTTGTGAAATGGACAATTTACTTAGCAAATTTGAGTATGCTAAATGAAATTGCAAAAAAATACGTTTCATTTTTTTTGTGTTTGAAAATGGAGATTTCACTTTAGTAAATATGGTATGCTAGAAAGAAGTTCCAAATGTGTTTTGAAATTTTTATGGAATGGAGATTTCACTTAGCAAATTTGAGTGTGCTAAATGAAATTCCAAAAATGTGTTTCAAATTCTTGTTTTGGATTTTGAAAAAGGGAGACTTCACTTTAGCAAATGTGGTATGCTAGAATGAAGTTCCAAATATAGTTAAAAATTTTTTGTTTTTGTTGATTTTGAAAAGAGAGATATCCACATAACAAATTTGGGTATGTAAGATGGAAATCAGTTATGTTTCAGTTTTTCCAAAGATGTATTTTTGTGTGTGATTATTGCTTTTTGAAAGAGGAAATTCCAACATAATCATATATTGAATATGTTAAGTAGCATTTCAAAATAATGTTATGTTATTTGAAAATGAAATTTCCATTCAATAAATTTGGGCATATTGAATGGAGATATTCATATGTGCTTTTTTGAAAATTTATTTTTGATTTTGATTAAAAATGAAGCCTCCATTCAATAAATATGGGTATATTGAATAAAGGGGTTTCATATGTATATTTCTTTTTTAAAATTTGAAAATTTCAACTTAACACATGTGGAATGTGTTGAGTGGAATCTCAAAATTGTGATTTTGTTTGAGGATGTAACATCCATTGAACACATTTGGATGTATTGAATGGAAAGGCCCATCTTCAAAATTTTATGCTTTTGAAAACAAGATTGTTGGAAGTTTACTTTTGAAAATGAAGTCTTCATCAAACATGAAGACGTTAATTTGTGCTTTTAGAAAATGTGATTGTTGGAATCTTATTTTTTTAAAGATGATCCTACATATATTAATCATGAAGATTATTAGCTGAAGGTGATTAAGAAAAACTTTTTGTGTAAAACATTTTAGTATGTGCATTTTGAAAGAGTGCTATTTGAAAAGCAAGATTTTTGTGAAGGATTTATTTTTTTATTTATTATTTTAGAATGAACCTTTCCTTACCATAAAAACGGTAAGGAAAAAGTCTTTAATTAATTTTTTTTATTAACTTTTTATTTTCGCCCATTGGGGAACCCAATAGGAGTTTTAAGACCAACACAGGGTGAGATCCTAAAACCTAAAGATGTTGGCTAACTTAACTTAAGGATAAAATAAACTAAGTGCCAATAGAAAGAAAGATAGTCTTGGATTCATACAAAAGTATCAATACTTGGAGACAACGATCATTTACCAAAGTGGAGAGAGGAACCTTCCCCAGCGGAGTTGCCAGAAAAATCTGTGGTGAAAAATTTTAGATTTCTAAGTGTATACTTTCATCTTCAATCTATGTGGAGTAAGATGAAGATAGAAATATACTTTAAGGATCTGGATACCATGTAGATTTGAAGATGTTCTTATTAGAGTGATCGAGTATGACATTGAGGAGAGGTGTACTATCTCGAAAGATAGAAGTCACCACCCTACAATGGATCTAATCACCTTAATAAGGACTCCTAAAGACAATGGGTCTGCATATATACCAGAGATTCTTCCCCTACTTTACATGAAAAAGTAATGTAGGATTTATTTTAAATCGGGTTTGTTAAGTTCTCTATTAAGGTAAGCCTCCATAGTTAATTACATCCTAAGGAATGAGATTCCTTAGGAATACTCTCGATTAAGGTAAATGATCGTTATCTCCAAAGATTTTGAAAAGTAGGACTATTAATCGATTGATTTATTTTTAGAAAGTCAAGTGAGACCAATCAAGAGGAGGGAGTTTTTATTGAAGCCAAATGGAAACAAGTAGGGGATGCTTAAGATACTAGAAAGCTTAGTAAACATTCCAAACTACCATATGGTTGGGCTTTATATTTTTGAAATTGAATTAATTTATTTGAGTTGAATTTTTATTAGAAATGTAGGGCTTACAATTCCATGGTACAAGACTATGAAAATGCCTAAGAGGTGAGGATTTATACTTATAGCCCGCAAAGGAGAGAATCAACCTCAGGACCTAAATCAAGGGAGTTTTGGCGAGGGCCAAAAATATGACCTAAATCTAAGGTGAAAAATGGGTATTTAGCTTACCACCATAAGAGAGGATAAACCACCTAACTGTTGGATTTATAACTGCCTAGGGGTGGCCACCAACTAACTCCTCCTACAGTTTTAAATTCATGTAGGCAAGACTTATGTTTATGCAAGATAGCAAGGTTGTCATTTATTTAGAAAGAGACTAAGTCTTTAAACACACTCCCTAAAGAGACTAGAATATGTAAGGGCATGCTTCAATTAATGATAATGCAAATTTTACATTTTATTTTTATTTTGGATAATCATTTGACTCAGGCTATAGGATTCATATGCCTAATGCATGAGAAGTTTGATTATGGGCCAAAATCAGCGAGATTAAGAGGTGTATTTCCACCATGGCTCTCACAGGTCAAGCCAAGTTCTCTAGCAAAGGTGGAAGCTCTCCAATCAAGAGTGAAATAATATGCTTTTATGCATGATGTTAGAAAAGAAATACTCATCCAGCTAAGGGGTTGCTAATTCTTTTATCTTGATTTTAACTTAGGCTTTAGGTGAGGTTATGAGTTGTTTATTTTTAATTTGAGTTGTTTAATTTGGTAGAAGATTTATTTTCCCTAAGAGCCTAATCATCATTCAAAGAAGAAACTAGAAAAACATTAAGCAAAGAAGAAACTAGAAAAACATGCCATCTTAATGCACAAGTTAAACAAAACATCAAACATTTTATAAAGCTAACACAAAAAAATAAAATACCATTTGTGGTTGGGCACCATCGCACAAACAAAAAAAAACAAAATAAATTGGGTATCCAACTCTACCCTTATACAACCCAGATTACAAATGAATTAATTTACAATCAAGTAAGGAAATTCATGTTATAGGGGGTCATCATTTCTTCTTTTCTTCTTTCTTCTTTCTTCTTTTATTTTCTTTTTTTTGATGGTTTGAAGGTGGTTGCTCCAAAGGCTTCACATGGTACATAAGATATAATCTTATGACCAATGCTCATCCTAATCCCCCATAACGTTCATTCCAAAATCTTAATTGCAAAAATTATATGAAGAGGAAAAGTAAATCTAACTACCACCTAAAAAATAGAGATTAGCTAAACAAATCATACAAATCCCAAGCATGTATATTGGATTTAGCACCCCACATATGGGTAACTAAGTCTACCTGGCCTATTGGATTATGCTTAGGGGTATAAGCACCTTCACAGCAAAAGCATTTATATTTTATTTATTACAACGCTCCTTAAGTACAATCCCCTGCAAAAGATAATGATTAGACTAAATCATCCTACCATTCATTCTGTGCACATTCACCCTAACATCTAGACTAAAAATAATATATCACAAAATAAAATCGGTATCATTCAAGTTGTTTAGTTAATTTAGTTGATTTTAATTTAGTGATTTATTTTGGTTTAAGTGAATCCTATAATTAATTACTAAGTTATAAAGAGAAGGAAAAGAGAAGAGGACTTCTTTTTCCTTCCCTACCTTGAGTAATTTATAAAATGAATTCATATTTAATTTTATTTGGTGAATGTCTTATTATGTATTTTAATTAATCCTAAGTTTAGATTTTTCCTAAACAAACCTATTCAAAAGAAAGGCATTTTAATATTAAGTAAAGTGAATTAATATCATAAAACAAACATCACATCATTTCTTTCCCAACCTGTATAACATGCATATGAATGAATCCTAAGGATATCTATACATATAAGTGGAAATGTTTAGCACACTTTATGATGAATGCTAAGAAAAAGTTACTTAAGAAAATCAAAATGCTTTATGATGCATAATTTTTATTAAGTAGAAAAGGGGTATTCTTTTATCCTTTATTCACATGCATGTGTGTATGTATGAAAGGCATAAGTGAGTACGATGTCATTGTTAGCACCAGGGGTGTAAGGTACAAGGCCTACTTAGTTCTACTTAAAGCCTCACAATCCCGGGGTTGTCCAGGCTAATATACCACTTTCCTTAAATACATATGCATGTGCAAAAGAAATAAATGGAGAAAGAAAGATGAAAAATTTATGTTTATTTAATTTTTGGTTTATTTATGCAATTTATATGTGTAAATGTAAAGATACTTCTTAAGTTATAACATGGAAGAGGATAAGAGTAGATTTTAAGAAAGTGTTGTGTTCTTTGAAAGATATGAATGCATGAATTTCATATGACATACATATTTAGCATGCTAGGAAAGAAATAAAGTGATGAAAGAAATGTAAACTCATTCACTCTAATTAATTCCTAAAGACAATCCTATGAAATAAGAAAGTTTAAAGTGAATCAAAGTTTGTTTATGTAATTTTTGTTTTGAATTTGTTTTATGTTTGATTTAGAAAATGTGAAAGAATGTTTGCTGGTCTTAACCCATTTCCCCAATGTGTATGACATTTTAGTTTAATCTTTAGATGATTTTTATATTTTGATTAAGTTAAAGTATAAATTAAGTGTGTTAATTACCCCTTACCTATACCACCTTTGCATATTTAACCAAATAATTATGAGCCAATGATATGACATAAAATAACTCAAAGAATTTAAATCAGTAATGCACCTAAGAAGAAAAGGGGCACAATGCATTTGACTCATGATTAATGATTAATTAAGATAGGGGGTTTAAGTTAAGTAATTTAATAATCCTTCTCACATATATGAGTTTGATTTTGATTTCCTTAATGTACTTAGGTTATTAAACACCTAAGCATCTACCCAAAGTGAATTAGTTAAGTTTTGGAAGGTTTTAGAATTTTATCAAATTAATTAGGTAGGTAATTAGTGTATTAATCTTTAATTGAATTTGAATTAGGGAAGAAGGGGGGGGGGGTTTAAGGAATAACAGGAAACTATCCCAAAATTATTCCCTAAACCTCTATTCACTTAAACCTTAATTAACCCAATCAAGGATTTAAACCCCCGATTACACACTTAATTAGGCTTAATTATATTAGGAGAGTAATTAGGAATGAATCCAATAATTACCCTAATTAAAATATTAACAAATCCCAGGAAAATTAGTGGAGGTAGAAGTCATCCCACTAAATACACATAAGAAGTTTGAGATTGATTAATGGAATAATTAGAGAGTAATTAGCCTAATTACATTCTCATTAAAATTAAAATTCAAGAAATAACACTATTCAAAATCCATCAAAATTAATTTTATAATATTTTACATTCCATTATATTTTATATGCAATTTATTTCATATTTTTCTAATTTTTCTACACTTAGATATGAATATTTGAAGTTTCCATAATTAATTAGGTAATTTAATCCCCTAATTATATAGCTAATCCCGTCAGCGCCACATGGAGGCTGACGCGGTGCAGACTCTCCATGTGGCATGCCTGGAGTGGCTATTTAAGTAGTCACATCATAGCACCGTGTCAGCGGCGACGCTACGTGCTTTCTCCCTATCCTTCTGATCAAGGATCAGATGATTGAGATTAGACCTGTGGTATTAAAGGGATAATCTATGGATCCTACGTGTTTTAATTATGGATGGCCCATGATTCACCCCCATGGGATGGCCACCGCATCTTCTGGGAAGATCCACCGAGCTTGGATTGGAACAAAATTCAACCCACACCATCACCATGCAAAGGAGATCACATATAATGATTAGTTGCTCATGGGATGAAACATATAAAGGAATAAACTATGGCTAATCTAAGCTCAATTTAATGGCATACCTCATCGGAGACTATCACCGGCGCTCGATTCCCTTGAAGTAAATTTGTCTAGTGGAGACGAAGCCTTGTTGAAGGTTTGAGGTGTTGAAATTGGATGGATCTTTCTATGGACCAACTTCACCTTCACTTGAGCTCAATCTTGGTCAAGAGTAGTCCTCCCTTGCCTTTGGAGCTTGTGTGAAGGCTTGTGTGAGTTTGATCGAGCTCCTTGATGAAGCTTGCAAAGTGAATTGGCTTGGTATTGAGTATGGAGTGAGATTGATTTTAAGTGGAGCTCCCCTATTTTTAGTCTATGAAAATTGAGAAAATGGAAATTCAAACTCACTTAAGAAAGCTTGGGGAGGCTTGGAAATGGCTTCTCTAACTTTCTTAAGCTCAATCGAATTAGAGAATGATGAAATGAATTAGAATTATGGGGAGTATATCTCCCCCTAGAGCAATTAGACAGCCAAGAAGGATCTTAATGTTGTGATCCAATTGACCTCATTCCATGGGTTTGTTAGGCTGTTATGAGTGTCCTTGCATTCAGTTTGGCAGGAGGAGTGGAGTAGTGGAGCTCCCATGTGATTAATTTAAGTGGAGGAGGGATTCCATGTGCTTAATTTCGTACAAGTGATCAGTTTTACCACATTCACTAGTGTCCACTTGGTCCACTAAGAGGGTGCAAAGTGGTCATGAAGAGGATTTGACCAAATTTTAAGTGAATTTGGCCAAAATTTACCTTATGGCCTAAGGGTAAAATGGTCATTTAGCTTGGGTTTCAATTTGAATATGTTTTGTATGATTGAAAAATGGGTTAGGCCAAGTTTCTTTGAATTTGAAGTTGGTTTGATATGATTTGACTCATGTTGACCCATTTAGGTCGAAATGGGTCAACTTGGGTCAAGTTGACCAATTGGTCAAATTGGGTCAAACTAAGGGTTCGGTCAAGTTCATATGACCATTTGAAAATTTTTGTTGGCTTTAATTTAATTCAATTTGGTTTATAATTGGTTTTGATTCAATTGAGTTTATTTAGGTCAAATGAGTCAAGCTGACCAAATTGACCCATTTGACCTATTTGGGTTAGATCATGGGATGCTTTATGTTTGGCTGGTCATTTGAAATGGATTGGTATCTTTGTTTTCAATCAATTTAGTTTATATTTTTGTTTGGCTCAATTTAACCTTTTTGGTCAAGTTGGGTTCATGGTCAATTGAGCTAGGTTAGGTCTAGTTGGCCAATTGAGGCTTTGGTCAAGTTCAACAATCATTTAGGAATGAACTTGACTCATTATTTTCAATCAATTTGGCTTAGATCAAGTTTTGACACATTTTGACTTTTTAGGTCAAGTTGGGTCAAGTGGTCAATTGGGTTAGGTTAGCCTCAAATGTTGACTTGGTCAAGTTCAAACATTTATCATGAATGAGTTTTGATCAATGGTTTCAATCAATTTGGCCTATGTTGGATTCTGGCTAGTTTAAGTTTTATTTTAGTTAAGTGCTAACTTGGCAACCCTTATATTTGACTTAGTTTGACCCAATTTGAGTGATTGATCATCTTGTGATGATTGTTGATCATGATGAGAGGCTTAGGTGGGCTTAGTTCAATCCAATTTGGTTAGAATTAAAATTTGACTCATAAGGGTACTTTAGGTTACTTTGGGTCAAGTAAGCCTAAGTAAGTCAAATGGCTTCATCAAAGCTTGATTATAGTTTGATTGAACTCACATATGGACTTATGATTGAAATATAAATCCATTTGCAAGTGGTTTGAAGTCAAATGGGTTTTGATTCATTTGAGAATTTCAAGTTTAAAAGGGTGGGTGAACATGAGTTTGACTTGGGTTTGATTTTTGGATTTAGTTTTGGTTTGATGATTGGAGTTTATATTTATATTTGGATTCATGATTGAAGGATTGATTGAATCTTTAAGAAAAATCAAGAGTTTGGCTTGATTTGAAATTGATTTGGCTAAGTTCTTGGTTTTGACTTGAAAGGCTTAGGTTGGATTTTGATTGAATTTGAGTTTTATTTTTAGAGTTGGTTTTGATTGTTTGAATTTATATTTCATTTATATATGTGCTTATAAATGAAAATATAAATGGGTTATGAGAAAATTTCATGAATTTGAAGTGATTTGAACTTGATTTATGCTAAGTCCTTAAGAAGGATTCAAAGTGACTTAGGAAAGATTTTTTTTTGATATGGATTTGAATTTTGGATTTAGTTTGATTGATTTGAATTTATATTTCATTTATATATGTGAATATAAATGAGAATATAAATGGGTTGTGAGAGAATTTCATGAATTTGAAGTGATTTGAAATTGATTTAGGCTAAGTCCTTAAGAGGGAATCAAAGGGACTTAGAAAAGATTTTTTATTTGGATTTAGTTTGATTGATTTGAATTTATATTTCATTTATATATGCAAATATAAATGGGAATATAAATGGGTTGTGAGAAAATTTCATGAATTCAAAGTGATTTGAACTTGATTTAGGCTAAGTCCTCAAGAGGGAATCAAATGGACTTAGGAAATATTTTGAACTTGGAATTTCAATCATAAGCTTAAATCATTAGTTTCAATCATGGGTTTAAATCATGTGGGATTGATTTAGATTTGGAGGAAATCAATTAAGTTGGAATTGATTTAAGTTCGACTTGAAGGAAGGAAGTGAGGAATTTGGTTCTTGCTATAGGGTAGGCAAATTTTCCTAACACCCCCTAAGGCATGACCTATTCCTATGGCTAACTCTTCTAAGTCTCTAGGGTTAGGTTGAGTGTCCCCCTAATCACTAGATGTGTCTTAAGACTAAGTATCTCTTAAAGTCTAAGAGGAGACCTATGCCTAAGATGGAGGGGTTGAGAGCTCATCTTAAAAATGAGGTCAACAATAGTACTTAAAGGTTAGGGATTCAGCTTTTAATTGTATTTTTTCATGGATCGATACAGATAGAGGGGTGGTAGAATTTAAAATTATTTTAAATGAAATGTAAGAATTTAAAAGAAAAAAGTCTTATAATAATAAGTTATTAATAAATTGAATAATAAATAAATATTAAAAAAATAATATTATTGGTGCTAAATTATAATTACAATAAAGTATATTACTATAAATTCTACTTAATCATATTTTACATAAACATATATGAGCTATCATTTAGTTTAATATCATATATTTAACAAATAACTTGTTGAGCAATAGATAAGTATGTTCACCAATATAAATAACTAAATTATACCATGTTTATTTAACCTTCAAATTATTAAAAAAAGTTCAAGTTTATTTATTTATTAATTTGAACAAACTTGAACAAGTACTAATTGAGCCGAGTTCAAGTTGTTCATCAAATATATTTGTTCATTTATAGCCATAATTATATGCATAAAAAATTAAAAATAAGAATACTAAAAATGAATATACTTCATTGTTGACCTACACGTGTGTACCATAATTGAAATTAAACTCATATGGCCAAATCTATGAAAATCAATGGCGACGTCGTATAATTTGAGGTTAAAACTTCGTAACTGTGATTAAATTTAACTAAAATCTATCCAATCCAAAAATTTTGATTGCATAATTCTGTTTAAAATATCAGAATTAATTAAATGAGAAAATCAGATCAATTAATAATCGATTAATTAATTAAAAGTTAAATTTTAATGAAATTATGTGCATATCGAGGTCGGGAGGCCTCGATGACATCCGAATGACCTTCGGTCATAAAATTAACAAATGCTCAAAATATATCAAACACGTTCCGAACATCAATTCAAAGTTTGAATATCGAATGATTAACGTGACATGCAATTTAAGCGATTTTACTTTGATTATCACGTAAATGACTATCAAAACGAGATATGTTGATCTACACAATAAAAAAATATCTAAAATTGATACCTATATTGATATGGTTCATCATAAGAAATACTTTCATAGTATTTGGCATGAAATTATTTATAATAATGTTGTTATTATGCCAGATTATAATTAAAATGACTAATTATCACTTAAATCCCTAATCTCAGCCTAATTAGCCACCCAGACCATCCAATCTGGCTCAACCACCAAATTAGTCAATTAAATTGGCCGCCTAGCTCACCCAATAGAATTCGCCGTCCAACTAATTCAATTGGACGCTGCTTGAATAGCCAATCAAATGACTTGGGTTACCCTAAATGATGAAATGAGATGCCCGACCCCTCATTCACGCGATCTCCTCTCTCATTCTCGTCCAAAGCTCACTCGCCCATTCTCGTTCAATTCCTCCTCTTCCCCTTCATTCGTTTCTTGAGTTTTCATTCATGCGAGCTGAACAGAAGCTTCTTTTTGTCTAAACCCCCTCTCGTGCTAGTCAACTGAATGAAAGCTCTCCTGTTTGACCGTCTGTTTCTCCTGAACTTGAATCGAGCTGAAGTTCCAGCTAACTGACCCTAGCTGACTCAATCGAAGCCCTCCTCCTCCTTCTTTTCTAGCAACCAAGATCTTCAGGCCATCTCTATCTAACCCTAAGTATATTTTATGCATTTGGTCTTCTTTGTAGAGTATGTTTTGATGAATCCCTCTTCTTACATGCTTAAAATGATGCTAGGGATTTTGATTTGAAGCTTGGAATGATTTATAACCCATTGCTTCTTGTTACATGCAAGCATTTTTGTGTTTTTATGCTTATTGGCTTCTTTGGGTGATGTGGCTTGATATATCTCCTTCTACATGCTTAAAATAAGACTAAAAGTTTAAATTGAAAGCTTGGGATCTTATATGGCCCAATGCCTTATGTTGTTTATAATTCTTTATGTGCATTTGCTTTCTTTTTGAATGAGATGGATTTGATGGAAATCCCCTTTATTTGTGTGCTATGTTTTGATTATTCCCTCATGCAAGTGTAGTAGAAAAGGGGGAGGTGATGTTTAATATGGCAGAGCTTAAGTGGTTTGGCTTCTTCACTTTTAAATGCTCAATTGTGTTTTTATATAAGGCATTTACTTAAGCTAGTGGAATGCATGCAAAAAAAATAATAATAAAAAATAGAGTAGGAAATTAGTAGGTTGGTGAGCTCCTCGTGATGTCTATCTTGCTTTGCTTCCATTGCGTGGTTTGCTGTTATTATGAAAATAATGATTTAGGCAAAGTTAGTTTCAGATTTTCTAGATTGCCAAATCCAAATGCACTTGTTTACTACATGCAGATTTTTTGGATTGGATTTAATTTTCTGGATTGTCAAATCCAAATGCACTTGTTTACTACATGCAGATTTTCTCGATTGGTCAAATCCAAATACAAATGTTATTACATGTTGATTTTCTGGATTGGTCAAATCCAAATGCAATTGTTATTACGTGCAGATTTTATGGAATTGTCAAATCCAAATGCAATTGTTTACTACATGTTGATTTCTTGGATTGTCAAATCCAAATGCAATTGCTTAGATTTTCTGGATTGGTCAAATCCAAATGCAAATGTCATTACATGATGGTTTTTGGGATTTGTCAAGTATATACGCAAATGCTTATTTCATCCCATGAGATTTTATGGATTTGTTTACTTCATCTCATGAGGTCTTTCCTACTTTGCTTCCATTACTTGGTTGTTTGTTAGCATGAAGATAATGATTTAGGCAAAGTTTGGTTTCAGATTTTTCTGGATTTGTTTGCTTCATCTCATGAGGTCTATCATATTTTGCTTCCTTTGTTTGTTTCATTAAGTATCTTGCTAAGGAAAGAAAGTTGAAAGCGTAATCTTGGTTTACTAATCTTGTGCTTATCTCTTCCTCATCATTGTTATCATCAAATTGGTGAGCTTTTAAGGTGCAATGTGAGGTGAGGTTTCATATGCATAGAATTTTAAGTTTCCATTCTTTGTTACTTAAATAAATGACTTGGTAAAATCTAGAATGGCCATTTGTTTTCTTGCTTGATCAAACCTCACTTGGATCTTTCTATTATCCTGAAATCAAGTGGGGAAAATGAGTGCATGTGGCTTACCACCAACTTTAAATCCTTTTTTTGGTTGATTGGAATCTATTTTGTTCCCTTTGGTGATTTGGTTGAGTAGAGTTTTTCTATATCTCTCCACCCAATTGTTCTTTTTCTATCCACAATGAAATACATGCTTAAAGTCATTAGAATTCATGTATTCATTATCTTTTCTTACCTCCAAGTAAATATGAAGTGAGACTTGTTAAAATTTCCAAATTTTTGGAGACCTTCGTATGGTCATTTTCTGAATTTGATTTGGTTATTGATTTATCATCCCATTTACTTAAAATTGGAGATGATTTAAATTGGGGCTTTTGACTTCATGCATAACCTCCTTACTACCTTTATTATCAAATCAATGAACTTTTAAAATGAAATTTGAAAGGAAGCCCCATTTGCATACAACTTAAGGTTGTTGTTCTTTGGCTTCTTAAAATGAATAATATGATAAGATTTTCAATTGCCACTTGTCATTTCATTTGAATATCTTGATAAAATTTAGTTACCCTTGCCCTATCTCTTATCTCATCCTACCATGTGGTTGTGAAGATGGTTTACTAAATCTGAAATTCTCTTTTAGGTTTATATAAAATCAAGCTTAATTTGTATATCCATTTTAAGTGGCTTAAACTTTTGTGGTCATCATATTGAAGATGAGGGGATGAGAGGGGGTGAATAGATTCTCTAACTTAATTAACTATTTCTCTCCATTATGGCCACCTCCAAATCAATAAAATTCTGAAGTGTTAGGGGGAATTTCATTTACATGTAAAAGAAGGAGAGTGGTTAAGACTTGAGGACTCTCTATGGTTCAATATAGATGCTTTAGTTGTTCCACATGTCATGAGTTAAATTTCATTCAGATTTTTATGAATTTTCTTTCTCATGATGAATAAAGTATTAAGGCTCCAATATTTAAGGAATCAAGTCTTGATTAAAGTCTTAAGTTTGAAATTGACAAGGGCAATGACATCTTAATGTGGGGCAAAGATTTGAATATAATTTTAGATTTTTTTACCCTTTCTTTTCTTCAAGTAAGCAAGTTGATATGATCTTAACCAAGGTTTAAGCTTTACATATTTCTTATTGTTAGAAACTAAAATTTAGCTATGTTTGGCCTTAAACCTTCATTTTATTTATTGATTTTTGAGAATATGTTGCCATATGCTATACAAAATTTCTATGAGATGCTCTATTCAATCAAATCTTATCTAAACACAATCGTTAATGATAATTGGAGGATAGGTGTAAAGTAGAATGCCTTCTTTATATACATGTTTATGCGTTAACATATAATTGCTACCTTACTTGCCAAATTTAAGAGCGGTTTCATTTCTTATGTTCAAAGTAAAGAAAGAAGGGATAAAAAAAATCAAAGGAGTTCTTTACATCCACATGCGATTAAAAGCTTACGTAGTGGCTTATTATGTGTGATGTTTCAAATGCAATGCTTAATTGAAATGATAAATATTGTATGTCATGTACATGCAAATGCAAGTTTAGAAATATGCTTTGTGATAAGTACTCGTTCACATTATTCCAATGCGGCGGCAAAACTTGTGATATAAGTACTTGTTCAAGTTTTTTCAACGTGGCAAGAAAATGTGCTTTGTGATAAGCACCCATTCACATTGTTGCAATGCGGCAAGAAAATATGTGTTATAAGTATTTGCTCACATTTTTCCAATGTGATAAGAAAATATGCTTTTTGATAAGTACTTGTTCACATTGTTCCAATGCGGCAAGAAAATTTGTGTTATAAGTACTTGTTCATGTTATTCCAATGTGGCAAAAAAATATGTTTTGTGAAAAGTACCCATTCACATTGTTCCAATGTGGCTAGAAAATGCTATGCTATGCATACCCAATGCACGCCTTTCTTGGCATAGTGGACAAATAATATTTTGGCCGTTAACGACACAATCACCTTCTTGGCGTGGTGGGAAGGCAGTCTCCAGTAGATGCATGGGATGATCTAGAGGGCGCTAAATTTTTGGTAAAATAGAAATTATGCAAAGAATAGAAAAGAAAAGATGAAATTATAAAATCAACATGATTTTAGGCCAAATACTTGAATTCTAAGCATCATGATTTTGAATTACCTAGTGATTTCTTGTAGTGGTAATTTAGTTTAAGTTAAATGATAAATATGGCTGGACTTGCCCCGTTCTTCTCTCTTCCCTCATGAATATTCAAAATAGCATGCATGTTTCAAGGAAGGAGTAAAAAAAAAAAAGAAGAGGAAGGGAATTTTAAAATGAATCCTTTATACAAGAAATACAATCCTAAGTTGAAAATTGAAGCTATACTTAGAACATCAAATTAAACATGACTTACGAGTTGATGTGATGCGGTTTGAAATCAATTCCAAGTGTTGGAAAGCTCCTTTAGAAATTTTAGACTTGCAATATTTTTTATAAGATAAATGTGAAGTAAATGGGAGAGTAAATTTCATGAGGAAAGAATGTTCTCATACTTATAATGTATATTAGCTTGTTCTTCAGCTCTCTTCCTAAGTGAAATGTCATCTAGGCCCTTTTGCATAAAGCAAAAAATGTTTAAAATCATAGATGACAAAATAAGTAAATGAGATTTGTATCATCTCATTGATGTCATATGGCTTTATGCAAGATATTAAGGAGAAAACTTTTCCTCCTCTCCTTTCCTTCACGGCATCATGCCATGCAAAAATAAAAAATAAAAAATAATAATAATACTAATAAGGATAAAAAAATATTGTGCATAAATACATAATTAAAAGACGGGAAAGTCTATCATCCCCTTTACTTTCTTTTCTCGTTTACTTTTTAAATTACCCATGAAGTGGGCATGAATTTAAGGAGGAAGAAAGAAAGGTAAAAAAGGGGGAAGTTTCTTTCTTCTCTTCATGAGATTATGTCATATCAATAAAAAAAGAGAGAGAAAAGAAGGGAGAAAAGGAAAATTAATAAATGAAAAGTGGAAAAAGAAGAAAAAGAGAGGAAAATGGGGGGAGTAAGAGAGAAAATTCATTAAAAAAATGAATTTATTACTTTCTTTTTCATAACTTATCCATAAATTGGGTAATAAATAAAAAAAGGAGGAGAAGCAAAGTTTTTCTCCCTCTTTATGGGTTTGTGTCATGAAAAAAGAGAGGAGAAATGCATGTAAGATAAAATTTATTATAAAAAGGGGATGTGTCATGATAAATAAAAAAAAGAAAGAAGAGAAAGAGGAGATAATGATGACATAAGAGCTTGAAATCTCTTTTCTTCATTTATAGCCCATTTTGATGTCCTTAAGTGGGCGTATAAAAATAATTTAGCCTACTTGAAGCCCAAGTTTTTTATTTATTTTATTTCAAGAGGTCCATTAGGCCCATATCTATAAATGCGCTTATAAGAAACGGGCTTATAAAAAAAGGACCCATAAAAACAACATTGGGCTTAAGTATATAAGTGAGCTTATAAAAAAATAATGAAGAAAGACCCATCTCATTAAGCTTTTAAGCTCATGATATTCTCTTAAATCTAAGAGGCCTATTGGTCCCAAGTCTTTAAGTGGGTTGGTAAAAGAGAAAGAAAGCCCCATTTCTTGAAATTTCTAAGTCCATAATTTTCCAAGTCCATATGTTAGCTTCAGTTGGACTAATTTTCATATTTTCAAATTCTTCCTTATGTTAAGAAAGGTAGAGGTAGACCTAAAAAGACTTGGTTAAGATGTATAAAAAATGATCTTATATCTTGAATTAAATGAGAATTTGTGTACTTGATAGGCGAAGGATTCAAATGACCCCACCTAGTGGGATTAAGGCTTGTTGTTGTTGTTGTTGTTGTTGTAATGTGCATGGAAGGATTTAAATGTGGTTAGCTCTCATGTATACCTTGTAATATTCTATTTCTCTCTTTTGATTTTGATATGTGTTATGGGAAAAAGCATACACTTTATTTCATAAGTGAATATTTCAATAAAATGAGTTTGTATGTCTTATGACATAATATCCTATAATGTAGATCCACACTGATCTATGACGTACCTCTAAATCTTTATTGGAATTCTAATAAGATAGATATTTCACTTAATATTTAACAAGTGTTTGGAAGAATTAAACATACATATTCCAAGACAGATACATTTGATTTATGGCAAGCTTAGAAAGGTTTTAACTTGCATCATTCAGAACATATCTAAACTTAAGTTGCAAATAAATGATTTGTTTCATTTAGCATAGATACATGATTGATCATTTAGAACAGATGCTCACTTAGTTTGTAACAAGTATTGGAGAATATTAAACTCAATTTTTCTACAAGAATAAATTTTCACTTGATTTATAGAAAGTATTTAAATGAGTCAAAATTCTCATATTTTATAAGATAGATTTACACTTAATTTATGATTTTTAGGTACTAAAACCTGTACTTGCAATATGATAAATATGTCATCTCAAATATAACTACTTCAACCTTGACATTTTAATATTCATATAACATTTTAAAAGAATAGATACTTGTATGTATGTTGAAGTGTTCACTAAGTCAAACACTTAGGGAAATGTGCAAGGCATATGCAAAATGAAAGAACAAATATCTACACCCCGATTTGGTCTTAAGACTGGCTCCAGGTTAACAAAACTTAAAAATATTATGATGCTATTATAATATTTTCAACTTAATAAAATTTGAGAAGCTAATTCTGCAATAGAATTACAAAAGGTAAATCTATCGACATCATTATTAAGGCAACTTCTCAAGTTCAAGCTCCAAAGGGGAAAGTCCCAAACCTGATCCTATATGCTCAAGCTAGAGTTGATAAGGTTTGAAAGACTATAAATCTTAAAGCAATAAATTTCAAACTCAATCCTCTATGCTTAAGCTAGAGTTGACAAGGTTTGGAGTACCAAAATCTTGAAGCAATGAATAACCCCGATTTGGTCTTAGGACTGGGTCTGGGCTAACAAAATCTAAAAATCTGATTATAATATTATAAGAATTTCAATTTAATAAAATCTAAGAAGCTAATTCTGTCATAGAATAGCTAAAGATAAATCAATCAACATCATTGCTAATGTAGCTTCTCAAGTTTAAGATCTCAGGAGAAAAATCTCATACTTGATCCTCTATGCTCAAGATAGAGTTGAGAAGGTTGAAGGGCTGAATGTGAGGAATGAATTTAGGCATCCCAGTAAAATGAGAGTTGATAGATACATTAGCCAATAATAGTTATATGATCCAAAAGCTATCACTATTAAGGCTTAAATGATTAATTATTACATATTCAAATTCAAATTAATTACAAGATAATCATATATTCAAAAAAATATAGATTAAATGAGATTAATTATTTAATTTAACATTGATCTAAATGTTAAACCTTAACATTGATATAAATTAATTTTTTAAATTAAAGTAAAACCATCCACCCCTTCACAATTTGTTTCTGGGACAAGTTAAGAAAATTTTACTCACAAAAGCGATGTTCAAATACATAACTATTTTTACACTCAAATAATTTTAAGTCGGTAAAGACGTGGCCCGTGTCCTCTATCCACGTGGGTGTAGTGTTTATTTTTATGTTTGGTGTTTTATGTGTATATATGAGTGGACATCATGCAGATCCATATATGTACTTATTAGGGTGATCAGGTACAACATTAAGGAATAGTGTACTATCTCGAGAGATAGAAGTCACTATCCTATAATGGACCTGATCACCTAATAAAGACTCATAAGGCATGATGGGTCTTCGAATATACCAGAGATTTTTTCCCTACTTTACATTGAAAAGTAAAGCAGAGTTTATTTAAACTAGATTTGTTAAGCTCCATAGTTAATTACATCTTAAAGGAATTGAATCCCTTAAGAATAATGTCGATTAAAGTAAGCAATTGTTGTCTCCAAAGAATTCAAATATAGGACTATCAAAGGATTGGTTGTATTTTTGAAAATCAAGTGGGAGAGATCAAAAGGGAAGATTTATTATCAAAACCAAAGGAGATTAGTATGGAGTGCCCATGATACTAGGAATCCTAGTGAGCGCACCAATCTATCCTATGGTTGGTTTTTATATATTTGAATATGAAGAGATTTATCTATTTGAGTTAAAATTTTATTAGAAATCTAGGACTTTCAATTTCACAACACAAAATTGTGAAAATACTTTAGAGGTGAGGATTTATGCTTGTAGCCCACAAAGAGAAACAACAATCTCAGATCCTAAATCTAGGGAGCTTTGGCGAGGGCCAAAGCATAACCTAAATCTAAGGTGAAAGGGGTATATGGTTTACCTCCACAAGAGAGAATAAATCACTGCTTTATTACCGCTTGGGAATGATGCCTAACTCTCATATGCTTTAAATCCATATAGGCAAGTCGTATGCTTTACAAGATGGTTATGCTTATTGTTTATTTAGCAGAGAAATTCACTCCCTAAGAGACTAGATCATGAAGGGCATGAATAATGACTTAATATAATGCAAATTTTAATAAGTTTTATTTGATTTTTGGATTTTTTATTTTGACACAGGCTATAGGATTTTGTATGCCTAAATGCATGAGAAAATT
This sequence comes from Cymbidium sinense, assembly GCA_021442155.1. NCBI lineage: Eukaryota > Viridiplantae > Streptophyta > Magnoliopsida > Asparagales > Orchidaceae > Cymbidium > Cymbidium sinense. The sequence continues at coordinate 54,369,970 of CM038223.1, read as the reverse complement.
GATTATGGGCCAAATCAAAGGAGAAAGAGGTGTCTTTCCATCAAAGGCTCTTACAGGTTAAGCCTTTATTCTCTAGCATAGATGGAAGCTCTCTCTTAATAAGAGTGGAAGAATATGGCATGCATGATGTTATGCATAGAATCATCTAGCAAAGGGGTTGCTAAATATTTTTATTATCTTGATTTAATTCCTATTCTTTTATGCGAGGTTATGAGTTGTTTTAAAATGTTAGTTATGAGTTGTTAGTAGGATAGAAAAGTTATTTTATCCTAGAATCATCATCCAGCCACACGAATCACCAATCATAAAGAAACTATGAAAAGACATGCTATTTCTAATGCACAAGCTAAACAAAACATCAAAAAATTTTATAAAACTATCGCAAAAGAATAAGAGGCCAGTGTGGTCGGGTATCACAGTATAACCCGAAAAAAAATGTGGGTAGGCGAGCTCTACCCCATATACATCTTGGTATAGTGAAAGAATAATTATAATTATGAAATGATAAGAGTTATGGGGGTCTTCATTCTTCATCCCTATCCTTCACTTTTCATCTTTCATTCCTTCACCTTGATTTGCTCCATTTCTTTCTTTCTTTTAGCTTGATTGGGATGTAGCTTACTCCAAAGGTATCACATAGTATATAAGACATGGTATTATAACCAATGTTCACCTTAATCCCCATAACACTTATCCTAATCCTAATGCAAAAATTATATTAAAAGGAAGGAAAGTAAATCTAGCTACACCTGCAAACAAATGTTAGCTAAAGACACCATACAACCTAAGCAGTTATATGAATAATTTGGACTTAGCACCCCATACATGGGTATCCAAGCCCACCTGTCTTAACTTGGGCTATGCTTAGGGGTATAAGCAGCCTGCACAACAAAAATATTTATATTTTTATTATGGCGCCCCTTAAGCACAACCCCCTGTAGAAAGCATGGTTAGGCTAATATCGGCCTAACATCCAGAGTACACACATACACCTTAACATTCAGTCTAAAATAATACATTACAAAATCAAACATTCATCAAACCATGCACCACCCTTACATAAAGCTAGAAATGGTATCTTAATCTAATGTGCATGTGTTAAGATTTGTGTAGTATGTCCTAATTAGGCTTTAGGGTTATAATTTGCTAAGTGTGAGGGATTTTATTTATGAAAAGTTGATTTCTTTTTAAGTGATTTAGTTGATTTGAGGGCTTTACTTAGTGCTTTCTTTTATTTCATACTACCTACACTTAGCAACTAAGTGTTATCAAGATAAGAAAGAGAGGGAATCTCTCTTTAACCCTTACCTTAAGTCATTTCTAAGATAAGTTAATTAATGATTTTTTTAGTGAGTTGTTTATTATGTGTTTTAATTAACCCTAAGTTTAGGTTCATTTTAAATAATCCTATTCAATAAGAAAGGCATCTTAAGATTAATTGAAATGGATTACTATCACATAACATATATTCATTTATTTCTTTCCATTAGGTATATCATGCATATGAATAATCTTAAGCATATCTATACATGCAATGTAAATCTTAACACACTTTGATGATGAATGCAAAGAAATATATTTTAAATTTAAATATTTCATTTTTTATTGAATTATGAATGCATGTCTTTATTATATGGAAAAGAGAGATTTTTCATCCATTAGCTAAATATACATTCATATGTATAAAAGTTTTAAGTGAGTACGACGCCATTATTTTCTACACTAGGGGCGTAAGGTACAAGACCTACTTAGGGCTACTTAAAGCCTTATAGTCCCAGGATGTTTAGACTAATATATCACTTTTCTTAGATATATGTAAATGTATGAATGACTATAAGGATAGAAAAATCCATGCAAAAGGTTATGTTTGACTTATTTTATTTATGATTCTTTATTCATTAGCTACATCACACATGCATATGTATAAGAGTTTTAAGTTAGTATGCTACCATTATTTTCTACACTAGGGGCGTAAGATACATGACCTACTTAGGGCTACTTAAAATCTTGTATCCTCAGGATATCCAGATTAATATACCACTTTTCTCAAATACATATGAATGTACAAAAAGAACCACATGAATAGGGAATCATGCAATAAATTATGTTTCGTTTGATTATGTGATTTACATATGTGATTTGAAATTCTTCCTAAGTCTTAACATGGAGATGCATAGGAGTAGATTTAGGCAAGTGTTTTGTTCTTCTTAAATGAACTATACACTTGTAAATCCTATGTGAATCCATGTTAAGATAGGGAAAGAGAACTTCATATTACATATCTTATATTATTATCACATGCAAGCTTATAGATATTTGTAATTAACATCACTTCATGTATAACAATTGATTCATAGGTTTTGAAAATAGTTTTTGATTCAATAGTGATAATAGCCACTCATATTTTAATTTAAGCAAACACATGCAATTTGACATAAAAGAAAATATTTCATTTAATTAATTTTTAAAAGAAATGAATGCATAGTTTCATATGGCAAGAAATGTTTAGCATGATTGGAAAGAAATAAAGGAATGTAAGCACATGATTTTATCCATCCCAATTAATTTCTAAGGACAATCAAATTAAATAAGGCTATTTAAAATGAACCAAAGTTTTTTAAAGACTTTTTTTTAAAAAATTTGAGTTTGATTTGATTTAGGGAATATGAAAGGGGGTTTTTTAATCCTAGCCCAATTTCTTATGTGTGAATTAATTTGGTTTAATGAAGAATATTTAAGTTGATTTTTTTATATTTTAATTAGGTTAAGGTATGAATTAAATGAATTAATTATCCCTTATTTATATCACCTTAAGTTAATTAACTAATTAATAATAAGCTAATATGATATGCAACACATGAAAAGTAAATTTGCAATGCTCTAAGAAATGAAAGGGGCCTAATGTAATTGGACTTATGATTAATAGTTAATTAATAAGGGATCTCACTTAATTACTTTTATGATTTTCTCACACATGTGAGCCAACCATAATTTCATTATCTCTCACCTTGAGTTATTGAACACCCAAGGAGCTACCCAAAGTCAATGAAGAGTTACTTTAAGTGTGGATGAATTGATTTTTTATTTTAATTTTGTTGAACCTTTAATTAATTAATTAAACACTTTGGTTATGTTTTAATTTGAATGATGAAATTAACTCAGGGGAAAGGATCAAGGGCAAGGCCCCAATCCTAATCCCTAAGTCATTTAAACATTCAATTAGATTTTGATTTTCTTATTTTGAAGATTAGTCACTGAATTAATCAATTAATCATTTCATTAATCATTAATTTTGATATTTAAATGTAAAGAAAACCTAAGAAATGGATTAGGAAAGTATCCCCAACCACATCCCCTAAGTCATCTTTATGTTCAACATAGGTTATTATGCTTAAATGATTAATTAAGTTACTATTCATTCATTAATTATGATTAATTAATTTAAGAGAGTGATTAGGGCTTAATCAAGTGATTTTCCTAGTTAAGCAATCAATAAAATCCCAAAAAATAGGGGAGGCAGAGGTTATCTCCCTAAACATCCACAAAAAATTTAGGATTAATTGAGTACTTAATTAAGGTGTAATTAAGCTAATTAGATTTTTGAAAAAATTCTAATTAAGCTAAAATTACTGCTCAAAATTAATTAATTATAAATTTCCTAGATTCTACTATGAATATCTTCAAAATGAGCCTAAGTTTGTATTTTTTTGGATTTTTTTACAATTAGTTATGATTTTAGAAAGTTTTAGAATTAAAAACTAATTACTTAGCCCTAATTAAAACCTTAATCCTGTCAGGCCACGTGGCGGCTGATGTGGCACACTTTTCATGTGACTTGATAGGATTGGTTATTTAAGTAGTCACATCCGCACGCTGACTTAGCCAGCGGCGGACGCGCTATCTCTGTGGACCGTCCGATCTACGATCGGACGTCCATGATTCAATCTATGGTTTAAAGAAGAAATTAGAGGCTTTATTCATGGGATTTGATTAGAGTCATTCATCTTGATCATGCGGGATGGACGGCTCATGATCTATCCCATTCGTGAGGGACAAAAAATGGATGTTGTCCATCTTTCCTCATTCGATCCGAGCTTACTCGAGCTCGAATTGTCTCCAAATTCTTCCCACACCTTCGGGGAAGGGAAACACACATATCCAACGATCAATTTTTCATGAATTTCAAATTTTTCTTCATAAAGGACCAACCCACTTTTTCATACAAGGCTCAGTTTGAGAAATTACCTCACCAGAGCTAATGTCTGACGGTGCAACACCGGAGGTAGCTTCGCCTAGTTGAGGCGAGGCCCTATTAGAGAGCTTTAAGCTTGGTTTGGTGTGGGATGCTCAATTGACCGATCCACACACGCAATGGTCTCAACTTCGATCAAACTCGATCCTCCCGTGGCTTGGAAGCTTGGGAATTGGTTTGGTTGGCTTCGATTGGGTATGGTGATGGTGTGGCTAAGAGGAATTGAAGTTTGATTTTGAAATGAGGGAGTATTGCTCGAGATTAGGATGCAATATTTTGGTTTTGCTCGGGAATGTGAAATGTCGAATGGAGAGGGCTTGGGGATCCTTGGGAATACTCTGAGGAGCTTCAGAATTGAGTTAGGAAGGTTCACGATGCAAGTGTGTGCGAAATCATGCTCGAATTGAGGTGGCATACCACTCAATTTCCCATTATGGATGGACAACAACGTGTCCACATTTTCTACTGGCTCACCACCATCCAGCCGCCGGACTTGTCTTCATCAAGTTAGGGAGGCATGCTAGGGATGGGAGGAATGATGGGGAGTTGCCATGGACCCAATGTGTAGGGATGCGAAGGTCTTGATCTAATGGGTGCTTGGTTTGGGTTGGAGGTGAGTCAACTCACCTCCCAAAGGTTCTTGGCCAACTTAGGGTGAGTTAGGTTAGCTAGGTGGGTCAAGAGAAGGTTGCATGGAGTTCTAATGAACTACCATGGGGATGGGGTAGTTGACTTTGGCTTGGATCCAATGATTTTAATGTTTAAATCCTATGGTTTGATAGATAATCCCATTGGTGGGGTCCACTTGGCTTTTGGAGAAAATGAATACATGTTTGATTGTGGCGTCTTGTAAGTTGGTTTGGAGTGATTTGTCTTGGATTGGTCAAATGGGTTTCATTTGGGCTGTGGTTGGACCAATTGGTCAAACCAAGGCTTGAGTTAGGTTCATATGATAATTTGGGATATTTTGGTTCAATTAGTTTGGATTGGTTTGGCCTAGGTTTGGATTTGACTCATTTGGATTCAAAAGGGTCAAATTGGTCAAGTAGACCACTTTGACCAATTTGATCAAATTAGATTGGGTTAGGTGTTGAGGCAACTTCAATTGGTTGATTGAAATTGATTGTAGGCTTTGGTTTAGTTTAATTTAGAATTAATTTGAATTTTGGTCAATTTAACCTTTTAGGTCAATCTGGGCTAGGTCAAGTTGACCAATTGGCCAACTTGGACTCAATCATGGCTCTTGTCAAGTTCAATAAGTGATTTGGAATGAACTTGAGTCATTGGTTACAATCAATTTAGATTAAATCATGATTTGACCCATTTTAGTTTTTTAGGCCAATTTGGGTCAACTTAGGTCAAGTGGCCAATTAGGCTTGGTTTGGCTCAATTGGAGGTTTGGTCATGTTCAATCGTTGATTTGGGATGAACTTGAGCCATTGGTTGCAATCAATTTGGCAGATGATAGATTTTGGCTAATTTGAGTTTCATTTGGGCTAGGTGTTGACTTGATCAAAGGCTAGGTTCTACTTGGTTTGACCCAATTCAAGATGGTTGATCACCCTATGATGATTGCTGATCATGATTGAGGTATAGATAGGCTTAGTTCAATCCAATTTAGTTTGGATTAGAACTTGGCTCAAAAAGGTCCTTTAGGTCACTTTAGGTCATGTGAGCCTAAATAGGTCAATTGGCTTGATCAAGGTTTGATTCAAGTTTAGTTGAACCCACATATGAGCTTAGGATTGAAATATAAGTGTAATTGCAATTGGTTTGAAGCCAAATGGGTTTTGGTGCATATGACAATTTCAAGTCAAAAGGGTCTACTTGGGTTTAATTTAGGTTGACTTGGATTTGGTCTGATAATGGTGGTTCAGATTTATATTTGGATTAATGATTGTAGGAATTATTGAATCATGAAGAAATCCATGGGTTTTTTTTGAGTTGATTTAGATATCATTTAGCCAAGCTCAAAAGTTTAGCTAAAATGGCTAAAATTGAGAATTTGATTTGATTTGGGTTTGGTTTGGACCTTTTGAATTTATATTTCATTTATGTTTTTGAATATAAATGAAGATATAAATGGGTTATGATAAAATCACTTGAGTTTCGAGTGATTTGAAAGCAAGTTTGATCAAATTAAGGGATATAGGTCAAAGGAGGCTAACTTGGATTTTGAATTGGTTTGATTTATTTTTGGTCATTGGAGGGTGGGTTACATTTATACTTATGAATATAAATGAATGAATGATTGATTTATATTTGAGTTGGTTTGAAGGCATTTTCGCTAAGCATATGAAGGTGGTTCATTTGGCTTAGGAAGGGATTTTAGAATTTGGAGTTAATTATGAGTTACAATCATTTGGAGTTTGAAATTGATTCATGATTTGGAATTTGATTTAAGATTGAATTAGATAATTGAGAAAAATAATTGGATTGGGGTTGACTTGGATTTGGTTGAGGCTAAGTCCATAAGATAAAATCAAAGGGCTTTGAAAGGGATTTAGAGTTTGAATTTAGTGATGGATTTCAACCATTGGATGGTTGGATTTGATTTTAGAATTTGAATCTAAATTTGAGATTTAGTTTGAAAGAAGGGACCAAGGATTGGGTTTGGGCTACAGGATAGGTAAGTCCTCCTAAATCCCCAAGGCACAACCTATTCCTATGGCTAACTCTTCTAAGTCTTTAGGGTTAGGTTAAGTATTCACCTAATCACTATGGGTGTCTTAAGACTAAGGAATTCTTAGTGTCTATGAGAGTCCTAGATCTATGATGAGAAAGTTGAGGGCTCACTCCAAAAGTGAGGTCAACAAAGGGTGTGACATGACACCGGCGTATTGGTGTTGACCGAGATGATCAACAAAGTCCAGAGGATCACAAACACTAACATAAATGATCTACTCCTAAACCTGAGATGTAGAGGGAATCAAGATCTTGGTGCAATGCAATTCCACTAATGCCAAGGGCATAAGGGTAGAAGAATGGATCCAGCAAGGGATCAAGCATGTGAATATTCTACTAGGGAAGCAGGTTCAAGTTATCCACTAGGGATAAGAGGTTTGGCTTTGAATGCAAGGTATAATTTGGGTAGAATATCCGCTGGGGATTAGGATGTATAACCGGCAAGAGATAGATGCATGAACCTTCCACTAGGGAAGCAGGTTCAGGTTATCCACTAGGGATAAGGATTGATGAGGTTTCTTTTGAGGGTGCACTCATTGGGGAATGCAAGTTTGAATTAGGTTTGATTGACTCTAGTAGGGAGAAGTTAGGGTGACTGATGTCTCACTAAGGATTGGTTGGTTGTTTATTTAAGTTTTGGATTTAAGATGGACCCTGTTGGTTTGCAATGGATCTCACTAAGAAGGGCTCGCTGTATCTCAGATACCAATAACTCCAGGGTAATCCATCCTAGGTGCAAATGGTCAAGTTGAAAGAAAACAAGTGACTCACATCCTCCCAAGTAAGAACCAGGGGGCCGCTTGCATAATAAATTGGACCCTATCTAGAGTGACTACTGAATGAATGCTTCTAAGGGACTTATATCAACTCGAAAGTAGTCAAGATAATGCCATCTGATTTACTTGCATTTGTTTTAATTTCAATTATTTTAATTTGATTGGATCCCGTTAGTTTGCGATGGATCCACTAAGAAGGGGCCAATATCAGCCTATACTTATCTTAAATTTACAAATCCAAAAGGATAGTCTACTGCCCGTGGGGTAGAACTAACCAACCAAAGTGGTATCTTTTAGTGTGCAATGGTCAAGTTAGAAAGAAAGTACGAGGACTCACATCTTCCTAAATAAGGAACCACTAGATCAATCTTTGCAAGAAATCGACTTACCTGGGGCCCATCGCTTGCATGAGAGAATGCGTAATAGACTTATATCTTTCAAAGCAAAGACTACCGTCGAGGTGACTCATTGGTGGCACAATAACTTGAACCCAACCTAAGGGTGACTATTGAGAGAATGCCGACTGAGGGATTTGTCTCAACTCAAAGTAGTTAGGTAATTCCTATAGGGAGTTTTGCTGACACTGCCATAAAGAAAGGATGCTTGGTTGGGAAAGGGACCACTAGGAGCTTGATTTCCTAATCCACAAGAAAAAATATATTTTATTTGTTTTATATTTCTGTGGACCCTATTTGTGACCATACGAAGAAGCTTATATCGCCTAGTCATATCTACTTACAGGGAGAATCGCATTCACGAATAAATTCTCCAACCATAAGGGTGGCTATTAGGAAAGGGGGACTGTCCAATCAAAGAGTAACCGGGGTAGTGTCTAAATGGAGTTGCTAAGGACATGATCTAAATAGAGTGCCCAGAGGGGAGGTGTTGTTGGGGGATTTAGCTAAAACCCTGTAAAAGAAATCCTGTATATATTCGGTGGCCAACTCAAGGAGAAAATGTAGGGATTCATATCTACCAAGAGTGGTGTATCCACCGAAACGATAACCAACCAACCTAAGATGCCCGTCGATTTGCGACAACCAGTCAAGAAAGAAGGCATGTAGACTTAAATCTCTCGAAAGTGGAACTGATTGCCATGATAGTCTGTCCTTGGCTCGACAGGGGTTATCCAACCTAGGGAGACTACTAAGAGAGAAGTCCGGTGTAACGACTATACCCAAGCTTGAAGTAGTCTAGAGTAAAGGAGCTACTGGGGGATTTTCCCTAAACCTCAAATATACTCGACCTAGTTAGTGAATGATGGCTAGCTCAAGAAGAATGCATGTAAGCTTACATCCTCTTAAATAAAGTCAACATGGGACAAGTTATCGGCTGGACAGTAAGGCCTTCCAATCTAACAAGGTGCTCATTAGTTTGTAATGGTCAAGTCAGGAAGAAAGTGCGGGGACTCACATCCGCTCGATAAGTGACCACTAGGGTGACATACAAGTAAGGTAATATATCAGTCTGACCTAGAATAGCTAATGAGCGAGTGCCACATGGGGCTTGCTCCCACATAAAAATAGCCTGAGACAAAAGATTTGTTTTTATTTGTCTTGTGAAAGAAGGAATAGAATGTTGCTTGGGTTTTCTTAAACCTATCTTAAATGAGTAAGAAATGTTACTCCACCAAGAAAGGATGCCGCTTGGGTTCTTTTATACCTAACTCAGTTGTACTAGTCAAAATAGGATGCCTCTTAGATTCTCTTACACCTATCCTAGTAGCACTAAAGGGTTGAATGTGTTTTGTGTTTGTGTTACAGAGGGATAGAACATCGCTTGGGTTCTCTTACACCTACCCTAAACACATTGTGGCAGATTCACAAGCAAAAGATGTTTCTAACACATAAGAGATACAAATTGATATGAAAAGAAGTTTACTGATGATTATATTCAAACAACTTTTATGGATAGTATTTTTTTAGGTAGAGCCCATTGATTGAAAGCATAGGGTGCTCTTCCTTACAGTTTATGAGTTAATAAGATCCTCTTTGGTAAGCCTTTTCTATGGCGAAAGGGCCTTCTCAAGTGGGTTCAAACTTATCTCTCATCTTTCGATGGGCAATAATTAGTCTCCTTAGAACTAAAGTAAGCTCTCCTGAAAAGTTTTAGGACGGACCACCTTGTTATGAGCTTGAATCATTTTGGCTTTTTACAACTTGAGGTTTTGGCATTCCCTGAAGCGTCTCTCCTCCCAAACCTTTGAGCTCTTCTAACCCAGCTGTCGCTTATATAGTAATCTTGCTACCCAGCCTATCCCAGTGATGAGAGTTGGACTTCTAATAGTAGAATGGCTTCGAACCCATACACTAAAGATAATGGAGTAGATTGAGTTGGAGTTCTGTATGTGGTGTTGTAGGCCCATAAGGTTTCAACCAACTGCTCATGCCACTATTGCTTGTTGTCATTGAGTGTCTTCTTCACTATTTGAATGAGAGTTTTGTTGAATGCTTCTGCTAGAACGTTTGCCCTTGGATATTATATGGTGGAATATCTCCAATCTATGCTGTGTCTTTGGGCGAAGCTGTTGATTTTGGTGCTCTTGAATACAATATTATCGGATATAATTCATTGAGGCACCCCAAATTTATATAGATATGATTACTAAAAAACTGGAGCACATACTGAGCTGTGACCTCTCTAAGTGGGATTGCCTCCACCCACTTAGAAAAGTAGTCGATGGTAGCTAGAATGAATCGGTGACCCTTGGAAGAAGGAGGATCGATCGTACCCATTATGTCATTAACACTCAAATGGCAGGCCAATGTAGGATGTAATAGGTTGGGTGTGGACCACACCGTGCACCTAACATTGGTGGAATCTTCTAGCTACATCCATGTAGTCTATAATCATCGAAGGCCAGTAGTATCCTACTCTTTTGATCTTGGCTTTCATCTTTGGACCGGACTTGTGAGCTCCGCATAAACCTGAATGTACCTCTGTCACAATCTTATGGGCTTTGTGTTTGGCTAAACAACATAACCACATATGATCGAAAGATCGTCGATACAAGGTGCCACCCACAAGAGTATATAAGAGAGTTCTCTATTTCACCTGATGAGCTAATGACTTCTCTTAAGGTAGTTTGCCTATGTTTAGGTCATCTATGAATGGTTGCCTCCAATTTAACTCATCGTCCTTTTCGGCAATGACAACCTCCCCTTCAAGAGAGAGTATCTTGATGAGTTCGACATCAGTAAGGGATAAGACTTGTATATTTTGGATCTTATTGGAATGGACTCATCTTTTGGGCATGCCAACTCCTTGGCGAGCTTGGCCAATGCATATGCTATAGAATTATCTTCTTGAGGAATCTTGTAGATAGTGATCTCTTGGATTTGAGCCAATAACTCCATGGTGTACATGTGGTAATGATGGAGCTTAGGCTTTAAAACTTTATAGGACCCAGTGATTTGGTTGATGATGAGTCGAGAATCTAAGAAGATGTCGATGCTCGACGATGGTGTAATGACTAACCTGCACCGCAATGAGCCATATTCATTTCATTATGGTGCATGGATTGGACATATGATACGAGAATATCATCACATCACGATTCAAAGTAAGGAGGAATATTCCTACCCATGCCTTCCCTGGAAGAGTATATCGTGATTCTTCTCCTTTTTGAGAGGAAGCCACACCTTCAAAATACAACTCCTAATGATAAATGCTAGTGTCCCCTAAGTTCATGATTTGTTCAGCGGGGAGGTCATCACTAAACAGGAAATCAGTAGGAAGTGGGTGTGCTGCTAAGAAATCGGCTAGTGCCTATCCTTTAATAGCACGGAGGGGTATGAATGTGATATCAAATTGTGACAAAATCATGGATCATCGTGCCAACCATCTAGATAATGTTGGTCGTGTCATGAGATATTTTAGTGGATTGATTTTAGAGATCAGATTCACCTTGTTAGAAAGCATGTAATGCTGCAGCTTTTGAGATGTAAAGATTAAAGCTAGGGAGTGCTTTTCAATAGGTGAGTTGTTTGTCTCAGTAGGGATCAGACGATGACTGAGATAGTAGAGAGCATTTTCTTTCCCTTCATTATTGGTTTGGGCCAACAAAGCGCCAAGAGAGTCATCTAATGCAGTGGTGTAGAGGATCAATGGCTTGCCCGGGATAGGGGCTGCTAGAACTAGCGGCGTCATCAAGTAGAGCTTGATGTCTTCAAAAGCATGCTGGCACTTGTCATCCCACTTAAACTTGGCATACTTTTTGACAAGTGCTGAGAATGGTTGGAATCTTCTTAATAAGTTGGATATGAAGCATCTTAGATATGCCAACCACCCTTGAAATGATCTAAGTTGAGTTAGACTTTTAGGGGGTGGATTTTCTAAGATAGCATTGATCTTCTCTGGGTCGATCTCTATTCCCTGGTGTTAGACAACAAACCCAAGGAATTTTCATGAAGCTACTCCGAATGTAAACTTCAGGGGATTCATTTTGAGGTTAAATTATCTTAATCGTACAAAAACTACTCTTGAGCAGAAGAGATGGTCCTCCTTTTCTTTGCTCTGGACTACCAGATCATCAACATAGCATTCAACTTGATGATGAATGAGTTCATTTAAAATTTGAGTCATGGCCTGCTGGTATGTAGCACTGACATTTTTAAGGCCAAAAGGCATGACCTTATAATAATAGATTTTGATCAAGGTTCGAAAAGTAGTATTTTTTTCATCTGTGGGGGCCATCCTGATTTTGTTGTAACCAGATGACCCATTCAATAAAGAGAATACTGTATGAGATGAGGCAATGTCCACCATCAATTCTGGTATGGGAAGTAGAAATTGATCCTTAGGACATTCCTTATTCAGATCCTTAAAAGCAATAAATATGCAAATTTGACCATTCTTTTTTTAACTAGGATGACACTAGCTAACCACGTAAGGTATTTTTCTTCCCTGATAAAGCCAGCATGGATCAATTTCTTAATTTTAAAAGTGACTTATTGTTCAATGTCTAATCGCATGCGTCTAGGAGCCTACTTGATAGGGTAGCATTATGATCTATTGCTAACTTATAGAGTGCTACGTCAAGAGATAAATTGGGTATTTCTTCATTATTATATGCAAAATAGTTCTTAAACTTAGCTAATAGGCTAATTAAGTCATTGGTTTCTCCTTCATTCAATAAAGAACTGATGTACATCGGGCATGGATCTTCTTTTATTCCCAAGTTGATTTTTTTGAGTTCATTAATGGTTGATCTGATTTCTTCTTCAAACTTTGGTGGTGCATCCCTGACTTCAGGCTCATTCGGGTTATCTGAAGTTCCTAAACATGCCTCATCATAAGAGTTAGCATGATTTGAGAAGAATCTATTAGACCCTAAATGAGTGGTGCTGACTAGGCAATGATTGTCATCATCGATGGGACCAACTATGTCGAATCCTAGTCCTGATCTTGATTGAGAGTGTCTGCTTTGTTTGTCCCATAGTTTTTAAAAGTAGTTCAACCTATGTTTAGACCAAGTATATGGGATTAATCCTTCTTTTCTAAGTTAATAACATGACGAATATCAATCAAAAGATAGTTGTATTAAATCTTTATATGAATCATCCTCAAGTTCTACATTGGCTTCCTAACTTCTGAATGATGCTCCCAACAAAAACCTCTTCGGCTTGACATCTGTGGATGACTTAGGGCCTCCTTAACTGCCAAACGTTCAACTTTCTGTGAATAAAGTGAGGTTAGAGTTAAAGTTCCCAACTACTGTCTGACTGTTCTACATAATGATGATTTGGATACATTCATGCTTTGCTTGGAGGCCTAGTCTTTATCACTGTCTAGCTCGAACTTCACCTCCAAAGGGACCCATTGAGCGGGGTTGGTCGGCATGCTAATCACATGAGACTCATCTTCCGAACTGGACTATAAGTCTAAGTAGATAGCGGGGGTACTCGTGTGAGCTGAAATATAGCTCCTACTGGCTGGCCACCAGAAAAGAGGTCTTCCACCTCTGAAATTACCTCTGGACTTGCCTCTTCCTCTATCTAGTGGAAGTCAAATCATCCTACCCATGTGTTCATATAGAGGAACGAACAGTGGGCGAAGTCTAACATCTGGCTCTACCTCTTCCTTGGTGTCTAATCATTTTCTTCATTTTTTTCTTTTGATTTTGAACTTTCACTAAGTTCATGATAGACTTTGAGAGAAGATGATTTTTCATCTAACTCAAATCTTTCTCCTAACTTTTGACACTTTGAATTCCACCTTTTGAATTTGATTTGATGAAGGATGAAGAGAAAAGGCCCAAAGACCGGTGAAAGATATATCTGAATCAATTATGTAGAAATTGGCTTCTATCTTCCAGGCATCTGTCTCTAGTGGTAACACTATGAAGCTATTGACCTCACTTTTGGAGTGAGCTTTCAACTTATTCATCTTAAACATAGGACTCCTTTAGACATTAAAAGTTTTTTAATCTTAAGACACTTCTAATGATTAGGTGAATACTTAACCTAATCCTAAAGACTTAGAAGAGTTATCCATATGAATAGATTATGCCTTAGGGGTATTAAGAAAACTTGCCTACCCTATAGCTTGAACCAAATCCTTGCTTGCTTCTTTCAAGTCAAAATTCAAATTCAAATCAACTTCAAATTCAAATCAACTTCAAATTCAAATCAACCTCAAATTAAAATCAACTTCAAATTCAAATCAACTTCAAATCCAAAACCTTTCTAAGCCATTTTGATTTCATCTTATGGACTTAGCTCAAATCAATTCCATCAAACTCAAAAGATTTTCTCATAACCCATTTATATTCTCATTTATATTCACAAATATAAATGAAATATAATTTCAAATAACCAAAACTAAAACAAAAATTCAACTCCAAATCCAAAATCTTTCCTAAGCCATTTTGATTTCATCTTATGGACTTAGATCAAATCAAATTCAAATCACTCCAAACTCAAAAGTTTTTCTCATAACCCATTTATATTCTCATTTATATCCATAAATATAAATGAAATATACATTCAAATAACCAAAATTAATTCAAAACTCAAATCTAAATCTAACCTAAATCCAACCTATACTCTTTCAGGTCAAATTCTTGACCTTAACCAAATCATTCTCAAATCAATCCAAACCTTTGGATTTTATCTTCAAACAATCAATCCTTCAATTACAAACCAAATATAAACATAAACTTCAATCATTAAATCAAAATCAAAGCAACCCAAATCAAACCCATGTTCATCTTTTTGAACTTGGAATTGTCAAATGAATCAAAATCCATTTGATTCCAAATCACTTGCAATTGGATTTAGATTTCAATCATAAGTCCATATGTGAGTTCAACCAAATTTGAATCAAGCCTTGATCAAAGCCAATTGACCCACTTAGGCTCACTTGACCCAAAGTGACCTAAAGTCTTTTTGAGCCAAATTCTAATCCTACCCAAATTGGATTGAACTAAGTCCATCTAACCATTGTGAGAATCATAGATGATCAATCACTCAAATTAGGTCAAACCAAGTCAAACAAATTTGACCAGTCAACACTTAATAAAATGAAACCCAAACTAGCTAAAATCCATCGAGCCAATTGACAAAACCATTGATCTGAACTAATTCATAATCAATGATTAAACTTGACCAAGTCATCATTTGAGCCAAACCTAGCCAAATTGGCCACTTGACCTAGGTTGACCTAAAAAGTCAAAATGGGTCAAATCTTGATCTAATCCAAATTGAATGCAACCAATGAGTCAAATTCATTCTAAATCACTTGTTGAACTTGACCAAAGCCTCAATTGGCCAACTAGACCCAACCAAGCCCAATTGATCATGAACCCAACTTGACCTAAAATGTCAAATCAACTTGAAATAAAACCAAAACAAAATTGATTGAAACCAAAGTTGGCAATACATTTTAAATGATCAATCAAGCCTAAACCAACCCATGACCAAACCCAATTGGGTCAAATGAGTCAAATTGGTCAACTTGACCCATTTGCCTAAATGAACTCAAATGAACCAAAATCAAATATAAATCAAATTGAACCAAACTAATGATACCCATAGGCTCCAAATGATCATTTGAACTTGAACTAACTTATGGTTTGACCTTTGATCAAAAACTTGACCTGTTAACTTTTGACCAAATGGTCAACTTGAACAAAATCATATCAAATCAACTCCAAATTCTTTGAAATTTAGCCCAACCTATTTTTGAAACATTTCAAATCTGTCAAAATCAAAATCAAGGCCAAATGACAATTTTACCCTTGGGTCAAAGGGTAACCTATGGCCGAATTCACTTGTAATATAGCCAATTCCTTCTCATGGCCACTTGGCTTCTTCGTAGTGGCCACATGGACAGTAGGGAGGGTGGCGAACATGACCCAATTGGTTTCGGTCATCCATGACCCAACCCAAGGCCAAACCAACCCCTCTAATCAAAATTCTCCACTTGGATCACCTCCTACACTCACCTAGCACATGTGCACTTCCCTTCCTCCACTCCTCTACCAAAATTGAAGCACATGGACTCCCTAGCAACCAGAATAACCCAATCAATCTCCTCAATTTGATCACAATGGCAAAATGGCTCTCGACCATCCAATCCAAGTAGGTAGAGATATACTCCCCCTCATTCCCACTCAATGCACACACACACTAAATTTGATAGAGCCCTAGGAACCCTTAGCAAGCTTCTCCAAGCCTTGTGAAGCATTCCCAAGCTCATTCCTTTTTTTTCCTCTTCGGTTTTCTTCAAAGCCAAATTAGGGGAGGCCTAAGGAAATTCCAAGTCACTCAATTCTACACCAAATCTAAATTTCCTTTGCAAGCACCATCAAGGAAGTAAGTCGAGCTCACCCAAAGCAAATTCCAAGTCTCCAAGCTACAGGAAGGGGGATTTCGATCAAAGCTGCAAGCCATTAGAGGGGAGCTTGGCCAATTGGAGGATTCACTTCAAATCAAAGCTTGAAACCTTCAACAGAGCTTCATCTCCACTAAACGAAGCTACCTCCTCCATTGGAAGCACCAATGATAACCTCCGATGAGGTATGACTCCAAACCGATCCTCCATTGAAAATTGCTTGGTCTTTAATGAAGGGAATTGTAATCCCATTAGATCCTAGCCGTTGGATGTTCTTCCCTATACTTCTTGATGGTGTGGGTTGAATCTTTGCCTAATCCGAGCTCAAGTGAGCTGGATCAGCATGGAGGATGATACTCCGCCTCTCTTTAGGCAAGGATGAATCTTTGGCAGTCCATTCTGTGTGTTTTGGATAGACAAACCTGATTAAAATGAGTAGATCCTCTGATTTATTTCCTTTAAAACCACGGCCGCCATCTAATGATCGGACCTACGGAAAGCGCATGTGCCGCAAGAATCGCGCACATGATGAAACTTAAATAACCAATCCCATCGCGCCATGGGGAAAGCGCTCCACGTCAGCGGTCCACGTGGTGCTGATGGGATTAGTTAATTAATTAGGATATTCTAATTATCCTTTAATCACAAAAACTTTATACATTCATAACTAAATGGAAAAAAATCCAAAAAATACAAACTCAAGTTCATTTTAAAGATAATTCAAAAGGGAATAAAATAAAATTATGTTTAATGAATTTTAAATAGTGGATTTACCTTAATTAGGGTTTAATTAAAAATTAAATTACACTAATTAATCCCTAATTACTACATTAATTAATTCCAAATTTCTCAGACATGTTTAGTGGGAAATTTTTTGCCTACCTTAATTTTCTTGGGATTTATTAATTATTTAAATAGGAAAATTAATTAATGAACCCCTAATCACCCTCTTTATGTAATTAATTGTAATTAAGCATGTAAACAGTGATCTAATCCATCAATTCAGATAATTAAACATTATTTAAGTAAGTAGGAGGTCTATGGAATGGGTTTGGAATATTTTTCCTAAGTTATTTCCTAAACCACCTTTTCTTTCTTAATCTAAACATAATTAAGGATTAATCCACTAATGATCTACTTAAT
The DNA here is from genome assembly GCA_021442155.1 of Cymbidium sinense. NCBI lineage: Eukaryota > Viridiplantae > Streptophyta > Magnoliopsida > Asparagales > Orchidaceae > Cymbidium > Cymbidium sinense. The sequence goes on along the minus strand of CM038223.1, from coordinate 54,352,279 downwards.
TAATCTAATCAAATTTTCAAAATCAATATGAACTTAATCAATCTCTTGCTGGGTAGATCCTTAGGTGTTTAAGAGCCTAAGGTAAGTTTAAGGAAATCATATCCAACCCACATGTGTGGGAGCGTTATGAAAGTACTTAATGAAAATCTTTTAGCTTAATTAATCAATAGTATCAGTATTAGGCCCGCTTTCTTTAGTGCATTATGATTTAATTTTCATGATTGCATATCATATGTTGGCTCATAATTATTATTAATTATGTTAAGTGTAGTGTAATAATTAATGAATTAATACACCTTAACCTAAATAAAACAAAAAAATCAATCTAATTGTTCTAATATTAAACTAAATCAATTTACACATGGGGAAATGGGTTAGGTCCAGCAAACTCTTTCTCACAAATCATTTTCAAATCAAATTCAAAACTAAAAAAAATCTCTTTAAAGAATTTTGATTCACTTTGAATAATATTATCTTATAGGATTATTCTTAGGAATTAATTAGGGTGAATGACGTTACATGCTTACATCACTTTATTTTGTTCCAAGCATGCTAAATATTGTATGCCATATGAAATTATGCATTCATGTCTTTTAAAAAATCAATTAAATAATAATGTTTCCTTTATGTCAAATTGAATATTTTGGCTAAAGTTAAGAATATGAATGGCTATTATCACTACTAAATCAAAAATTATTTCAAAATCTATAAATCAAAGATCATAAATGAAAGTATGGTACTTATAGGTACTTATAAGCTTGCATGTGAATATAACATATAAGATGTGCTTTATGTGACTTCCTTCTCTTCTCCTAACATGGATGTGGATAGGATTTGTAAAGTGTATAGTTCATTTGGAAAGAACATAACACTTGCTTAAATCCATTCCTATCCACTTCTATGTTATGACTTAAGAAGGATCTTCATATTTACACATGTCAATTGCATAACCAAATCAAACACAAAAATCTTTTGCATGACTCTTCTTCCATTTATTTGCTTCTGTACATGCACATGTATTTAAGAAAAGTGGTATATTAGTCTGGACATCTCGGGGTTGCTAGATTTTAAGTAGCCCCAAGTAGATCTTATATCTTACACCACTGGGGTAGAAAATAATGGCGTCATACTCACTTATATCTTTCATACATGTAAATGTGCATTTGATTAATGGATAAAAGAGTCCCTCTTTTCTACTTAATAAAAACCCGAATTCATAAAATATCCAAATTTTCTTAAACAATATATTTTGCATTCATCATTAAGGTGTGCTAAGATTTTCATTACATGTATATATATGCTTAGGATTTATTCATATGCATGGTATACACGCTGGAAAGAAATAAATTATTGTGTGTTATGTGATAGTAATTTACCTTAACTAATCCTGTGGTGCCTTTCTTATTGAATAGGTTTATTTAGAGAAAATCTAAACTTAGGATTAATTAAAACACATAATAAAATATTCACTAAAGAAAAGTCATTAATGAATCTAGCTTAGAAATTACTTAAGGTAGGGGTGAAAGAAAAGTTCTCTTCTCTTTTATTCTCTTTACAATTTTTAGTAATTAAGTGTAAGTTCATTCAAACCAAATCAAATCATTAAATAAAATTAACAAATCAACTAAATCATTTAAGTGAAACCACCCTCTAAGTTGAATCCTTCACACTTAAAGAATTCCAACCTTAAAGCCTAGCTAAGACATGCCACACAAGCCTTAGATGGCACACACATTAGGCTAAGTCATCATTTCTAGCCCTATGTTAGGGCGATACTTGGTTTGATGCATGGTTTTATTTTGTGATGTAATGTTCTAGATCATGTTAGGGTGCATGTGCATGAGGATGATAGATGATCTTTGTCGATCATTTCTCAGGAGACTTTTCTTGAGAGGCATTGTAATAAAATATAAATGCAGCTACCCCTAAGCATGATCCAAACTAGGATAAGTGGGCTTGGTTATCCATGTGTGGGGTGCTAAGTCCAAACTATTCATATACATGCTTAAGTTGTTTGGTATGTTTAGCTAATCTCTATTTTGCAAGTTTAGTTAGATTTACTTTTTCCTTTTTCATGTAATATTATAATTAAGATTTGGAATGAATGTTATGGGGGAATTAAAATATTGATCATAAGACCATGTCTTATGCACCATGTGAAGCCTTTGGAGCAACCATACCTCAGCCAACCAAAAAAAAGAAAGAAAGAGAGACATGAAGAAAAGAAGAAATGAAGAATGAAGAATGAAGACCCCCATAACATGAATTCTTTCTAAATTGTAATTATTTATTTGTAATCCGGGTGGTATAAGGGTAGAGCTCGGTTACCCACTTTTCTTTTCGGGTTTGTGTGATGGAGCCCGACCACATCGGCCTCTTATTCTTTTGCGCTAGTTTTATAGAATTATTTGATGTTTGTTTAGCTTATGCATTAAGATGACATGATTTTCCTAGTTTTTTCATTGATTGGTGAATGACTTGGATGAAATTAGGCTCTTACAAAAATAAATATTCTATCCAATTAATCAACTCAAAATTAAAAATTAATAACTCATAACCTCACATAAAGCCTAGGACATAAATCAAGAAATAAAATAGTTAGCAACCCCTTAGCTGGATGTTGTATGTCTCATATCATGCATAAAAAAAAATATTGCTTCACTCTTGTTAATGGAGGGCTTCCACCTTTGCCAAAGAACATGGCTTGACTTTTGAGAGTCATGGTGAAAACACACCTCTTTCTTGTTGATTTTGGCTCATAACTAATTTTTCATGCATTAGGCATATGAATGCCATAGCCTGTGTCAAATGAATTGTCCAAAAATCAAAATAAAACTTATGAAAATTTTGCATTAGATTTGAGTCATTATTCATGCCCTATATGATCTAGTCTCTTAGAGAGTGTGTTTAAGGACTTAGTTTCTTTCTAAATAAATAACAGCCTAGATATCTTGCAAAGCATATGACTTACCTACATGTATTTAAAATTGTAGGAAGAATTAGTTGGCATTCACCCCCAGGCACCTGTAATTCCAACAGTCGGGTGGTTTATCCTCTTTTGTGGAGGTAAATCATATACCCATTTTTTTCTTAGATTTAGGATCCGAGATTGTTGTTTCCCTTAATAGACTACAAATGAACATCCTCATTCAATATACCTAAATTTATTGAATGAAAATTTCATTTCAAAAAAAAAAAAATGAAAAACAAAATCAACAATCATCTTTTGAAAAAGCACATATTTGAAATTAACACCCTCATTCAATATACTCAAATTTATTGAATGAAAATTTCATTTCAAAATAGAATCATATCATAACATTGAAATTCCATTTCAACATATTCCATATATGTTGAAGTTAAAATTTCTTTCTTTTCAAAAAATACAAATTTGAAAATAAGCCTTTTCATTCAATCTATCTAAATAGGTTGGATGGAGGTTTTATTTTCAAATAAAGTTACACCATTTTAAATTCCACTCAACACATCCCACATGTGTTAAGTTAGAATTTCCTTCTTTTCAAAAAGCAATAATTACACACAAAATTTCATCTTTGAAAAATAAAACATAATTGACTCCCATTTGACATACCCAAATTTGTCAAATGAGAGTTTCATTTTTCAAAATAAACTAGGATCCTTTATTTAGCACACCCAAATTTGCTAAGTAAAAGATCCTATTTTCAAAAATCAAAATATCAAAATCAAAAACACATTTGAACCTTATTTAGAATACACAAATTTGCTAAGTAAGGTTCTCATTTTCAGAAATCAAAACACACTTGGATCCTTTATTCAGCATACCTAAATTTGCTAAGTAAAGATCTTCTTTTCAAAATCATAAAAAAAAAAATTAAACACATTTGGTTCCTTTATTTAGCATACCCAAATTTGCTAAATAAAGATCCTCTTTTCATCAAATCACAAAAATCAAAACACATTTGAAACATTTATTTAACATATCCAAATTTGCTAAGTAAATGTTTCATTTTTACATATCATAAAAATCAAAATACACTTGGATCCTTTATTTAGCATACCCAAATTTGCTAAGTCAAGTCCCTCTTTTCAAAAAATCATCAAAAATCAAAACACATTTGGATTCTTTATTTAGCATATCCAAATTTGCTAAGTGAAGATCATCTTTTCAAAATCAAAACATATAAATCAAACACATGTGGATCCTTTATTTTAGCATACCCAAATTTGCTAAGTAAAGATCCTCTTTTCAAAATCTTAAAAATTAAACACATTTGGATCCTTTATTTAGCATACCCAAATTTGCTATGTAAAGATCCTCTTTTCCAAATCACAAAAATCAAACACATTTGGATTCTTTACTTAGCATACCCAAATTTTCTAAGTAGAGGTTTCATTTAAAAAAAAATCAAACATCTGCGTAAAGATCCTCTTTTTAAAATCACAAAAATCAAACACATTTGGATTCTTTACTTAGCATACCCAAATTTGCTAAGTAAAGGTTTCATTTTTCAAAAATCAAAACACATGTGGATCCCTTATTTAGCATACCCAAATTTGCTAAGTAAAGATCATCTTTTGAAAAATCAAAATAAAAGAAAATATTTGGACTTTAGTTAGCATACATAAATTTGCTAAGTAAAGATTCCATTTTCTAACTCACACACAATCTACTCATGATTTACAAACAAGCAATAGAAGAAAATTATTTTCAAACAACTCATTTAGCATACCCAAATTTGCTAAATGAGTAATCCCCAAAACAAAATTAATTGACCATTTATTTTAACATACTCAAATTTGTTAAATAAAGGGTCCCCAAATATAAAAATCAAAATCAAATATGAACCAATGACAGCATCAAAAATCTCTTCAAAATATTTGAACTCATTTTCAATATACACAAATTTATTGAAAATGGATTCTAAATTAAAAAATGTCCTCTCTAATTCTAAATTCAGAATCTCTCTCCTGAATCAAAGAGCCCTACTTAATATATTCAAATTGTTGAGTGTGGGTTCAAATTCCAAAAGTAAATTATAGCGAAAAATATGATCTGAGTTTGTTTTCAAAAATTGCAAAATTTCAACTCAGTTTCAGTTAGCTTTCAGTTCAGTTCAATTTAGTTTAAATGAAAGCTCAGAAGTATGTCTTCACTTTTTCTTTTGAGATGGATTTAGCCTTGGATTGAGCCAGCCTACCACAGACTGACTCTTCCCATCTCATTCACTTTGGCCGTGGATTCAAAGGGGCCAGAATCACTTGGGGGAAAGCCTCACAACCGTCAGTAGGAGTGTGGTGAATGGGTAGAAGTCAGTCTTCCATGTGGAGATGTCGTTAGATTCAGAATTTCCCCCACTGAAGGGAAAGGCTATGGCAATTTTCATAGCATTTGCAGTTTCAGCACCCGTTCAGTCAGTTGTTTTCATTGCTGCCCTAGTATGGGCTAGCACCCACTAGTTGGCTTCTTCCAAGGGGAAGGCTCCCCTATCTTTAAAGATAGTATCCCCTACCTACAATGTAGGGTCTAGTTCTCATACCGGTCCTCCAAGCATAACTCACCACTGCAATAGATGCTACAAGATCAAGCAGCATCATGTGCGCATAGCAAAAGAGATGGAGGCAGTTTCTCTGTTTGCAGTAGAGGAGTTACCCAAGATAGTTTCTCCTCTGATTACACAGAACAAGTTCCACCCTCTCTCTAAATTTGATGGAGAGGAAGATGTTAGAAGGTTTTCAGTGTCATCACCACCAGATTCACTGAGGCACCTTAGAGATGGGAGGAGGTCCCTTTGGCCTTGGACGTTATGCAGTTGGTAGGGCTTCTGGATGATCAGAGTCCAAAGCTCAATTTGATATACAATCTATCATTCCTCACGTGAGCATATCGTAGGAGCGGGAGGCTGCATGTCAATGTCACCCGGGAGAGAGGTGTATGCCAAGCAGTTATGTCTTAGCCTCATGGATTTCCCCGATCAACATGCTACCCACGTCGGTCATATTGATAGCATTCTATTGACAGGTACTACTCGCCATAGGAGAGGAGTTCCTGCACAAAGAACATCGGTGGTGCCTCCGCTACACTGCTCCACTCCACATCTACCATCTCCAGTACAAGTTACATCTTCTACAGTTCCATCAAAGGCCATGAAAGCACCATCCGGGGAAAAGAGAGCCCCACTGGTGATCTGGCTATGGTCAGAGATCCCATTTTATCTACACTACCGACTGAGGTGAGGCCGAGTTCTCCTGCTTGACCTTCTGCTTTAGTTGTGGTGAAGAGGGAATGGTGACCATGTAGCATCGTAGTCGTGCCATCACCACCACCACCACAACAGATCATGGAGGAAGAAAGAGATAGTTTAGTTTCCCCCATGGCCATAGATCCTCCTAGGAGTAGCACTTCACCTATGGTAGATGATAGCCAGGAGCATGTATCCTTCAGTGAGCATAGCCCTCACAAGATCAGTGTTTCGGTAGCAGGGGAGGTCAGATGTATCTCTATTTATGAGCATGATCCTACCACTGGTCAGTCACAATCTTTTATGCCTGCTCAGTTTGATCGCTCTCTAGATGATATTATAGCACAATATCTCATTGAGAAGAAAGAAATTCTAGGGTATGTCTCGTATGATCTAGAGGAAGACAATGTTAGCTTTGATCCCAATAAAGATGATTTGTTGGAAGATTCAGTCAAGGTCCATATGGTTGACACCAGGGGTTCCCTCCTACGGGATCAATAGAGTTTGAAAGGTGTTGCGGCTGAATAGGGTGACACAGCCCATTCGACCCAACACCTCCTTCAACAACTTAAATAAAAGGATGAACAAATTGACAAAATGGGAAAGAGGCTTGAAGATTTGCTAGCAGCAGTTTTGGCACTTCATAATCAAGCCCCATCAGTGCATCCTACTATTACAAAGATCGGTCAGCCTGAGTTGTTGCATGTCTTGGATCAAGCCAAGAATTCACCTCCAATAGAGTAGGGCAGCATTAGCTTGTATAGGAAGGTAGTGGATAGTACCTCCATACAAGAAAATGATATTAAACTCATGGTTGAGTACCAAGTGAGAGAAGCGTTGGCGCAAGACCGAGGTAGATCATCACTTCCAAAGGGTAGACTCTACCCAGATGAATTCAATGTTATCTAGTATCTTAAGGGTTTTGTGCCACCTTCTTTCAAGAGTTTTGATGGCAACCGGAACCCACGCCAGCACATAGCCCACTTCAGAGCCAACTATTGCAACGCTGGTGGCAGCGATACATTACTATTCCATCTTTTTGTCAGTAGTTTAGCGGGCATAGCCTTTGATTGGTACGCTAAACTCCCTAACAGTTCAGTGAAGACTTTTGCTGAGTTGGAGCAACTCTTTATTAAAAGGTTCGCTGGAGCTCAGTAAAGGGTGACTATGGGCGATCTCGTTGTAGCACAACAACACCCCGGTGAGTCCCTCATTGACTATATTCTTAGATGACACAATTTGAGTGAGAAATGAGAACTGCCGCTGTCTGAACAATATGCCATTGATATTCTACTAAAGAATATTCATGGCCTGACCGCCTTCATGCTCAAAGGTTTTACCATCAAGAAATTTGAAAAGCTAATCAACAAGGTGGATAGTTTACAAGGAGAGAAAAAATAGTTGCCTTTTCAAGATCAGTCAACAAAGCCAAAGCCGCAAAAAACTTATGAGAAGAAGCCAGGGGTAGTAGCAGTATTGGACAAGGGGAAGTAGTCGGCCAGAGAGCAGTATGAAAGACCTTGAGCTCCACAGCCGTCACTTCCACCTCCTCTACCATCGCCTAGGTCGTTCTACTGACCGCTACAATAGCCTCCACAGCCTTCGACGCCTCCTCCTCAGCCATATTCACAGGAGCGGTATACATACCCGCCACCAGGTAGCTACCAACCACCCACTCTTTTGGATAAACTAAACAAACTTTATTCAGTTAATAGGGAGGTAGTCAGGAAAATCTTTAAGAACCTCTTAAAGAAACCTGATTTTTAGCTACCCGAGCCTAGAAAGTCGGAGGAAGTGGGCAAGAGCAATGATCTTAACTTTTACCCCTACCACTGCATGCTAGATAATGTTTTGGAGGATTATTTTACATTCAAGGTCTGGCTTGAACATAGCTACAAGACAGGCACCATAATTATCCCAAAGGAATACCTAGTGGAACAACCATCCAGTTCTATTAGGATAATCCTTGGGATACATGCGATCCTCTCAAAATAAAAGAAGGTTGGGATATCTCTTTATCCCAAACCTCTAAAAAGATTATTTCAAAAATCAAGAAACTTTCCTTGTAGTGCCTGAGGCAGCTCAAACCTCCAACATCAAGGAAGGTTCGCAAGTTGCCAAAGACAACTTGGGGAAAGTAATAGCTCAGCAGAAGCAGCCCATACTAGCCCAGGATAGCCAAGTAGCGCAACCACCAGCTGAGCCTAGCCTCCATTCCATCATTGCAGCTACTACTTCAGCTGACACTTCTACTTCATCTAGCTCTTCTTCTAGTAGACATGTATCGGTGGATGAGGGCATCAAATCCCTCACCCCACTTTACTAGATTTCTACTATGTACCTATTGACCTCACTTCTGGAGTGAGCTATTAACCTCCTCTTCTTAGACTTAGGACTCTTCTAGACACTAAGAACTCCTTAGTCATAAGACACTTCTAATGACTAAGTGAACACTTAACCTAAGCCTAGAGACTTAGAAGGGTTAATCATAAGATTAGGCTATGCCTTAGGGCTTAAGAAAATCACCAATCCTATAGCCTAAAATCAATCCATATACACCTTCTCAAATCAAACTCAGATTCAAGTCTCAATCCAAACCTTAAATTCAAATCCAATTTCTGAATCCATATCCCAAATTTGATTCCAAATGATTGAAACCCAAAATCAAATTCAAACCCCAAGACCCTTCCTAAGCCATATGAACTACCTTAATATACTTAGCCAAAATCCCCTTTAAATCAATTCAAATTCAATTGATTTATTTATAAGTTAATTATTCCTTCATTTATATTCACAAATATAAATGAAATCCAAATTCAAATGACCAAAACTATATCCAAAATCAAATCCAGACCCAATCTAAGGCTTTTAAGCCAATTTTTTGGACTTAGCCAAATTCTATCTAGATGAAGTCAAAACTAATGAGTTTTTTCTTTAATCAATCATTCATTCAATTAGCTGCTCAAATATAAATGAAACCTACAATCATCAAATAAAATAGAAGCCAACCCAAGTCAAATCCAACCTAGCCCTTTTGACTTGAAAAATTTCAAATGAGCTAAAATTCTTTATACTCCAAATTGATTTTCGTTGAATTTATATTTCAATCTAGGGCTCATATATAAGTTCAACTAAACTTGAATCAAACCAAAACCAAACTAATTTACCCACTTAGGTCCACTTGACCCAAAGTGACCTAAAGGACCCATTTGAGCCAACTTCCAATCCAACCCAAATTGGATTGAACCAAGCTCACCAAAACCTTCCACCATGATTATTGATCACCCTAGGATGATCAATTACAATCAATTAGGTCAAACCAAGTCAATTTAGTCATTTGACCAAGTCAACCCTTAGCCCAAATGAACCAAAACTAGCTAAAACTCATCCTACATCAAATTTATTGAAACCAATGATTTAAATCAACCCAAAATTAATATTTAAATATGACTTGACCACTAATTGAGCCAAACTAAGCCCAATTGGCCTTTCGATCCAAGTTGACCCAAATTGGCCTAAAGGACCAAATTAGGTCAAATCATGATCTAACCCAAATTGATTGCTACCAATGGCTCAAGTCCATTCCAAATTGATTATTGAACTTGATCAAATCCATAATTGAGCCTAATTTGACCAATTGGTCAACTTGACCCAACGTAGCCTAAATTGGCCTAAATCCAAATTAAATCTAAATTGATTCAAACCAAAGACCACATCATCTTCAATTAGCCAATTGAACATGAATCGACCCTTAACCCAAGCTAATTTGGCCAATTTTGGTCAAATTGGTCAACTTGACATATTTAATTTCAAATGAACTAAAATCAGTTCTAAGCCAAATTAAATCAAATTGATCATACCAAAACTCTTCAAATCATCATTTGAACCTAACATAAGCCTTGGTTTGACCCAATTTGACCAATTAGTCAACCCAATCTGATATGACCCAATATGACCAATATGACCCAAATTGAGCCAAATCCCTTGAAACCAAGCCATGACCCATTGGGGGCTGATCAAACCTGACCCAAACCCATTTAGGATTTTCCCAAAATCAACCCAATCCAATTAAATCACTCATGGATCCTCCCCCCACATAGGATTCCACCCAATCTCATTTAATTCTCCCCATCATATACATTCAACTCCTCCCCAACATTTGCATTCAATGGAGCTGATCATATGGCAGCGAATGAAGACTTTGGGAGCTAAATCAAAAGTATTCAATCAAGCCATCATCCATCACAACCAACTCCCCATCACAATTATTCAAAATTTTGGCCACCATTAAAAGAGGTAGAATAGAGATAGTAAAGAGATCTGATTTTGGCATTAGAGACCTTCTTACACCTCCCAAAGCAACCAGCCACCACTTCCCCACTTCTCCTGAGCTAAAAACATCAAAACTAGGTGAATTTTGGCGAGGAAATGAAAAGTACCATTAGTGAAGGCAAAGGCTACACTCATTCCAAAGCTTCCTGTTGCACTTAGGAGCATCTTCACTGCCGCCGAAAATCATCCCCGATGAGGTAATTTTGCATAACTTTAGCTGGCCTTAAGAACTTCTATTTGTGTCAATTCTTGCACAATTTTTAGGAATTTCCTTAGAGAAGCCCTACATTTTTCATTATATTTAGTCCTAATATGAATCGGGAGATAATTCAATGAAAATTACCACAAAAATGAGCCCATTTGGACAAGATTTCATTCTGATTTAGCAAAAATTATAAAATTCACCTGATTTTACCATTAACCAGATTCTGTGAAGCAATAACCGCCTAGTCTCCCATTCAAGGAGATCAGATGACTCATATCGCACAGATCGTGCATTCTGGATCCCTTCTCATGCAATGATCCACGTGATCTCAGCCATTTGGACCCAGATTGGATTCAGACCGTCCGATCCACGATTGGACAGTTCGGATCACGTGTCATTCCATACGGCTCTCGCCCTCAGATCCACAAATCAGATCTGGACCATCCAATCCAAGATTAAATGGTCGGCGCCAATCCACGCATCACAATCCCGCGTCGAGTGATTTCCCGTTCGGTGATCGTGCTTGTGGGCCATGTGGTTACGTGCCACAGACGCGATGCCTAGTTGTGTGGTGCCACGTGGCACTGCGTTGCCCCGTAAGCGCCCGCGCGGCGCTAACTAGGTTAAGTCAGAAAATCACCTATTTTCTGATTTTAAAAATTATTTAAATGTCCCAAAACTTTAAAAATTCATAAATAAAATAAAATACTTAGTGAAAAATTACAAATAAAGGATCGTTGGATCCATCTTTCTAAGAGGAATCCAAGAACCAAAAGTATTTGAATTTCAATGAATGGTTTGAGCTTAATTTAAGTTTTAGTAAAAATTAAATTTCATTAATTATTCTAAAATGCAAGTCTGATTGAAGTGAAATTTTCAGAGATTGAAATAAGAGTTAAAGCACACCTACCATAAAGTCTCAAGTGAAAAAAGCTTTTGGATTGGGAGAAATTAAAATTTGAAGTTCAGATTGTTCATTTTAATAGAACAAACCAAATAGAAATCCAAAAAATTACAGAAAAATCTTCAAAATAACTTAAATCACTTCAGTTAACATTTAGGACCCTTAAGAAAATAATGTGTTTTTCTGAAGCCTAATTAACCCCAAATAAACACTTGAGATTAAACTTTAATCAATTAAGGAATTAATTAAAACATAAGCTAAAAAAATAATTTAAATATCAAAATAAAATCATAAATGATATAATACCCAAATGATTGGTAATCAAACTTTAAATCAGAAAAATATCATATATCACTCAAATAAATTTAAAATTAACTAAACCTAGTTGAGTTAATGAAATTTAGTTAAATGATGACATCTCTAAATCAAACTCATAATTGATTAAATCAATGAAACTTTGATATAAAACCAAACTAATCTTGTCAAACCGACACCAAGCATTGAATCTTAATCACATGAAACTACTTAACAAATTAAAACAAATTAAATATTAATTAATCATTAAATAAACTAAAAATTAAATTGATTAATAAACCAATTCAACATATTCATTTGATACTAATCAAATTAACCCAAATAAAGCTAAAGTAAACTTAATTAAGATATGATTAAATCACATTTAAAATCAATCTATTTGGAATAAGATGATTAATTTTCCATTAATACATAAACCTAACAACTAATTCAAACATGAATGAAATCTAATGAACATAATAAATAAATAAAATAAATCAAACCTAACTATGATTATGAATAATCAAGTTTAATTGAAATAAAAATAAAACAATTAAATCACTTGATCTAATTAAATGATAATAACAATGATAACCCTTTAATCAATAAAATTTAGGTAAATGCTTAATTAAAACTATCAAATCAAATAAGTCATATATGGGTAATTAAGTCATTAATCTCTAATTAAACAAACCTTTAATTAATCTAATGATTTAAAAATTTAATTACCCTTAATCAAACTTAATTAATTAAATATTTAATTAATGCAAACTTATTGAATTAATCCATCATCTCAATGAACCAAATTAACTTTAAAAATTGCATTAAAATTAATTCAAATCAAACACTTAATTAATCTACTAATTAATAATTGATCACACCTCTTAAATATGCTAATTAAGTTAATCAAATTAATCATATTAAAAATTAAACAAATCCTTATTTAACTTAATAATAAACCTAAACACACTTCTTAATTAAACTAATAATCACATTGAAACTAAGAAAACTTATAGATTAATAAAGCTAATCAAATCAAATTAAATCAAATAAAGAAAGACTCTCATCAATTTAATATGTAATCAAATTAAATTTCATTCAACCTACTTTAATAAGATAAACTATTTAACTATCCAATGTGTGAAATCAAAATACAAACCAAACTTTGATAAACATGACAAATGGATGAGATTAAAAATAAAATTCTAATTACAAAGAATCAAACTCAATTAAAAATCACAATAAAATATCAATTAATCTAATCCAATCAAACTATAAATAAATGAACCATGATTAAATCAAATAAACATAAAATTAAATCACTTTACCATAATCAAATAAAAGAATTAGATATTAATTTCAAAGGATATTAAATTATAAAGATTTAATTAAACCAAAACATGTAATCTAAAAATTAATCAATCAAAAACACATGAGTTTAAACAAACTTAAACTTCATTAGATATTAAGGATATTGAAATTTCAAGATTTAATTAAATCAACACATTTAATAAAAAATTAATCAATCAAATTACATGAAGATAAACAAATACAAAACAAATGTAACAAACACTAATCAAATAAAATCAATTCAACTAAATAATTCAAATAAATCAAATCAAATCAAACCTTAAATACAAACAATCAAATTAAGGGTTCCTCTTAATGTGTTTAACAATAGAAAGACCTTTTAAGGAAATTATGATTAACCCATAAGTATGGGAGAATCATAAAAGTACTTAATTAGATTCTTTAACTTAATTAATCCATAATTATGAGCCAATTGTATTAGGTTCTTTAGGAGCATTGCAATCTTATTTCCTCACATGTTCATGTCATTTATGGCTTATAATTAAGTGGTTAATCAAATTAAAGAAGCATAAGTAAGGGTAATTAATTGATTTAATTAAGGATCCAACTTAAATAATTCATAAAATTCACTTAATTATTAAACCAAATTAAATCACGAACATGGGTCATGGAATAGGATTAGTAAATCTCTTCTTATATTTCTTGAATCAAATCAAACATGAAATCAAAATGACATTAAGAAGCTTTAGTTTGTCTTAAACTATCTTATTTAATATGACTGCCCTTAAGATTTAATTAGATTGAATGAAATTATGTGCTTATTATTCTTTTATTTCTTTCCAATCATATTAAATGATATTTTCCATATATGATCATGCATTCATATCATTTAAAAACTAATTAAATAAAATGATTTCTTTTATGCCAAATTGCATGTGTTGACTTAAAATAGGCATGGCTATTATCACTATTAAATAAAAAATTACTTTCAAAAGTGTATAAATCATTTATAATATATGGAGTAATGTTAATTATGAAACATTTATGAGTTTGCACGTCTTTATTATCTAAGATACGTGGTATGAAGTCTTCTCTCTTTACTTTGCATGTGCTTACATAGGATTTACAAATGTATAGTTCATTTGAAAAGAACACAACATTTGTCCGAATCCATTCCTATGTATGTCCATGATAAGGCTTAGAAAGAATTTCATATCAAATATGTAAATCATATGATCGAATCAAACATAATAGTTTGCATGACTTCTTCTTCTCATGGTTAATTGTACAATCATATGTATATAAGAAGAGTGGTATATTAGTATGGACATCCCGGGGACACATGGCTTTAAGTAGCCCTAAGGAGGTCTTTACCTCACTCCCCTGGTGTGAAACAAAGGTGTCATACTTACTCATATCTCTTACACATATGTATGTGCACTGTGACTAATGAATAGAAAGTCATAATTCAATCAAATTAATTTCTTCTTTTGCATGACTCTTCATCCTTATAGTTGTGTATACATTTATATGTATATGAGAATAGTGGGCATATTAGTCTGGATATCTCGGGGATGCACAACTTTAAGTAGCCCTAAGGAGGTCTTTATCTCACTCCCTTGGTGTGAAACAATGGCAACGTACCTGCTTAAAATTTTTATACATTTGGTTGTACATGTAGATAATGGATTGAAGTCTCCTTTTTCTATTAAAAAAGATATGCATTCATATTAATCCAATTAAATGAAATATAAAATTAAAATATACTTCATTACATTCATCATCTAAGTGTGCTAAGTCATATTATATGTATAGTTATACTTAGGATCCAATCATGTGCATGTTACAGGTGATGGAAAGAAATGAATGAACATGTATCGTGAGATAGTAATTCATTCCAATTATTCTTAAGAAGCCTTTCACGTTGAATAAGGTTATTTAAGGTGAACCCAAACCTAGGACTGATTAAAATATGTAATAAGCCATTCACCAAAAGAAACTAATTCATAATAACATGCTTTAGAAAATGACTTAAGGTAGGGAAGAAAGAGGGCAATCCTCTTTCTTCTCTTTATAACACTTAGATGTTAAGTGTATGGTCTTATGGAACCAAATAATTCACAAATTAAAACTTACAAAATCAACTAAACAACTTAAAGTGAAACCAACATTTCATGTTAAATTGAATTCCTTTACACTTAGAAAACTTCAACATTAATGCCTAATAAAGACATACCACACAAGCCTTAAGCAGACACATTAGAATACTAAGTAACCACTTCTAGTGCTAAGTTAGGGCGGTGTATGTGTGATTGATATTTTATTTTATGATGTAATGTTTTAGACTAGATGTTAGGGTGTTTGAATCATAGACTAGATGGTAGGCTATGATTAGCCTAATCATATTTTCTACAAGGGGTTGTGCTTAAGGGGCCGCTATAATAAAAATATAAATGCTTTTGTTGTGTAAGTTTCTTAGCCCCTAAGCGTAACCCAAATTAGGACAGGTGGGCTTGGTTACCCCTATGTAGGGTGCTAAGTCCAAATTATTCATATAACTATCTGGATTGTATGGTATGTTTAGCTAACATTTATTTTACAGGTGTAGCTAGATTTACTTTTTCTATTTTTAATATAATTTTGTATTATGAATTAGGATTAGTGTTTTAGGGGATTAGGATGAGTAGTGGTCAGAAGGCTTAGTCCCTGGGGAGCCCTGTGATGCCTTTGGAGAAAATCAAATTAAAAAGAAGAGAAGGAAAGAATGAAGAAAAGAAGACCCCCATAGCATGTATTATTTTTGTAATCTGGGTTGTATAAGGGTAGAGCTCGCCTACCCATCTTTTTTTCTCTTTTCGGGGTGTAAGGTGGAACCCGACCGCACTGGCCTTTTATTATTTTACGGTAGTCTATAAAATTGTTTGATGTTATGTTTAGATTGCATACTAAAATTGTATGCTTTTCTTAGTTTTTTCATGTTTGATGTTTGAATGTGTGGCCTGGATGCGGTTGGCTCTTAGGATGAAACTAATTTTTCTACCCTAATTAATAACTCATAATTAAAATTTTAAAATAATTCATAACCTCACATAAAAGCCTAGGAATTTAATCAAGATAACAAAATATTTAGCAACCCCTTAGTTGGAGGATTATATGTATAACATCATGCATGTCATATTCTTCCACTCTTGTTAAGAGGGGGCTTCCATCTGTGCTAGAGAATAAAGGCTTAACCTGTGAGAGCCTTTGATGGAAGAACACTGCTTTCTTTTTTGATTTGGCCCATAATCAATTTCTCATGCATTTAGGCATACAAAATCTTATAGCATGTGTCAAAATAAAGAGTCTAAAAGAATCAAATAAATTTCATAAATTTTATATTAGATTAAGTCATGAATTCATACAACTCATGCTCTAGTCTCTTAGGGAGTGAGTTTAAGGACTTAGTCTCTTTCTAAATAAAAATAACATAGCCATCTTGCAATACATAAGACCTTGACACATGGATTTAAAGCATAGGAGGTGTTAATTGGCAGCAACTCCAAGCGGTTGTAAGTCCAACGATCGAATGGTCTATCCTCTCTTATGGAGGTAGACCATTATGCCCACCTTTCACTTAGATTTAGGACGTGCTTGTGGTTTGTACCAAAGCTCCCTAGCTTAGGATCTAAAGTAGCTATTTTCTTTGGGCTACAAGCATAAATCTTCACCTCTTAAGCATTTCCATAATCTTATGTTGTGGGATTATAAGTCCCAGTATTCTAATAAAATGTCAACTCAAATAACTCACTCTCTTCAATTTCAAAAATATAAAGCCCAGCCATAGGATATATTGGATTGCTCACTAAGCTTCCTAGTATCATAAACATTCCCTACTCATCTCCTTTGGCTTCTAAAATAAGTCTCTCCTTTTGATCTATCCCATTTAATTTTCCAACATAGCTAATCCTTTGATAGTCTTGCCTTGAAATCTTTGGAGATAATTATTGCCTACTTTAATCGAGAGTATTCTTAAGCAATTCACTTCCCTTAAGATGTAATTAATTATGGAGGCTTGCCTCAATAGGGAACTTAATGAACCCGGTATAAATAAACTCTACTTTACTTTTCCATATAAAGTAGGGGGAAAATCTCTGGTATATTCGAAGACCCATCATGCCTTAGGAATCCTTATTAGGTTATTAGGTCCATTATAGGGTGGAGATTTTTATCTTTTGAGATAGTACATCATTCCTTAATGTCATACTCGATCACTTCAATAAGTACCCCCTAAGATCTGTGTGGTGTCCCACTTCTCAAAAATAAACACCACAGTACCTCCTTCTAAATCCAAGAAATTGAGGAATAAAGTTAGTTTAAATTACATCTGTGTCACTTCTGATGGGTTGTCTAACACTAATTTTTTAGAAAACTCTTTAAGTCTTAATATTAATTATAAAAACTCCGATCAACCTCTTTCTGATTCAGAAATGGGCTTTCCTTTTCTGAATATTATGGGTTCACCTCTTGAGATAGACTTAGAATTATCTGATTTCAAGGGTCCCATAGGAGAAGCTATAGGTGAGTCTGACGAGTAGGTAGAATCTTCCACTAACCTGCCACAAGAGATCACCGAGTTAACCTCCATAGTGGCAAGGTTCTACCTCTTAGGGCAGCACCTCAAGATAAGAGGAAATAAGTCATTGATTCTAATGAGCAAGAAGCCCCTCCACAGGATGCTCCACCCATGGATATGCTTGTGAAGGATCAGCCCAGAGTTGATTATAATGTCCTCGCTCACCTAAGAAAGTTGTCAGCTAAACTAAGCATATATGATGCCCTTATCTTATCCAAAAAGATGAGGGAATATTAATCAAGGCTCTTCTTGATCCAGAAATATGCTTAGCTCAGTTGACCGCTTTTAGAGAGGAGACACATTATTCAAGATAAGACCAGCGAGTCACATTCATAGATGAAGACCTTCTTCTAGGGGACATGGAGCACAACAGTCCCCTTTACATTACAGTTGACATGGGCAGATTCAAACTAGCCAGAGTTCATATTATGAGTCTAAAGACCCTTGCCTATTTGAGGATCGACATCTCCACACTCTGAGGAGATCAGATGATGTTGAGAGGATATGATGAACAAGGTGAGCAGGATTTAGGTTCCATAGTGTTACCTCTAGAGATAGTTGACTAGTAGACTGATGCCAAGTTCTATATCATTGATTCAAATACTTCATTCACCGCTTTGCTTGGTAGGCCCTGGATACATTAGAATAAGATAATTCCATCCTCCCTCCATCAGTGCATCAAGTTCAGGAAGGATGGGATTGAATACTATGTCAAAGGAGATGAAAAGCCATTTTCAGTTAGAGAGGTTGAGATATATGAGGATGCGACCTACTATCTTTCGCAAAACACCATTTCTCGTGAACTTGGATAAAACTCAAATTCAAAAGAAAAAGAAAATGAAGAAAAAGAAAAGGAAAAAGAAAATGAAGAAAAAGAAAAGGCAAAAGAAAAAGAGAATAAAAAGGAAAATCCAAGTGAACAAGAAAGGGGAATTGAAGAAGAAATAGATTCACATATCGCATTCCACCCACAGTTCATTCCATCATATGGACAAGTGGGTAGGATGAATTAACCTCCACCAGGCAGAGGTAAAGGCAGAAATAGAGCCAATTCTAGAGGTGGAAGACCCCCTGATTGGCCATCAGCTAACAGGGGTTATGTTCCAGTTCATAGGAGTACCCCTACTATTCACATAGACTTGGAATCTAGTTCATAGGATGAGTCTAATGTGATTAGTATACCAGTCAACCCCTCTCAGTGAGTTTCATTAGAGGTGACATTTGAGCCAGACAGCGATGAAGACCGGGACTCCAGACAAAGCAAAGTATTTGAATTAGATGCATGTAAAACTATCAGGTAGCAGTTGGGTACCTTAGCTCTAACCTCACTTTCACCCCAAAAAGTTGAAGGTTTAACAGTTAAGGAAGCCCCTAAGTCTTCCAGTGATATGAAGATAAATAGATTCTTTTTAGGATCATCCTCCTCAAGTCTTGAAGTTGATGTATAACTTGAGGAGAATTCATACAAAGACTTAATGGGATTACCGTTTGACTTTTATTCACCTTGTATTCATAATCTTATACATAATGGTTTGGTTCCTCATACATAGTCCAAGCACAGATCAGAATATTTTGAAAAGTTATGGAATAATACAAGAAGGGAAGCATAATCAAGAGCAGAAGGGATTCAGTACATTGGGTCCAGTCGATGATGATGATTACTGCTTAGTTGTTATCAATTATTTTATGTCTGATAGGTTCTTTTCACACAACACCGTCTCTTACGAAGATGTATGTTTAGAAACCTTAGATGATCCAGATGATCTCCAAATCAAAGATGGACTGCCAGAATTTGAAGAGGAGATTCATTCAACAACTGACAAGCTTAAAGAAATCAACCTCGGGATAGAAGAAAATCCACGCCCGACGTACATCAGTTCATTACTAAATGAAGAAGAAACCAATGACTTAGGCTATTGACTGAGTTTAAGGACTGCTTTGTATGGAGTTATGAAGAGATTCCCGGATTATCTCTTGACGTAGCAGTCCATAAGCTAGCAATAGATCCTAGCGCTAACCCAATCAAGCAAGCTCCTAGATTCATGCGATTAGAAATCAAACAATAGGTCATTTCTGAAGTCAGGGAACTGATCGATGATGATTTCATTAAGGAAGAAAAATACCCTACCTAGTTAGACAGTGTCATCCTAGTTAAGAAGAAGAATGGTTAAATTCATATATGCATCCATTTTAGAGACTTAAATAAGGCATGTCCTGCGGATAAGTTTCCTCTTTCTATACTAGAATTAATGGTGGACATCGCCTCATCTCATGTAGTTTCTCTTTCATGGATGCATTATTTGGCTACAACCAAATCAAGATGTCTCTTGAAGATGAAAGAAACACTACTTTTTGAAACTCGATTAGAATCTTTTATTATAGGGTCCTTTCACCCTTAAAAGTGTTGGTGTTACATACCAATAGGTCATGACTCAGATCTTCAATGAACTCATCCATCATCAGGTTGAGAGTTATGTTGATGATCTAGTAGTCAAGAGTAGAGAAAAGGAAGACCATCTATTTGACTTGAGAGTAGTTTTTGAACGGTTAAGACAATATAACCTCAAAATGAATCCCATGAAGTGTGCATTTGGAGTAGCAAAAATTCCTTGGGTTTGTTGTCCCACAGGGGAATAGAAATAGATCCGTAAAAGATTAAAGCTATCTTAGAAATGCCACCTCCTAAGAGTTTAACTCAACTGATCTTTCTGACTAATGATTTGAGATGCTTTATTTCAACCTATTGGGAGATGCAAGCTCGACTTATCAAAAGGATGCCAAGTTCAAGTGGGATGACAAGTTCTAACATGCCTTTGAAGACATCAAGCAATATTTGGTGAAGTCGCCAGTTCTAATAGCCGCTATCCTGGGCAGGCCACTCATCCTCTACACTACTGCATTGGATGACTCCCTCACAGCTCTGTTGGCACAAGACAATGATGAAGGGAAGGAGAGTGGTCTCTACTACCTTAGCCATCATCTGATTCCTACTGAAGCAAACTATCCACCTATTGAGAAACATTGCCTAGCTTTGATCTTTGCCTCCCAAAAGCTACGACACTATATACTTTCTCATAAGATGAACTTTATCTCCATAACCAATCCACTGCAGAACCTCATGACATGGCCAATGTTATCTGAATGGTTGGCACGTTGGTCCATGATTCTCTCGCAGTTTGATATCCTATTCGTACCCTTTCATGGGGTAAAAAGATAAGCACTAGCAGATTTCTTAACAGCACACCCACTTCCTATTGATTCTCTGCTTAATGATGATCTCCCAGATGAACAAATCATGAACTTAGGGGAGGTTGACAACTGCCGATGGGAGATGTACTTTAATGGTGTAGCCTCTTTTCATAAAGGGGAAGTACCACGATCTACTCTTCCAGGAAAGACAGGGGTAGGAATAGTTCTTCTAACTTCAGACTGTGATGGAATGAGATTCTCATACTAACTTCCCAACCCCTGTACCAATAATGAAGCTGAGTATGAGGCTTTATTTTTTATCTAGAGTTACCCATAACAATCAGTGTCAATAACATCAGCATCTTTGGGGATTCTCAATTTGTCATCAATCTGATTGTCGAGTCCTATGAGGTTCTTAAACCCAAGCTTCATCATTACCATGAGTATACCATGAAACTATTGACCCAGATTCTCGAAGTCACCATTTACAAAGCTCCATGAGCAGAGAACGCAGTAGTAGATGCTTTGGCCAAACTTTCCAAAGAATTGGCATGTCCACAAGATGAGTCCATTCTAATAAGGGTCCACAATAGACAAGTCCTATCTCTTATTAATGTTGAACTCATCGAGAGACTTTCTCTTGGAGGGGAGGTTGTCATTGCTTATAAGGACAAGGAGCTAGATTGGAGGCAACCGTTCATATACTATTTGAACACCGGTAAACTACCTCAAGAAAAGTCACAAGCCCATCAGGTGAAATAGAGAACTCTCTCCTATGCTCTCATTAATGGCACCTTGTACCGACGGTCCTTTGACCAAATGTGGTTACGTTGTTTAGATAAACACGAGCCCATGGCATCATAATCGAAGTACATTCAAGTCTATGTGAAGTGCATCAATCCGGTCTGAAGATAAAGAGACTAAGATACTATTGGCCATCCAGGATTAAAAACTGCATGGATGTAGCTAGGAGTTGTCATCAATATCATGTGCACGGTGTGGTTCACCAACCACCTAACATTCTACACCCTACATTGGCCTCATGGCCATTCGAGTACTGAGGTACCAATATT
The DNA here is from genome assembly GCA_021442155.1 of Cymbidium sinense. NCBI lineage: Eukaryota > Viridiplantae > Streptophyta > Magnoliopsida > Asparagales > Orchidaceae > Cymbidium > Cymbidium sinense. The sequence goes on along the minus strand of CM038223.1, from coordinate 54,330,135 downwards.
ATGGGTTTGATCGATCCTCCTTCTTCCAAGGGTCATCGGTTCATCTTAGCTGCCATCGACTACTTTTCCAAGTGGGCGGAGGCAATCCCACTCAGAGAGGTCATAGCTCAGCATGTGCTATAGTTTTTCAGGAACTATATCATATATATGTTCGGGGTGCCTCGATGAATTATATCTAATAATGGTATTGCATTCAAAAGCACTAAGATCAACAGCTTCACCAGAAGACATGACATAGATTGGAGATACTCCACCATTTACAACCCCAAAACAAATGGTTTAACAGAAGCATTCAACAAAATTCTCATCCAAATACTAAAGAAGACTCTTGATGATAACAAGCGGCAGTGGAATGAGTAGTTGGTTGAGCCTTCTGGGCCTACCGCACCACATACTGAACTCTAACTCAATCTACCCCATTTTCCCTAGTGTATGGGTCTGAAGCTGTTCTACCATTACAAGTTCAACTCCCATCACTAAGGATAGCATTGGATACCAAGATCACTATAGAGCATAATGCAAAGTTGCGATTAGAAGAGGTTAAAGGTTTGGAGGAGTGTCACCTACGGGTGTGCCAAAACCTCAAGTTGTACAAGGCCAAAATGATTCAAGCTCACAACAAGCTGGTCTGCTCTAAATTTTTTTGAGTAGGATAACTTGTGATAGTCCAAAGGAGACCAATTGTTGCCCGTCAAAAGATGGGAGGCAAGTTTGAACCCACTTGTGAAGGCCCTATGTCATAGAGAAGGCCTACCAAGGAGGATCATATCAGCTTTTTGATTGTAAAGGGGAAAACCTAATGCTTCTAATTAATAGGCTCTATTTGAAAAAATATTACCCATAAAAATTATGTTTGAAAATAATTCTATCAATCAACAAAAACTAATTCCATTTCATCAAAATCTTCTCTTCTTTCAAGAACTGTTTGCTTGTCTTGCGAATCTACCATGACGAGTTTAGGGTAGGTGTAAGAGTCCCCTGGTGGCATCCTATCCCTTTTTCACAATACAAACACATTTCCTAGTGTTATTAGAATAGGTGTGAGAGAACCCAAGAGGCTTCCTATTTCGATTAGCACAATTAAGTTAGGAGTGAGAGAACTTGAGCGGCATCTTTTCTTGGTGAGAATTTCATTTTCCATTCGTGGCGCCATTTCATCCAAATCCCCAGCATGTTTTAATGTAGGTGTAAGAGTCCCCTAGAGGCATCTTATTCCTTTTAACACAAGCATAAAAACAAATACATTTCTTTTGTCTCGAGCTACTTTAATGTGGGAGCAATCCCTCTTTGGTACTCACTCATTAGCTACTCTAAGTCGGGGTCTACCTACTACCTCGCTAATATGTCATCCAAGTGGTCACTTATTTAGGAGATGTGAGTCCCCGAGCTTTCTTCCTAAGTTGAGCATTGCAAACTAGCGAGTGCCTTATTAGTATGATAGACTTCACTACTTAGCCAGTAAGCTACATCATGTTGATTTTATTTAAGAAGATGCGAGTCCCCGAGCTTTCTTCTTGAACTAATCATCATGATCTAACTAATTCGAGTATATCTGAGGTTTAGGATAAGTCCCCACGAGGTTCCTTTCCTCTTGACTTCATTTTATTCGATGTAAGTCCCTCAATGGAATTCACTTAGTAGTCACCCTAGGTCGGATGGCACCTGTTGAGCCGAAGATAAACTATCCCAACAATCAGTTCTACTATAGGAGGATGTGAGTCATCGAGCTTTCTTCCCAGGCTGATTATTTCAAACTGACCAGCACCTTAGGTTGGTTGATGTTCGCTATGCAGACAACGACTCACCCGGTGGATATACCACTCTTGGAAAATGTGAGTCCCCATGCTTTCTCTTTGAGTTGGCCACTGAATACATATCTGATATATGACTAGCCATGTCATCTTCTCTAGGATTTTGGATTAAGCCTCTAATGACCCCTTTCCTTGAGGGCACTCTATTTGGATCATGTTCTTTGCAACCCCATTTAGACACTACCCGAGTTACTCTTGGATTGGACAGTCTTCCTTTCCTAGTAGCCACCCTGGTGGTTGGAGAATTTATTCAGCAGATGCATAGATTCTCCCTTACTTTAGTAAATCTGAGATAGGTCTAGGCTGATATAAGCTCCTTCTCAGTTTGATCCCTCACAAACTAATAGGGTCCATGATAAAATAAACTAAATAAATTAATTAATTAATTCTCTTATGGATTAAGAATTGCCACCAAAGTTTTCCCAAGAGCATCTATCTTGGGTAGTGTCGAGAACTCCCTATAGAATTGCCGACACCAAGTTGAGATAAATCCCCAGGTTAATACTCACTCTATAGTCACTCTTAGGTCAGGTTCAATCTATTTTACCATAAACAGGTTACCCCGACAGTCATTTCGCTTTGGATGATGTAAGACTATGACAAGTTCTTTCTAGCATGACTGTCGCAGATTGACGGGCAGCCCTAGGTCGGGTTTGATTTATTGCCCAAAACAACCAATCACCCAGTGGTCTTTTGTGGTGGATGATGTGAGTCTCCAAGCTTTCTTCCCTCGAATTGACCATTGCAAACTGAAAGGCACTCCTTTGGTCGGATAGTTCTGCCCTCGGCCAGGAAGATACTCCCTTTGGTTCAGAAAATCTAAGATAAGCCTAGGCCTCCGTGGCTCCTTCTTAGTGTGATCCATGGTAAACCAATAGAATTCATAAAAAAAACTAAAAATAAAATTAATCTTTAACTATCTTTGAGCTAATTTAACTCCCCCAGTGGCATTCACTCAATAGTCAACTCTAGGTCGGGTTCGATTTGTTGCCTTGTGAACCGATCACCCAAGTGGTTCCTAGTTTAAAGAAGATGTGAGTCCCCGCACTTTCTTCTTAACACTTGACCATTACAAATCAAAAGGCATTCCTCTTGGTTGGATAGTCGTACCTTCTAGTTGGTAGACTACTCCCTTTGGATTGGTAAGTTTATGTTAAATCTAGGCCTCTGTGACCCCTCCTCAGTATAGTCCATCACAAACTAATGGAATCCATCAAAATAAATTAAAAATGAAAATAATCTTTGACTATCTTTTGAGTTGATTTAAGTCCCCACATTCAATAATACTTAGGTTGGTTCAACTGCTTTGCCAATGGATCACCCCAACAACTGGTCTCTACTTTGGAAGATATAAGTTTACTATGCTTTCTTTTTAATACAGCTGTTGCACATCGAAAGGCATTCCTTTTGGTTGGCTAGTCCTACTATGTGTTTAGTAGACTACCCCTTTGGATTGATAAATCTGAGTTAGGTCTAGGCCTCCATGGCTCCTACTTAATACGATCCATCGCAAACCAACAATATCCCTCTCAAAATCCAAGATTATAAATCTGACACAAACAAAATAAAAATAATCAATCAATCCAAATCAGATCTTTTGCTTCTCCTCAATGAGATGCAAATCTTTCTAGTTCCCCAGCGAATACAGAATTCTAATCCCTAAGTGGATTTGACAACCATTCTTCACTTTGTGGATGACTTGAACTCGCTTCCCTAGTGGAGAGTTCACTTATCTATCCCCGGTGGAGTCAAAACAAACACATTTAAACAAACAAAAAATTGAAACAAATTTAACACTCTTCCCCAACAAAACTTAATTAAACAAATCAAATTTCTCCCCAGCGAGACTCAAATCAAACAAACCTCTCATCCTTTTGTGGATGACTTGAACCTGCTTCCCTAATGAAATGTTCACATACTCTATCCTAGTGGATTCCTCCTTCCCTCTCTTATGTACTTGACATAAGTAGAGCCACATTGCACTAATCTATGGATTCTTTCTACACCTTGGGTTAGGATTAGATCATCTCTATTAGTGCTTGTGATCGTTTGGTGTTGTTGATCATTTCGTTCAACACCAATGGATGCATGTCGGGCCACACCACACCTATTACGCCTTTGTTGACCTCAATTTTAGGATGAGCTCTCAACCCCTTTATCTTAGACATAGGACTCCTCTTAGACTTTAAGAGATCCTTAGTCTTAAGACACATCTAGTTATTAAGTGGACACTAAACCTAGCCCTAGAGACTTAGAAGAGTTAGCCATAGGAATAGGTCAAGCCTTAGGGGTGTTAGGAGAATTTTCCTACCCTATAGCTTGAACCACATTCCTTACTTCCTTCATTCAAGTCAAACTCCAAATCAAATCAACATCAAACTTAAATCAATTCCAACTTAATTAATTTTATCCAAACCCAAATCAATGCCAAATGATTGAAACCCATGATTGAAACCCATGATTGAAACTTATGATTGAAGCTTATGATTGAAATTCCAAGTTCAAAATAATTACTAAGTCCTTAATTCCTTCTTAAGGACTTAGCCTAAATCAAATTCAAACCACTTTAAATTCATGAAATTTTCTCACTACCCATTTATATTCCTATTTATATTCACATATAGAAATGAAATATAAATTCAAATCAATCAAACTAAATCCAAATAAAAAAATCTTTCTTAAGTCCTTTGATTCCCTCTGACTCAGCCTAAATCAAGTTCAAATCACTTCAAATCCTTGAAATTTTCTCACAACCCATATATATTCTCATTTATATTCACAAATATAAATAAAATATAAATTCAAACAATCAAAACCAACTCCAAAAATCAAACTCAAATTCAATCAAAATCCAACATAAGCCCTTCAAGTCAAAATCTTGAACTTAGCCAAATCAATTTCAAATCAAGTCAAACCCCTCATATTTTTTCAAGATTCAATCAATCATTCGATCATGAATCCAAATATAAATACAAACATCAATCATCAAATGAAAACTCAATTCAAAAATCAAACATAAGTCAAACCCATGTTCACAACTTGAACTTGAAATTGTCAAGTGAATCAAAACCCATTTAACTTCAAACCACTTGCAAATAAATTTATATTTAAATAATAAGTTCATATGTGAGTTCAATCAAACTCAAATCAAGCTTTGGCCAAGCCATTTGAACCACTTAGGCTCACTTGACCCAAAGTGACCTAAAGTACCCTTATGAGCCAAATTCTAATCCAAACCAAATTGGATTGAACTAAGCCCACCTAAGCCTCTCATCATGATCAACAATCATCATGAGATGATCAATCAATCAAATCAGGTCAAACTAAGTCAAAGCTAAGGGTTGACCAAGTCAATACTTAGCCAAAATGAAACCCAACATAGCCAAAATCCACCATAGGCCAAATTGATTGAAACCAATGATCAAAGTTCATTCATGACCAATATTTAAACTTAATCAAGTCAACATTTGAGCCTGACTTAACCCAATTGACCACTTGACCCAAGTTAACCCAACTTTGAAAGATCAAAATGTGTCAAAACTTGATCTAAGCCAAATTTATTGAAACCAATGGGTCAAGTTCATTCCAAAATGATTGTTGAACTTGACCAAAGTCTCAATTGGCCAACTAAACCTAACCTAGCCTAATTGACCATGAACCCAACATGACCAATATTGAGCCAAACTCAAACAAAACCAAATTGATTGGAAACAAAGATACCAATCCATTTCATATGACCAACCAAACATGATCCAACCCATGACCTAACCCAAATAGGTCAAATGGGTCAAATTGGTCAAGTTGAACAATTTGACCTAAATGAACTCAATTGAACCAAAATCAAATATAAACCAAATTGAATCAAACTAAAATTACCAAAATATTTCAAATGGTAATATGAACTTGACCCAACCCTTAGTTTGACCCAATTTGACCAATTGGTCAACTTGACCCAAGTTGACCCATTTTGACCTAAATTAGTCAACATGAGCCAAATCACATCAAACCAATTCCAAATTCAATGAAACTTGGCCTAACCCATTTTTCAAACATATTAAACATATTCAAATTAAAACCTAAGCCAAATGACCTTTTTACCCCTATGTCAAAGGATAAATTTTGGAAAATCCACTTAGAATTTGGATAAATCCTCTCCATAACCACTTAGCACCCTCTTAGTGGATCAAGTGAACGCTAGGGAGTGCGGTGCACCCAACCCAATGGTTTTGGGTCAGCCCAACCTAGCTCAAGGTCAAAACTGACCACCTCCTTCAAATTGAGCACATGAAAATCCTTCCTCCACTCAATTAAACACATGGCAACTCTCCCACTACCCCCTCTGGCTAAAACGACCCATGTGCAAGCCCTAAACGGCATAACAACCCATTACATGAGCTCAATTGGATCAAAATGATAAGTGAAGGCACAACCATCTTATCCTTTAAGGGGGAGATATACTCCCCCTAATTTGAATTCATTCCATTAGTCCCCAATTCGATTGAGTAATAGGAAGCCAGAGAAGTCATTTCCTAGCATCCCTAAGCTCTCTCAAGCATTTCCCAAACTCCATCTTCTTGGTTTTCATAGCTTGAAAATGGGGGAGCTCCACTAAAGATTCAACTTAGCCTACACTCAATATCAACCTAAGCAAGCTCCATCAGGGAGCTCGATCAAACTTGCCTAAGCTCTTTTCCAAGTTCCATAGGCAAGGGAAGACCATCCTTGATCAAGACCGAGCTCAAGTCAAGGAGGAGTTGGCCCATAAGAGGATCCACCCAATCTCAAGACCTCCAAACTTCAACAAAGCTTTGTCTCCACTAGAAGAAGCTTCTCAAGGGAATCGAGCACCGGTGATTATCTCCAATGAGGTTAACCATTAAACTGAGCTTAAGTTCAATGTGGTTTGGTCCTTCATAAAGTAAAGTTTAATCCCATAAAATCTAGCTGTTACATGTGTTTGCCTTTGTGCTTAGATCATGTGGGTAAGTTTTGGGATCAATCTAAGCTCAATTGAGCTCGGATCATCCCCTAGAAGATGGATGGTGTCCATTCTTCATAGAGAAACATAGGGATAGATCATGGGCCATCCATCTGTGCATTTTGAATGGATGGCCATGATTAAGACGCATAGGATCCCACATTTAATCTCTTATATCTGCAGCTTTAACGTCAGCTATCCAATCCTTGATCGGACGGGTGAGGAGAAAGCATGTAACACCGCCGCTGACACGGCCTATGATGTGACAACTTTAATATTGAATCATGTCACGCCACATGAAAAGTGCATGCTGCATCAGCGGTCCATGTGGCATCGACGGGATTAAACACTTAATTAAGGGTATTTAATCATTAATTAATCATGAAAACTTCTTAAATTTATATTTAAGCCTATAAAAATCTGAAAAATATGAAATAAACTGCATTGGATAGATAATTGAACATAAAATATTCTAAAAATGATTTGAATGGATTTTGAATAGTTCTTTTCTCTAGATTTGAGTTTTATTGGGAATGTTATTCTGTTAATCACTCTCTAATTACTCTACTGATTAATCCCAAACTTCTTGTGCATAATTAGTGGGATGACCCCTACCTCCCCAAATTTTCTTAAGATTTATTGGTGGCTTAATTAGTGTAATTTCTAGTTCATTCCTTAATCACTCTCTCAATGAAATTAAGCTTAATTAAGGGTATTGTTAGTGGTTTAACCCTCTGATTGAGTCAATTAAGTTTTGATTAAGTGAATATGAGATTTAGGGAATAATTTTGGGGTACTTTCCTTAAGATATCCCTTAAACCCTTTCTTGCTTAATCTAACCTTAATTAAGGGATAATTCACTGATTACCCCTTAATTAATTTTATAAAATTTTTAAACTTTTCATAGCACAATTAATCAATCTTGGGTAGATGTTTAGGTGTTCAATAACCTAAGTACATTAAGGAAATCAAAACCCAACTCACATGTGTGAGAGGTATGAAAGTACTTAAACCCCTTAGTTAATTAATCATTAATCATGAGCCAATTACATTAGGCCCTTTTCTTTCCAAGGTGCATTGCATTTAAATTCGTGGTTTTTATGTCATCTCATTGGCTCATAATTATTTAATTAAGTATGCTAAGGTGGTAAAGGTAATGGGTAATTAATACACTTAATTCATACCTTAACTTAACCGAAGCATAAAATTGATCTAATCACCTAAAATATTAAACTAAATCAACAAACATATGTGGGAATGGGTTAGGAGCAGCAAACTCACCTAACATTTCTCAAATTAAATCAAACTCAAAACAAAGTCAAACCTTACTTAAAAATAATTTGATTTGCTTTAAGCTTCCTTATTTCATAAGATTGTCTTTGGAAATTAATTAGGGTGAATGTGTTTACATGCGTTCATCACTTTAGTTCTTTCTTAACTTGCTAAATGTGTATGTCATATGAGTTTCATGCATTCATGCTTTTCAAAAATCAAATTCAAGATGAAATATTTGCTTTATGTCAAATTGCACATTTTGGCTAAAGTAAAAAATATGAATAGGTATTATCACTATTATATTCAAAACTATTCTAAAAATCTATAAATCAAATATCCAAAACTGAAAATGTGCTACTTATAATTATTTATAAGCTTGCACGTGGATATAAATATGAAGATGTGCATAGTTTGGCTTTCCTTTTCTCTTCTTTTAGCATAATTTTTGAATCAGATTTGGAAAATTGTATAGTTCATTTGAAAAGAGCACAACACTTGCCTAATCACATTTCTATTCATTCCTATGCTATTATCCAAAAAGGACATCCACACTTGTACATATAAATTGCATAAATAAAATAAATCAACCAACATAAACTTTTTGCATCTTTCTTTTCCCTTCATTTCTTTTGTACATGTGTTTATATATAAGGAAAATGGTATATTAGTCGGGACAACCCCGGGGTTGCAAAGCTTTAAATATCTCTAAGTAGGTCTTGTATCTTACTCCCCTGGTGCTAACGATGACTCCGTACTCACTTATGCCTTTCATACATACATATGTGCATGTAAAAGATGGATAAAAGAAATCCCTCTTTTCTACTTAATGAAAATCATGCATCATGAAGTATTCCAATTTTCTTAAGTAACATTTCTTAGCATTCATCATAAAGTGTGCTAAACATATCCATTTATATGTATAGATATGCTTGGGATTTATTCATATGTATGTTATACATGTTGGAAAAGAAATGAAGTGATGTATGTTTTGTGATATTAATTCACTTTACTTAATCTTAAAATATCTTTCTTTTTGAATAGGTTTGTTTAGGAAAAATCTAAACTTAGGATTAATTAAAATACATAATAAAACATTCATTAAACAAAATCAAATATGAATCCACTTTAGAAATTACTTAAGATAGGAAAGGAAAAAGAAGTTCTCTTCTCTTTTCCCTCTCTTTAAAACTTAGTAATTAATTGTAGGATTCACATAAACCAAACCAAAAATAGAAAATAAAATCAAACTAAATCAACTAAGTACTTAAATGAAATCACCCATCTAAGTTGAACATCTTCACACTTAGGAAATTTAAACCTTAAATCCATAGCTAAGCATACCACACAAACCTTTTAAAGCACACACATTAGGTTAAGTCACCACTTCTAGCTTTAGGTGCATGGTTGATTGTTTTTTATTTTGTGATGTATTATTTCTAACTGATGTTAGTGAATGTGCATAGAATGATAGGATTTAGTCTAATCATTATTTTATGCAGGGAATTATGCTTAAGGGGCTCTGTAATAAAAATATAAATGCTTTTGCTGTGTAGGTGCTTATACCCCTAAGCATAATCCAATAGGCCAGGTGGACTTGGTTACCCATGTGTGGGGTACTAAGTCCAATATAAATGCTTAGGATTTGTATAATTTGTTAATCTAATCTCTGTTTTGCAGGTATTAGTTAGATTTACTTTTTCTTTTCATGTATCTTTTGCAATTAGGATTTTGGAATGAATATTATGGCGGATTAGGATGAGCATTGGTCATAAGGTTACATTTTATATACCATATGAATCCTTTAGAGCAACCACCTTCCAACCATCCAAAAGAAGGAACCAAAAGAAGAAAGAAGAAAATAAGAAATGAAGACCCACATAACATGAATTTCCTTACTTAATTGTAAATTAATTCATTTGTAATTTGGGTTGTATAAGGATAGAGCTCGGCTACCCAATTTATTTTCAGGTTTGTACGGTGGTGCATGACCACAAATGGCCTTTTATTCTTTTATGCTAGCTTTATAAAATGTTTGATATTTTGTTTAGATTGTTCATTAAGATGGCATGTTTCCTAGTTTCTTCCTTACTTGGTATGGCTGATATGACAGCTCTTAGAAAAATAAATCTTCTATCAAATTAATCAACTCAAAATTAAAATAAATAACTCATAACCTCTTTAAAGGCTAAATTAAAAATAAAGATAAAAGAATTAGCAACCCCAATGTATTTCTTTTATAACATCATGCATGAAAGCATATTGTTACAGTCTTGATTGGAGGGCTTCCACTTTTTCCAGAGAACTTGGCTAAACTTTTGAGAGCCATGGTAGAAACACACATCCTCCCTTCTCGCTGATTTTGGCCAATAATCTTACTTCTCATGTATTAGGCATATGAATCCTATAAGCCTGAGTCAAATGATTGTCCAAAAATGAAAGTAAAATGTAATATATTTTGCATTAGATCTAGGTTATTTTTCATGCCCTTACATGATCTAGTCTCTTAGGGAGTGAGTTTAAGGACTTAGTCTCTTTTTAAAATAAATAACAGGCTAGCTATCTTACATAAAGCATATGACTTGCCTACATGAATTTAAAATTGTAGAGGAGTTGGCGTACCACCCCTGTGTGTAAGTCCAAACAAATGTGGTTTGTCCCCTCTTGTGGAGGTAAACTAAATACCCATTTTTGCCTTAGATTTAGGTTGTGCTTTTGGCCCTCGCTAGAGCTCCCTAGATTTAGATTCTGAGATTGCTCTCCCTTCTATGGGCAATAAGCATAAGCCCTCACCTCTTAGTCATTTCCATAACCTTGTATTGTGAAATCATAAGCCCTAAACTTCTAATAAAAATTTAATTCAAATAAATAATTCAATTTCAAAAACATAAAGCCCAACCATAAGATAGTTTGAGATGACCGCTAGGTTTCCTAGCATCGTGAGCATCTCCTACTTATCTTTCTTTGGCTTCGATAATAATTCTCTCTCTCTCTCTCTCTCTCTCTCTGATCAATCCCATTTAATCTTTCAAAGTAAACTAATCGATTGATAGTCCTACCTATTGAAATCTTTGGAGAAAATGATCATTTACCTTAATTGAGAGTATTCCTAAGGAATCTTATTCCTTAGGATGTAATTAATTATGGGAGCTTGTCACTGTAGAAAACTTAATGAACCCAGTTTAAAATAAACCCTACTTTACTTTTCCATGTAAAGTAGGGAAATAATCTTTGGTAGACATGCTGACTAATTATCCTTAGGAGTCCTTATTGAGGTGATTAGGTCCATTGTAGGGTGGTGACTTCTATCTTTCGAGATAATACACCTCTCCTCAATGTCATACTCGATCATCCTCAATAAGAACATCAGCAGATCTATGTGGTGTCAAAAATGCATAAAAAGGGAATTGTATTTCTATCTTTATTTTATTCTGCATAGAGTGAAGATAGAAGTATATATTTATTTAAAGATATAAAAATTTCACCATAAATTTTTCTGGCGACTCCGCTAGGGATGGTTCCTCTCTCCATCTTTGGTAAATCATCGTTATCTCCAAGTATCGATAGTGGGTTTGTACTTCTGTATGAATCCAATATTATCTTTATTTCCATTGGTACTTAGCTTATTTCATCCTTAAGTTGAGTTAGGCAACATCTTTAGGTTTTAGGACATCACCCCGTGTTAGTCCTAAAACCCCCATTGGGTAAAAATAAAAGTCTAATATAAAAGAATTAATTAAATACTTCCTCCTTACCATTTTTATGGTAAGGAAAGGTTCATTCTAAAATAATAAAGTCAAAATAAATCCTTAAAAAAATCTTGCTTTTCAAAAAGCGCTCTTTCAAAAATGCACATAATAAAATATTTTGCACAAAAATTTTCCTAAATCGCCTTCATCTAACAACATTCTTGATAGCTATATGTAGGATCATCTTTACAAAAATAAAATTCTAACAATCACATTTTCTAAAAAGCACAAATGTGTTTCTCCACCCAATTCAGTTTTGCTGAAGGCCTCATTTTCAACAAAAAAAATTGTTTAAAATCACATTTTCTAAAAAGCACAAATGAGTTTCTCCACCTAATTCAGTTTTGGTGAAGACCTCATTTTCAAAAAAATAAAATTCCAACAATCATATTTCTATTAAAAAAAAAAGCACAAATGAGTTTCTCTACCCAATTCATTTCTGGTGAAGGCCTCATTTTCAAAAATAAAATTCTAACAATCATATTTTCAAAAGCACAAAATTTGAAGATGGGCCTTTCTATTCAATCCAAATGTGTTCAATGGATATTACATCTTCAAGCAAAATCATAACTTTGAAATTCAACTTAAGACATTCCACATGTGTTAGGTAGAACTTTCACATTTTCAAAAAGCACATATGAAACATCTCCACTCAATATACCCACACTTATTGGGTGGAGGTTTCATTTTCAAACAAAATCAAAAATAATTTTTTAAAAAAGCACATATGAATATCTCCATTCAATATACCCAAATTTGTTGAATGGAAATTTCATTTCCAAATAAAGTAACATTATTTTGAAATACCACTTAACATATTCCATATATGATTAAGTTGGGATTTCCTCTTTCAAAAAGCAATAATCACACACAAAATATACATCTTTGAAAAATGAAACATAATTGATTTCTATCTTACATACCCAAATTTGTTAAGTGGAAATCTCCCTTTTTAAAAATAAAAAAAAAATAAAATTTTCAAAACATATTTGGCACTTCATTCTAGCATATCCCATTTGCTAAAATGAAGTCTCCCTTTCCTAAAAACAAAATTTGAAACATACTTTTGGAGTTTCATTTAGCATACTCAAATTTGTTAAATGAAATCTCCCTTCCACAAAAATTTTCAAAACATATTTGGAACTTCAATTTAGCATACCCCATTTTCTAAAAGTGAAGTCTCCCCTTTTCAAAATCTAAAATAAAAAATTACAACACAATTTTAGAATTTCATGTAGCATACTCAAATTTGCTAAGTGAAATTTCCATTTCATAAAATTTTCAAAACACATTTGGAACTTCATTCTTTAGCATACCATATTTGCTAAAGTGAAGTCTTCATTTTCAAAATAAAATCAAAACACAAAAATATTTAAACACACATTTTGGAATTTCATTTAGCATACTCAAATTTGTTGAAGTGAAATTTCCATTTCACAAAAAAAAAAAAAAACAAACACATTTGGAACTTCATTCTAGCATGCCAAATTTGCTAAAGTGAAGTCTCCACTTTCAACCAAAAATTAAATCAAAACCAAAAGAAACACATTAGGATTCCCATAACATACTTAAATTTGCTAAGGGTCCTACTTTTCAAAATCAAAAGAAGCACATTAAGATTTTTTTAGCATACTCAAATTTGCCAAGAATCCTATTTTCAAAAATTTCCAAAAACAAAACACACTTGGATTTCTTCATTTAGCATACCCAAATTTGCTAAATGGAAAATTCCATTTCTCTTTTCTAAATCACAAAATGATTCACAAAATAAAGCAAAGAAAGAAACAAAAAAAAAAGAAATTATATTCAAACACCTCACTTAGCATACCCAAATTTGCTAAGTGAGTAAATTCCAAAAATCTCAAATCCAAAACAAAAACAAATTGACCCTTTACTTTAACATACCTAAATTTGTTAAGTAAAAGGTCCTCAAAATCAAAATTAAAACTCAAATATGAACCTATGGATGCATCCCTTCAAAAATTTTTGAACCCATTTTCAACACATCAAAATCTGTTGAAAGTGGATTCTATATCCAAACAATTCCTCTTTCCAATTAAAATCTTGAAATCTATTCTAAATCATTTGAACTCGACTTAACATTTTCAAAATGATGAGTATGAATTCAAATTCTAAATTCTAAATTCAAAGTCAATAGGAATCTGATTCTCAAGTTTATTTTCAACATTGTAGACTTCGCTCAATGTTCGAAAGTTCGCTTTATGACGTAAATGGTCGCACGTATTACCTTTTCCCCACTGGATGGACTTGGATCGTAACCAACCTTCCCATTTTTTTCACCTCATTCATTTTGGATGAGGTTTTGAGGGTGCGAGGATTACTTGTGAGGGCACTCCCCTCACCACTGTTAGTAGAACCACAGTGACCGGGCAGAAGCCAATCATTTACATTGATATGCCCTGATCACATTTTCTCAAAAGGAAGGTAGTAGTTTCTACGTTGTCGCAGATTATTACTAATGCCTGGATGCGTTGTTTCTCTTCATCGCCTCTAAGGGGCTAGACCACTAATTAACACCTTCCAAAGGGAAGGCTCCCCTGATCCCAGGGATAGTCTCCCCTACTTTTGAGGTCAGGTCTAGCTCTTACTCAGCCCACCCTACCAAGACTCAGAGGATGGTTGGCGTATTTGAGAAGCTTTATTTCCAACCTATCGGGGAGACGCAAGCCATTCTCAGCACTTGACAAAAAAGGATGTCAAGTTCAAATGGGACTAAGTGCCAGCATGCCTTTGAAGATATCAAGCAGTATTTTGGTGAAGTCGCCGCCTAGTAGCCCCTATCCTGCAAGTCACTCATCTCTCACATTACCGTGATTGGATGACTCCCTCAAAGCTCAATGAAGAAATAGGAAAGGAGAGAAGCAATACGTAACTGGAAACGAAGTACAATTGAAGCAAACTATCTACCTATTGAAAAATATTGCCTAGCTTTGATCTTTGCCTCCCAAAAGCTATGACACTATATACTTTCTCATAAGATGAACTTGATCTCCAGAACCAATCCACTGCAGTACCTCATGATGCGGCCAACGATATCCGGATGGTTGGCATGTTGGTCTATGATTCTCTTGTAGTTTGATATCATATTTGTACCCCTCAGTGCGGTAAAAGGATAAGAACTAGCAGATTTCTTAGCAGCACACCCACTTCCTACTGATTCTCCGCTTAGTGATGATCTCCCTGATGAACAAATCATAAACTTAGGGGAGGTTGACAACCGCTGATGGGAGATGTATTTTGATGGTGCAGCTTCTTTTCATGAATGGGAAGCACCATGATCTACTCTTCCAAGAAAGGCAGGGGTAGGAATAGTTCTTCTAACTCCAGACTACAATGTGATGAGATTCTCATACTATCTTTCCAACCCCTGCACCAACAACAAAGTCGAGTATGAGGCTTCGATTGCCGGTCTAGAGTTAGCTATCATGATCAATGTCAAGAGCATCAACATCTTTGGGGATTCTCAGTTGGTCATCAATCAGATTGATAGATCCTACAAAGTTCTCAAACCCAAGCTTCATCATTTCCATGAGTATACCATGAAGTTGTTGACCTAGATTCCCAAAGTCACCATCTACAAGGTTCCTTGAGTACAGAACACAGTAGTAGATGCTTTGGCCAAACTTGCCAAAGAATTGGCATGTCTGGAAGATGAGTCTGTTACAATAAGGATCCAAAATAGACAAGTCCTTATCCTTTATTAATACTGAACTCATCGAGAAACTTTCTCTTGGAGAGGAGGTTATCGTTTCTTATAAGGACAAGGAGCTAGATTGGAGGAAACCATTCATAGACTATTTGAATATTGGCAAACTACCTCAAGAAAGTCACAAGCCCATCAGGTGAAACAGAGAACTCTCTCCTATGCTCTCATTGATGGCATCCTGTACTGATGATCCTTTGACTAGATGTGGTTACATTATTTAGATAAGCACAAAGCCCGTGGCATTGGCGGGTACATTCAAAGCCCAGGCGCTTCAATCTGGTTTGAAGATGAAGGCAAAGATCAAGAGACTAGGATACTATAGGCCTTTGATGATTACAGACTGCATGTATGTAGCTAGGAGATGTCATCAGTGTCAAGTGCACGGTGAGTTCCTCCACCAACCACCTAACATTCTACACCCTACATTGACCTCATGGACATTTGAGTGTTGGGGTACTTACATTATGGGTCCAATCGATCCTCCTTCTTCCAAGGGTCATCGATTCATCTTAGCTGCCACTAACTACTTTTCCAAGTGGGCAGAGGCAATCCCACTCAGAGATATCACAGCTCAGCATGTGCTACAATTTTTTATGAACCATATCATATATAGTTTCGGGGTGCCTCGACAAATTATATCCCATAATGGTACTGCATTTAAAAGCACTAAGATCAACAGCTTCACCAGAAGACACGACATATATTGAAGATACTCCACCATCTACTATCCTAGAGAAAATGGCTTAGCAGAAGCATTCAACAAAATTCTCATCCAAATACTAAAGAAGACTCTTGATGACAACAAGCACTAGTGGAATGAATAGTTGGTTGAAGCTTTGTGGGCCTACTGCACCACATACCGAACTCCAACTCAATCTACCCCATTTTCCTTAGTGTATGGGTCCAAAGCCATTTTACCTTTAGAAGTTCAACTCCCATCACTAAGGATAGCATTGGGTAGTAAGATCACTACAGAGCAGGATGTAAAGTTGCAGTTGGAAGAGCTTAAAGTTTTGAAGGAGAGTCACCTACGGGCATGCCAAAATCTCAAGTTGTACAAAGCCAAAATGATTCAAGCTCATAACAAGCTGGTCCACCCTAGGTCATTTTGAGTAGGAGTACTTGTGTTAGTCCAAAGGAGACTAATTGTTTCCCATCGAAAGATGGGAGGTAAGTTTGAACCCACTTGGGAAGGCCCCTATGTCATAGAGAAGGCCTGCCAAGGAGGATCTTATCAGCTTATTGATTATAAAGGGGAACATCTAATGCTTCCAATTAATGGGCTCTATTTGAAGAAATATTACCCATAAAAATCGTGTTTGAAAATAATTCCATCAATCAACAAAAATTTGATTCCATTTCATCAAAATCTTCTCTTCTTTCGATGCATTGTTTGTTTATCTTGCGAATCCACCAGGACGTATTTAGGGTAAGTGTAAGAGTCCCCTAGTGGCATCATATCCCTCTTTCATAACATAAATAAATTTCCCAGTGCTATTAGAATAGGTGTGAGAGAACCTAAGATGCATCCTATATCGATTAGCATAATTAAGTTAGGAGTGAGAGAACCCGAGCGGCATCCTTTCTTGGTGGGAATTCCATTTGCAATTCGTGGCACCATTTCATCCAAATCCCCAACATATTTTAAGGTAGGTGTAAGAGTCCCCTAGAGGCATCCTATTCCTTTTAGCGCAAGCATAAAAATAAACACATATCTTT
This sequence comes from Cymbidium sinense, assembly GCA_021442155.1. Classification (NCBI taxonomy): domain Eukaryota; kingdom Viridiplantae; phylum Streptophyta; class Magnoliopsida; order Asparagales; family Orchidaceae; genus Cymbidium; species Cymbidium sinense. Next base: position 54,312,879 of record CM038223.1, on the reverse strand, counting down.
TATCTCGAGCTACTTTGATGTGAGAACAAGCCCCCTGTGGCACTCACTCATTAGCTGCTCTAGGTCGAGTCTACTTACTACCTCACCAGTATGTCACCCCAGTGGTCACTTGTTTGGGAGATGTGAATCTCTATGCTTTCTTCCTAACTTGACCATTGCAAAATAACGAGGGCCTTGTTAGTATGGTATACTTCACTGCCCAGCTAGTAAGTTATCTCGTGTTAATTTTGTTTAAGAATATGTGAGTCACCGAGCTTTCTACTTGAACTAATCATCATGATCTAACTAGGTCGAGTATATCTAAGGTTTAGGATAAGTCCCCCAAAGGCTCCTTTCCTTTTGACTACATTTGAGTCAATGTAAGTCCCCTAGTGGCATTCACTCAGCAGTCGCCCTAGGTCGGATGGCACCAGTCGAACCAAAGATAGATTATCCCAACAATCAGTTCTATTATAGAAGGATATGAGTCCTCGAGCTTTCTTCCTAGGCTAATTATTACAAACCAACGGGCACCTTAGGTTGATTGATGTTCGCTATGCTGATAGTGACTCACCTGATGGATACACCACACAGTATAGTCCATCGCAAACCAATGGAATCCATCAAAATAAATTAAAAATGAAACTGATCTTTAACTATATTCTGAGTTAATTTAAGTCCCCCAGTGGCATTCACTCAATTGTCAGCCCTAGGTTGGGTTCGATCCATTGCCTTGCCAATGGATCATCCCAACAACTGGTCTCTACTTTGGAAGATGTAAGTTTACTATGCTTTCTTCCTAATACAGCTGATGCACACCGAAAGGCATTCCCTTTGGTTGGCTAGTCCTACTATGTGTTTAGTAGACTACCCTTTGATTGATAAATATGAGTTAGGTCCTCCATGGCCTCCATACCTGGTGCATCCATCGCAAACCAATAGTATCCCTCTCAAAATCCAAGATTAAAAATCTGAAACAAACAAAATAAAAATATTCAATCAATCCAAATCAGATCTTTTGCTTCTCCTCAATGAGATGCAAATCTTTCTAGTTCCCCAGTGAATCCAGAATTCAAATCCCTCAGTGGATTTCACAACCTTTCTTCACTTTGTGGATGACTTGATCTCGCTTCCCTAGTGGAGAGTTCACTTGTCTATCCCTAGTGGAGTCAAAACAAACACATTTAAACAAACAAAAAATTGAAACAACTTCAACCCTCTTCCCCAACATAACTTAATTAAACAAATCAAATTTCTCCCCGATGAGACTCAAATCAAATCAAACCTCTCATCTTTTTATGGATCACTTGAACCTGCTTCCCTAATGGAAGGTTCACATACTCTATCCCTAGTGGATTCCTCCTTCCCTCTCTCATGTCCTTGACATAAGTAGAGCCACATTGCACTAATCTATGGATTCTTTCTACACCTTGGGTTAGGAGTAGATCATCTTTGTTAGTGCTGATCGTTGTTGATCATTTGGTGACACGCGATGTTCATGTCACACACATCTATTGGGCACCCTTTGTTGACCTCAATTTTAGGATGAGCTCTCCACCCCTTTATCTTAGACATAGGACTTCTCTTAGACTTTAAGAGATCCTTAGAATTAAGACACATCTAGTGATTAGATGGACACTCAACCTAGTCCTAGAGACTTAGAAGAGTTAGCCATAGGAATAGGTCATGCCTTAGGGGTGTTAGGAGAATTTTCCTACCCTATAGCTTGAACCACATTCTGTACTTCCTTCCTTCAACTCAAACTCAAAATCAAATCAACATCAAACTTAAATCAATCCTAACTTAATTGATTTTCTCCAAACCCAAATCAATGCCAAATGATTGAGACCCATAATTGAAACCCATGATAGAAACGTATGATTGAAGCTTATGATTGGAATTCCAAGTTCAAAATATTTCCTAAGTCCTTAATTCCTTCGTAAGGACTTAGCCTAAATCAAATTCAAGCCACTTTAAATTCATGAAATTTTCTCACAACCCATTTATATTCTCATTTATATTCACATATATAAATGAAATATAAATTCAAATTAATCAAACAAAATCCAAATCAAAAAAATCTTTCTTAAGTCCTTTGATTCCCTCTTAAGGACTTAGCCTAAATCAAGTTCAAATCACTTCAAATCCTTGAAATTTTATCACAACCCATTTATATTCTCATTTATATTTACAAATATAAATGAAATATAAATTCAAACTATCCAAACCAACTCCAAAAATCAAACTCAAATTCAATCAAAATCCAACCTAAGCCCTTCAAGTCAAAATCTTCAACTTGCCAATTTAATTTCAAATCAAACCAAACCCTTGATTTTTCATCGTGATTCAATCAATCTTTCAATCATGAATCCAAATATAAACACAAACATCAATCACCAAATCAAAACTCAATTCAAAAATCAAACCTAAGTCAAACTCATGTTCGCCCCTTGAACTTGAAATTGTCAAGTGAATCAAAACCCATTTAACTTCAAACCAATTGCAAATGGATTTATATTTCAATCATAAGTCCATATGTGAGTTCAATCAAACTCAAATCAAGCTTTGACCAAGCCATTTGACCCACTTAGGTTCACTTGACCCAAAGTGACCTAAAGTACCCTTATGAGCCAAATTCTAATCCAAACCAAATTGGATTGAACTAAGCCCACCGAAGCCTCTCATCATGATCAACAATCATCATGAGATGATCAATCACTCAAATCAAGTCAAACCAAGTCAAACCTAAGGGTTGACCAAGTCAACACTTAGCCAAAATGAAACCCAACATAGCCAAAATCCACCATAGGCCAAATTGATTGAAACCAATGATCAAAGTTCATTCATGACCAATGTTCAAACTTGACCAAGTCAACATTTAAGCCTAACCTAATCCAATTGGCCACTTCACCCAAGTTGACCCAACTTGACCTAAAAGGTCAAAAATGTGTCAAAACTTGATTTATGCCAAATTGATTGAAACCAATGGGTCAAATTCATTCCAAAATGATTGTCGAACTTGACTAAAGCCTCAATTGGCCAACTAGACCTAACCTATTGTTGAACTTGACTGGGTCATATTGAGCCAAACTCAAACATAAACCAAATTGATTAGAAACAAAGATAACAATCCATTTCATATGACCAATGAAACATGAACCAACCAATGACAAAACCCAAATAGGTCAAATGGGTCAAATGGGTCAAATTGGTCAACTTGACCCATTTGACCTAAATGAACTCAATTGGACCAAAACCAAATATAAACCAAATTGAATGAAACCAAAACCACCAAAACATTTCAAATGGTCATATGAACTTGACCCAACCCTTAATTTGACCAATTGGTCAACTTGACCCAAGTTGACCCATTTTGATCTAAATGGGTGAACATGAGCTAAATCACATCAAACCAATTCCAAATTCAATGAAACTTGGTCTAACCCATTTTTCAAACATATCAAACATATTCAAATTGAAACTTAAGCCAAATAATCTTTTTATCCCTAGGTCAAAGGGTAAATTTTGGCCAAATCCACTTAGAATTTGGTTAAATCCTCTACATAACCACTTGGCACCCTCTTTGTAGATCAAGTGAACACTAGGGAGTGTGGTGCACCCAATCCAATTGGTTTGGGTCAGCCCAACCTAGCCCAAGGTCAAAATCGACCATAACCTTCAAATTGAGCACATGGAAATCCTTCCTCCACTCAATTAAACACATGGCAACTCTCCCACTACCCCCCCCAAAGACCCATGTAAACGGCCTAATAACCCATTTCATGAGCTCAATTAGATCAAAACAACAAGTGAAGGCATGGTCGTCTTATCCTTCAAGGGGGAGATATACTCCCCATAATTTGAATTCATTCCATCAGTCTCCAATTTGATTGAGTAATAGGAAGCTAGAGAAGTCATTTCCCAGCCTCCCTAAGCTCTCTCAAGCATTTCCCAAACTCCATCTTCTCAGTTTTCATAGCTTGAAAATGGGGGAGCTCCACTGAAGATTCAACTTAGCCTACACTCAATATCAACATAATTCCCTTTGCAAGCTCCATCAGGGAGCTTGATCGAACTTGCCTAACCTCTTTTCTAAGTTCCAAAGGCAAGGGAAGACCATCCTTGATCAAGACCGAGCTCAAGTAAAGGAGGAGTTGGCCCATAGGAGGATCCACTCAATTCAACAAAGCTTCATCTCCACTAAACTAAGCTTCTCCACGGGAATCGAGTGCCGGTGATCACCTCCGGCAAGGTTAGCCATTAAATCGAGCTTAAGTTCAATGTGGTTTGGTCCTTTGTGAAGTAAAGTTTAATCCCATGAAAATCTAGCTGTCAGATGTGTTCGCATTTGTTCTTAGATGGTGTGGGTATGTTTCGGGATCAATCCGAGCTTAATCGAGCTCGGATCATCCCCTAGAAGATGGACGGTGTCCATTCTTCACAGAGAAATATAGAGATAGATCATGGTACGTCCATCCGTATATTTTGGATGGACGGCCATGATTAAGACGCATAGGATCCCACGTTTAATCCCTTAGATCCGTAGCTTTAACCCCAGCTGATGATGCGACGTAATGATGTGACAACTTTAATATCGAATCCCATCATGCCACGTGGAAAGCGCATGCTGCGTCGGTGGTCCACATGGTGTCAACGGGATTAAACATTTAATTAAGGGTATTTAATCATTATCTAACTGTGGAAACTTCCTAAATTCATATCTAAGCCTAGAAAAATTAGACAAATATAAAATAAATTGCATTGAATAGATAATTGAACATAAAATATTCTAAAAATGATTTGAGTAGATTTTGAATAGTGTTTTTTTTTCTGGATTTGAGTTTTATTGAGAATCTTATTTTGCTAATTACCCACTAATTTTTGAATTGATTAATACCAAACTTCTTGTGCATAATTAGTTGGATGACCCCTACCTAACCTAATTTTCTTGGGATTTATTGGTGGCTTAATTAGGGGAATTACTAGTTCATTTCTTAATCACTTCCTTAATATAATTAAGCTTAATTAATGGTATAGTTAGTGGTTTAACCCTCTGATTGAGTCATTTAAGTTTTGATTAAGTGAATATGAGATTTAGGGAATAATTTCAAGATACTTTCCTTAAGATATTCCTTAAACCCCTTTCTTCCTTAATCTAACTTTAATTAAGGGCTAATTCACTAATTACCCCCTTAATTAATTTCATAAAATTCTTAAACTTTCCAAAACTCAATTAATCTATATTGGGTAGATGCTTAGGTGTTCAATAACCTAAGTACATTAAGGAAATCAAAACCCAACTCACATGTGTGAGAGGGGTTATGAAAGTACTTAAGTTAAACCGCTTAATTTTATTAATCATTAATCATGAGTCAGTTGCATTAGGCCCTTTTCTTTCCTAGGTGCATTGATGATTTAAACTCCTTGTGTGGTTTTATGTTATCTCATTGGGTCATAATCATTTGATTAAGTATGCTAAGGTGGTATAGGTAAGGATTAATTAACACACTTAATTCATACCTTAACCTAACCAAAGCTTAAAATTGATCTAATCACCTACAAAATTAAACTAAATCAACAAACATATGTGGGAATGGGTTAGGAGCAGCGAACTCAACTCACATTTCTCAAATTAAATCAAACTCAAAACAAAGTCAGACCTTGCTTAAAAATAATTTGATTTGCTTTAAGCTTTCTTATTTCATAAGATTATCTTTAGGAATTAATTAGGGTGAATGTTTTTACATGCTTTCATCACTTTAGTTCTTTTCTATCATGCTAAATGTGTATGTCATATTAGTTTCATGAATTCATGCTTTTCAAAAATCAAATTCAAGATGAAATGCTTTCTTTATGTCAAATTGCATGTTTTGGCTAAAGTAAAAAAAATAAGAATGGCTATTATTACTATTAAATTCAAAAATATTTTCAAAATCTATAAATCAAACATCCAAAATTGAAAGTGTGCTACTTATAATTATTTATAAACTTGCATGTGGATATAAATATGAAGATGTGCATAGTGTGGCTTTCCTTTTCTCTTCTTTTAGCATAATTTTTAATAGGATTTGGCAAAGTGTATAGTTCATTTGAAAAGCACACAACACTTGCCTAATCTCATTCCTATTCATTCCTATGCTATGACCCAAGATGGACATCCACACTTGTACATATAAATTGCATAAACAAAATAAATCAACCAACAAAAACTTTTTGCATCTTTCTTTTCCCTTCATTTCTTTAGTACACGTGCTTGTATTTAAGGAAAATGATATATTAGTCTGGAAAACCCCGGGGTTATGAGGCTTTAAGTAGCCCTAATTAGGTCTTGTACCTTACACCCCTGGTGCTAACAATGACACTGTACTCACTTATGCCTTTCACACATACATATGTGCATGTAAAAAATGGATAAAAGAAACCCCTCTTTTCTACTTAATGAAAATCATGCATCATAAAGCATTCCAATTTTCTTAAGTAATATTTAGAAATTACTTAAGTTAGGGAAGGAACAAAAAGTACTCTTCTCTTTTCCCTCTCTTTAAAACTTAGTAATTAATTATAGGATTCACTTAAACCAAACCAAAAATACAAAATAAAATCAACCTAAATCAACTAAGAATTTAAATGAAACCACCCATCTAAGTTGATCATCTTCACACTTAGGAAATTTAAACCTTAAAGCCATATTTAAAGCACACAAACTTTTTTAATTAGGTTAAGCCACCACTTCTAGCTTTAGGTTAGGGTGGTGCATGGCTTGATGTTTGCTTTATTTTGTGATGTATTATTTCTAGTATAGATGTTAGGGTGAATGTGCGTAGAATGAATGGTAGGACGATTTAGCCTAATAATTATTTTATGTAGGGGATTGTGCTTAAGAGGCGCTATAATAAAAATATAAATGCTTTTGTTGTGCAGGTGCTTATACCCCTAAGAATAATCCAATAGACCAGGTGGACATGGTTAACTATGTATGGGGTGCTAAGTCCAGTATGCATGCTTGAGGTTTGTATGATTTATTTAGCTAATCTCTATTTTGCAGGTGTTAATTAGATTTACTTTTTCTTTTTATGTATCTTTTGCAATTAGGATTTTAGAATGAATGTTATGGGGGATTATGATGAGCATTGGTTATAAGATTACATCTTATATATCATGTGAAGCCTTTGTGATGCTTACTAGGTTTCCTAGCATCATGAGCATCTCCTACTTATCTTCTTTTGGCTTTGATAATAACTCTCTCTCTCTCTCTCTCTCTCTCTCTTTGATCAATCCCATTTGATCTTCCAAAATAAACTAATCGATTGATAGTCCTACCTATTGAATTTTTTGGAGACAATGATCATTTACCTTAATCGAGAGTTTTCCTAAGGATGTAATTAACTATGGGGGCTTGCCCTTATAGGGAACTTAACGAACCCAATTTAAAATAAACCCAACTTTATGTTTTGATGTAAAATAGGGAGAGAATCTCTGGTAGACATGTTGACCCATTGTCCTTAGGAGTCCTTATTGAGGTGATTAGGTCCATTGTAGGGTGGTGACTTCTATCTTTCGAGATAGTACACCTCTCCTCAATGTCATATCGATCACCCTCAATAAGAACATCTGCGGATCTACGTGGTGTCAAAAATGCATAAAAAGGGAAGTATATTTCTATCTTAATTTTATTCCGTATAGAGTGAAGATGGAAGTATATATTTCCTTAGAAATATAAAATAATTCACCATAGACTCCAAATCACTTGCAATTGGATTTACATTTCAATCATAAGTCCATATGTGAGTTCAACCAAACTTAAATCAAGCCTTGATCAAGCCAATTGATCCACTTAGGCTCACTTGACCCAAAGTGACCTAAAGCACCTTTTTGAGCCAAATTCTAATCCTACCCAAATTGGATTTAATTAAGCCCATCAAGCCTCATATTATGAGCAACAATCATCATAGGAAGATCAATCACTCAAATTGGGTCAAACCAAGCCAAACCTAACCTTTGAGCAAGTCAACATTTTACCCAAATGAAATTCAAACTAGCCAAAATCCACCATAGGTCAAATTGATTGAAACCATTGATCTAAACTAATTCACAATTAATGATTGAACTTGACCAAGTCATCATTTGAGCCAAACCTAGCCAAATTGACCACTTGACCCAAGTTGACCTAAAAAGTCAAAATGGGTCAAATCTTGATCTAAGCCAAATTGATTACAACCAAATTCATTCTAAATCACTTGTTGAACTTAACTAAAGCCTCTTGGGTAAACTAGCCTAATTGACCATAAACTCAACTTGACCTAAAAGGTCAAATCAACTTGAAACCAAACCAAACCAAAATTGATTGAAACCAAAGATTTACATTTCAAATGATCAACCAAGCCTAAACCAACCCATGACCTAACCCAATTGGGTCAAATGGGTCAAATTGGTCAACTTGACCCATTTGACTTAAATGAACTCAAATGAACCAAAACCAAATATAAACCAAATTAAATCAAATCAATGATACCATAGGCTCCAAATGATCATTTGAACTTGACCTAACCCATGGTTTGACCCATTTTGACCAATTGGTCAACTTAACCTAACTTATCCCATTTTGACCTAAATTGGTCAACTTGAGCCAAATCATATCAAATCAACTCCAAATTCTTTGAAATTTGGCCCAACCTATTTTTGAAACATCTCAAATTTGCCCAAATCAAAAGCAAGGCCAAATGATCATTTTACCCTTGGGTCAACCTATGGCCAAATTCACTTGGAATTTGGTCAATTCCTTCTCATGACCACTTGGAATCTTCCTAGTTGCCCACATGGACACTAAGGAGGGTGGTGAACGTGACCCAATGGGTTTAAGTTAGCCATGACCAAAGACCAAACTGACCCCTCCAATGGGAATTCTCCACTTGGATCACTCCATACACTCACCTAGCACATGTGCACTTCCTCTCCTCCACTCTTCTGGCAAAAATGAACCACATGGAGTGCCTAATAGCCATTGAAGGGGAGCTTGGTCAATTGAATAATCCACTTCAAATCAAGACTTGAAACCTTCAACAAGGCTTCATCTCCACTAGACGAAGCTACCTCCTCTGTTAGAAGTGCCGGTAATAGCCTCCGATAAGGTATTGCTCAAAATCGATCCTCCCTTAAAAAAATGATTGGTCTTTTATGAAGGGAATTGTAATCCCATTATCCTAGTCGTTGGATGTTCTTTCCTATACTTCTTGATGGTGTGGGTTGAATCTCTACCTAATTCGAGCTCAAGTGAGCTCAGATCAAGCCATGGAGGACGGATGGCCTCCGTCTCCCGCAGCTTAGGTAGGGATGAATCATGAGCCATCCATCCCATGTGTTTTGGATGGACGGCCCTGATTAAAATGAGTAAATCCTCTTATTTATTTCCTTTAAAACCATAGGCTTAACCTTGGCCATCCTTGATGGACGACCCGAGGAAAGTGCGTTCGCCCCGATGTAGCATCGATGTGATAACTTACATAACTAATCCCATCATATCACGTGGAAAGCACGCTGCGTCAGTGGTCCACATGGCACTGACGGGATTAGTTAATTAATTAGGGTATTCTAATTATCCTTTAATCATAGAAACTTCATAAATTCATAATTAAATGTAGAAAAATCTAAAAAATGCAAACTCAAGTTCATTTTAAAGATAATTCAAAGGGAAATAATACAAATTTAAGTTTAATGGATTTTAAATAGCGGATTTTTCTTAATTAGGGTTTAATTAAAAACTGAATTACCCTAATTACTTCATTAATTAATTCCAAATTTCTCAGATATGTTTAGTGGGATGACTTCTACCTCCCCTAATTTTCTTGAGATTTATTAATTAGTTGATTAAAGAAATTAATTAATGAACCCCTAATCATCCTCTTTATGTAATTAAGAGTAATTAAGCATGTGAACGGTGATTTAATCCATTAATTGAGATAATTAAACATTATTTAAGTAAGGAGGAGGTTTATGGAATGGATTTGGGATATTTTCCCTAAGTTATTCCATAAACCCCCTTTTCTTCCTTAATCTAAACATAATTAAGGATTAATCCACTAATTATCTACTTAATTAATCTAATCAAACTTTCAAAGCCAATCCAAACTTAATCAATCTCTTGCTAGATAGATCCTTAGGTGTTCAAGAGCCTAAGGTAAGTTTAAAGAAATCATATCCAACTCACATGTGCGGGAGGGTTATGAAAGTACTTAATGAAAACCCTTTAGCTTAATTAATCAATAATTGTGAACCAATCACAATAGGCCCCTTTTTTTTTCTTAGGAGCATTGCTAATTTAATTTCCATGTGATTGCATATCATATGTTGCCTCATAATTCTTAGGTTAATTATGTTAAAGTGGTGTAGGTAAGGGGTAATTAATGGATTTAATTCACACCTTAACCTAAATAAAACATAAAATTAATCTAATTATTCTAAAATTAAACTAAATCAATTCACACATGAGGGAAATGGGTTAGGACCAACAAACCTTTCTCACAAATCATTTTCAAATCAAATTCATAACTAAAAAGAAATCTCTATAAAGAATTTTGATTCACTTTGAATAATCTTATCTTATAGGATTGTCTTTAGGAATTAATTAGGGTGAATGAAGTTACATGCTTACATCACTTTATTTCTTTCCAAGCATGCTAAATGTTGTATGCCATATGAAATCATGCATTCAAGTCTTTTGAAAAATCAATTAAATAAAAATGTTTTCTTTATATCAAATTGCATGTTTTGGCTAAAGTTAAGAATATGAATGGCTATTATCACTACTAAATCAAATATTATTTTCAAAATCTATAACTTAAAGATCATAAATGAAAGTATGCTACTTATAGGTACTTATAAGCTTGCATGTGAATATAGCATATAAGATGTGCTTTATGTGACTTCCTTCTCTTCTCTTAACATGGATTTGAATAGGATTTGCAAAGTGTATAGTTCATTTGGAAAGAACATAACACTTTCTTAAATCTATTCCTATCCACTTCTATGTTATGACTTAAGAAGAAACTTCATATTTACACATGTAAATTGCATAACAAAATTAAACACAAAAATCTTTTGCATGACTCTTCTTCCATTTATTTGCTTTTGTACATGCACATGTATTTAAGAAAAGTGATATATTAGTCTGGATATGCCGGGGTTATGAAGCTTTAAGTAGCCCTAAGTAGGTCTTGTACCTTACACCCATGGTGTAGAAAATAATGACGTTGTACTCACTTATGTCTTTCATACATGTAAATGTGCATTTTATTAATGGATAAAAGAGTCCCTCTTTTCTACTTAATAAAAACATGCATGCATGAAATATCCAAATTTTCTTAAACAACATCTCTTTGCATTCATCATTAAGGTGTGCTAAGATTTGCATTGCATCTATAGATATGCTTAGGATTTATTCATATACATGGTATACATGTTGGAAAAAAATAAATTATTATGTGTTATGTGATCGTAATTCACCTTAACTAATCCTAAAATGTCTTTCTTATTGAATAGATTTATTTAGAGTAAATCTAAACTTAGAATTAATTAAAACACATAATAAAACATTCACTAAAGAAAAATCATTAATGAATCTTCCTTAGAAATTTCTTAAGCTAGGGATGAAAGAGAAGTACTCTTCTCTTTTCTTCTCTTTACAACTTTTAGTAATTAAGTGTAGGTTCATTCAAACCAAATCAAATCATCAAATAAAATTAACAAATCAATTAAATCATTTAAATGAAACCACTCTCTAAGTTGAATCTTTCACACTTAGAAAATTCCAACCATAAAGCCTAGCTAAGACATGCCATACAAGCCTTGAATAGCACACACATTAGGTTATGTCATCATTTCTAGTTCTATGTTAGGGTGGTGCATGGTTTGATGCCTGATTTTATTTTATGATGTAATGCTCTTAGGCTGGATGTTAGGGTGCATATGTGTAGACTGGATGATAGGATGATCTTAGTCTAATCATTATCTTCTGTAGGGGATTCTTGCTTAGGGGGCACTGTAATAAAAATATAAATATTTTTACCATGTAGGTTGCTTATACCTCTAAGCATGATCCAAACTAGGATAGGTGGGCTTAATTACCCATGTGTGGGGTGCTAAGTCCAAACTATTTATATACATGCTTAGGTTGTGTGATATGTTTTGCTAAACTCTATTTTACATGTTTAGTTAAATTTACTTTTCCTTTTTTCATGTAATTTGCAATTAAGATTTGGAATGAATGTTATGGGGGAATTAAGGTGAACATTGGTCATAAGACCATGTCTTATGCACCATGTGAAGCCTTTAGAGCAACTATACCTCAACCAACCAAAAGAAAGAAAGAAAGGAAGAAAGAGATGAAGAAAAGAAGAAATGAAGAATGATTCTAAATTATAATTATTCATTTGTAATCTGATTTGTATAAGGGTATAGCTCAGCTGCCCATTTTTCTTTTTGGATTTGTGCAGTGGAGCCTGACCACATCAGCCTCTTATTCTTTTGCACTAGATTTATAAAATTGTTTGATGTTTATTTGGCTTGTGCATTAAGATGGCATGATTTTCTTAGTTTTTTCATTAATTGATGAATGGCCTTGATGCAATTAAGCTCTTAAGAAAAATAAATCTTTTATCCGATTAATCAACTCAAAATTAAAAATTAATAACTCTTAACCTCACCTAAATCTTGGGACATAAATCAAGAAATAAAATATTTAGTAACCCCTTAGCTAGATGTTGTATGTCTCACATCATGCATAAAAAGCATCGTGCTTCACTCTTGCTAATGGAGGGCTTCCACCTTTGCTAGAGAACATAGCTTGATTTTGAGAGCCATGGTGGAAACACACCTTCTTGTTGATTTTGGCTCATAACCAATTTCTCATGCATTATGCATATGAATCACATAGCCTGTGGCAAATGAATTGTCCAAAAATCAAAATAAAACTTAACAAAATTTTGCAGTAGATTTAGGTCATTATTCATGCCCTACATGATCTAGTCTCTTAGGAAGTGTGTTTAAGGACTTAGTCTCTTTTTAAATAAACAACAGCTTAGCTATCTTGCATAGCATATGACTTACCTAAATGTATTTAAAATAGTAGGAGGAGTTAGTTGGCGGCCACCCCCAGGCAGTTGTAAGTCCAACAATCGGGTGATTTATCCTCTCTTGTGGTGATAAACCATATACCCATTTTCACCTTAGATTTAAATCGTGCCTTGTCCCTCGCCAAAGCTCCCTAGATTCAAGATTCGAGGTTGATATTTCTCTTTGCAAACTACAAGCATAAATCCTCACCTCTTAGGCATTTCCATGATCTTATATTATGGAATTGGAAGCCCTAGATTTCTAATAAAAATTCAATTCAAACAATTAACTCTCTTTAAATTTAAAAAATTATAAAACTCAATCATAGGATAATTTGGGATGCTCGCTAGGTTTCCTAGCATCATGAGCATCCCCTACTTATCTCCCTTTAATTTTGATAATAACTCCCTCTTTTTGATCAATCCCACTTGATCTTCCAAAAGTAACCAATTTGTTGATAATCATATCTTTGAAATCTTTGGAGATAATGATCATTTACCTTAATCTGGAGTATTCTTAAGGAATCTCATTGCTTAAGATGTAATTAACTATAGGGTCTTGCCTCCATAGGGAACTTAATGAACTTGGTTTAAAATAAATCCTACTTTACTTTTTCATGTAAAGTAGGGGAAGAATCTCTAGTACATATGAAGACCCATTGTCTTTAAGAGTCCTTATTAGGTGATTAGGTCCAATGTAGGCTGATGACTTCTATCTCTTGAGATAGTACATCATTCTTCAATGTCATATCTGATCATCCTAATAAGTACATCTGCGGATCTACGTGGTGTCCAACTAGCACGTATTTTTGTTTTTATTTATTTTCAAGATAGATGAAGATAAAAATAAACACCACAGGAGCCTAAAGCCCTCTCTCCTTGTTCATTAAATCCTCTCAACATCATCTGATCTCCTCTGAGTTCAAAGATCTCAATCCTTAAGTAGACACAAGTTTTTAAACTCATAATGTTCATTTATGCACCTTGATCAACTAACACCATGGAGAGTCTGAATCTACCCATATCCACTGAGATGTTGAGAGGACGATTGTGCTCTATTTTCCCCAAAACAAGGTCTTCATCAGTGAATGTAACTCCATGGACTTCTCTTAAAAAGCATGCCTCCTCTCCAATAGCGATCAGCTAAGCTAAGCATATTTCTGGATCAAGAAGGGCTTTGATCAATGACTTTGTCATCTCTTTGGATAATACAAGGGCATCATATATGCTTAGTTTAGCTGGCAGCTTCTTAGGTGAACAAGGATATTATAGTTAACTCTGGGTTGGTCCTCCACAAGCATATCCATAGGTGGAGCATCTTGTGGAGGGGCTCCTTGACTGCTAGAACCAATGACTTCTTTACCCTTATCTTGAAGTGCTACCCTAAGAGGTAAAACTTTGCCACTACAAAGGTTGACTTCATTGACTTTATGAGATGGTTTAATGGATAGTTATTCCTGCTCATCAGGTTCATCTACAGCTTCTCCTATGGGATCATCGGAGTCAGATGACTCTGAATCTATCTCAATGGGTGAACCCGGGTGATTTAGAAATGGGTAATCTATTTCAAAATCAGAAAGGATTAGATCAGAATTATTATAATTATTAATACTTAGAGAACTTTCTATAGGAATAAAATCATCAAGATCATCAAAAGTAGAGAGGATGTAAGCAGAATCAGTCTTCTTCTTCATTGGTTTCTTAGAATTGAATGTCGGTACAAAGTAGAAATCAAGTAAAGTAAGTGAAGTGAGGGATTTGGTATCCCCCTTCACTGATATAGTGTGACTATTAGAAGAAAAACTAGCTGAAGGAACTGTGGCTGCAACTGTGGAAGGAGTGCTGGACTCGGTCGGTGGTTGCACTAATGTGCTATCCCTGGCAAGTGAAAGTTATCGCTGCTGTTGCTGGGCTTCTACCTCCTCAAGTTAACCTTAGCAACTTGCAAACCTTCTTTAGAGTTGGAGGTTTGAGCTGCTTCAGGCACCTACAAGGGTAACTTTTTGATCTTAAAAATGATTTTCTTGGAGGTTCGAGATATGGAAATATCTTAACCTTCCTACGTATTGAGAAGATCCCGTGTTTTCCCAAGGCTTATCCTAACAGAACTAGAGGGTTTTTAATAGGTATTCCTAAGGGATGACAATAGCACCAGACTTGTAGCTATGATCAAGCCAGTCCTTAAAGGTAAAGCAATCTTCTAAGGCATGACCTATCATGCGGTGGTAGGGACAAAAGTTTGGATCATGACTCTTGCCCACAACTTCCGGCCTTCTAGGCTCTGGTAACTACAAATCAAGCTTTTTAAGAAGTTCTTAAAGATCTTCCTAACTACCTCCCTCTTGAATAAATAATGCTTATTCAATTTGTCAGCAAGAGTAGGTAAGTGATAGCTACATGATGGTGGATAGGAGTACTACTGTTGATGTTGTGGATGGGGATACTGCTGAGAAGATGGTGGTGGAGGCCGTTGTGGAAACTAAGGTGGCCATTATGATGGCTGAAGTGGTGGCAAAGGAGGTGGTTTAGGAGGCTACTAAACTTGAGATCTGTCTGACTGAACCATTGCTTGCTGCTTCCCCTTATCAACTGTTGTGACTTCCCCTGGCTTTTTCTCAAATGCCTTCTACGATCTGGGCTTGGTTTACTGGTCTTGGAAGGGTAGCTATTGGACCTCTCCTTGTAGACTAGCCTCCTTGTTGATTAATTTCTCAAATGTCTTAATGGTGAACCCTTTAAGCATGAAGGCGCCCGGGCCATGAATATTCTTGAGTAGATATTAAATATCATGCTATTCAGATAGTTGTGGTTCATATTTCATACTTAAATTGCACCATCTAAGAATGTAATCAATAAGGGACTCATTGGGGTGTTGTTGAGCTACAACGAGATTGCCCACAATTACCCTTTATTGAGCTCCAGTAAATCTTTTAATAAAGAAACGCCGACTCGAAATGTCTTCAGCTATTAGGTAGTTGTAGCAATCAAATGTGATGCCCTGTCGACTCATAAAGAGATGAAATAAGAATTCATCATTGTCACTACATTGCTAAAAATGTGATACGGGTTCCCCACGCCATCAAAAAATTTAAAGGATGGAGGGACAAAGCCCTTAGGGTATTGAACACCATCAAATTCCTCTAGGTAGGGTCTACCCTTTGGAACATATGAGCCACCTCAAGCTTGTGCCAATGCATCCCTCACCTATTTCTCTACCATGTGTTTGATATCTCTTTCATGCATAGAGGTGCTATCCACCACCTTCCTATGCAAGCTATTGTTATCTCCCTCTGCAGGAATGCATCTAGGATGATCTAAAGTTTGTGTCAACTACTCTATATGGGAGAATGGCAGAAATTTGTAATGCTAAGCCATCAACTCTTCATTCTTCTTTCCTATTTGATCAATATGATTATCCCTCTGTCTAAGCTACTAGAAGAGGTGTTGAGTTGAATAGATGACATCATCTTCTTTAACTATAATACCTTCCTGACTATGCTAGTCTCTATGAAGGGACCCCCTTGTATCGACTATGTGAACTTCAGCTGAATCCTCAAGAAGATCATCCTCATCTGGATCAAAGTTGACCTTTCCCTTCTCACAATCTGACCGGTCACTCCCTAAAAGCTCTCTCTTCTCTACAAAGTAATGTACTAAAATCTCATCTAGGGAACGATATAATTATGTCGCTATAAATACGTGATGCTGACTGGTGGAGGGGTTGTGCTCACTGACATAGATGCACCTGACATTGCCTATCACTAGAGTCTTTGGCTGGAGGTCGCTCCATGTGCTCATGACAACTCATGGGTGAAGTAGTGTCCCTAGGAGATCCCGCTATGGGGCTCCTCCCCCCCCTCTGATTCTTGTCCTTTGATGGTAGTGGTGGTGGTGGTGCGACCACAATGTTGTGGGGTCGCCACTCCTTCTTCTCCGAGACTGAAGCAGGAGGTCGAGTAAGGGAACTCGTCCTCACCTCAGTCGGTGGAGTAGATGAAGTGGGATCCTTTGGCTTTAGCCAGATCACCAAGGGGCTTTCTTCTCCCCGGATGTTGTCTTTTGCACTTTTGTAGAAATAATGGATGGAGGGACTTATACTGGTGACGGTGGGCAAGGAGTGGATCAGTGTGGTGGAGACAACACCAGCTCCACCCTCTCCAGGGCTTTTCCCCTATGACTGGTGGTACATAGCAGCACTATACTATCGGTCCTATCGGCCTTGGTGGCCCGATGACCCAAAAAATCAACTAGAGTGGAGGCCGCTGACTGTCTGGCGAACCTCCGTCGCTCCCTTCTCCCAGATTGAACTACTACCCAAGCCTCTGATGCTCTATCACAATGAATGCACCTGGTAACACTCCTAGGGATGATAGACCTCAAGTCAAATAATGTTTCAAACTCTGAACGTCTGTGTACCCTACCTACCTGTCGTAATACCATACGTAGACTGGCATAGGACTTCCTCTTGTCCCTAACTGAAGCTTCGTGGTATGTAGGAGGTGGAGGTAATGTAGCTATCCTCTAATAGTCCTCCTCTTCATCTAATGTTGAGAGCGGGTGGAACTGGTTGCTAGTCAACTACAGAGAAACCTCACAGGGGGAACCTTTCTCTGCAATGTGGAATGCAACATCCATATCATGGGCAGCACACTCGTGGTACCGCTTGATCTTGCAGCTCCTATTGCATTGTTGTTTGCGGTGATACGTGCAGCTGAGTAAGGTGGTGTGAGAGCTAGATCCTACCTCGAAGGTAGGGAACACTATCTCTGAAGCCAGGATAGCCTTCCCCTTAGAGGGAACCATCGAGGAGGTGCTAGCACGCACTCGAACGGCTATCGAAGCAACTGGCTTAGTGGGAACTATACTAACTAGCGGAACCTCAACTACCTTCCTCTTCGAGTAAGGATACTCAGTGTCAAATGGCAGGTCAATGCGGATGATTAGCTTCTGCCCAACCACCTCATCTCGACTAATAGTAGTGAGGATCGCCCACTCGCAAGTAATGCGGGCTCCTTCAAATCCTCGGCCAAAGAACACTAGATGGGTGGAGTCAGTCTGAGGAAGGTTGGCCTGATCCAGGGCCAAATCCATCCAGAACAGAAATGTAAAAATAAACTTCTGAGATGCCATGTCTGCTGACTGCAAAATATTGCACTGACTGATCTGAGTTGTATGTCTGCATTTGTTGAAATATAACTTGTATCAGAATTCTGTCTTGATATTTATTCCACGCAAGTAACAAAATTTTGGAGTTTTGAGCCCACACTCAACAATTCAAATATGTTAAGTGGGGTTCATTGGAGAGATTTGGATGTTTAGAGGAGAGTCTTTTGCCATTTAATTTTTTAATTTAAGAACCCATACTCAACCAAATTAGGTAGGTTGGGTAGGTTCAAAAATTTGAAGAGAGATTTAATTTTTTATTATTTTATTTTTTTAGAGATTGTTTGTATTTTATGTTTCTTGTTTGAAAATACATATAGTTTGAAAGAACCTCTACTTAGCAAATTTGGGTATGCTAAGAAGGGGTTGTGATTGTGTGTTTGAAATATTTTTGCTTGTAAAGATTTGATTGTGTGTTATTTTGATTTGAAAATTGGGCTTCTTACTTAACAAATTTGGTATGTTAAGTAGAGGCCACATGTGTTTGATTTGTGCTTGAAGATGAGACTTTCACTTAACAAATTTGGTATGTTAAGTGAAAGCCAAATGCGATTATGAGATAGATTTTCTTTTCTTTGAAGATGGAAGTCTCACTTAACAAATTTGGTTATGTTAAGTGAAAACCCCAAATGTGTTTGAGATATGTTTGTTTTTCTTCTTTGAAAATGAGACTCTCACTTAACAAATTTGGTATGTTAAGTGAAAGCTCAAGTTTGGTTGATATGGAAAGTTGGATCCTTATTTAACACATTTGGTATGTTAAGATAGGGATCAAATGTGTGTTGAACAGAGACCCTCACTTAACAAATTTGGTATGTTAAGTGAAAGCCTAAATGTGTTTGATATGTTTTTGAAAATGGGACTCTCACTTAATAATTTGGTGTGTTAAGTGGAAATCAAAGTATGATATGACTTCAGAATGGGATTCTCACTTAACAAATTTGGTATGTTAAGTGAGAATCCAATGTGGCATAATTATGTGACTCTTACTTAACAAATTTGATGTGTTTAAGTAGGACCAAATACATGCCTTGAAAGTGAGACTCTTACTTAGCAAATTGGATATGCTAAGTGAAAGCCTAAATATTTGCTTTTTGAAAATGGGACCCTCACGCAACAAATTGAATATGTTAAGTGAAAGTCAAATTTTATTTTTTGGAAAGGAGACCCCTACTTAACAAATTAAAGTCATTAAGTGAAAGTCAAATTTATATTTTGAAAATGAGACCCCACTTAACAAATTGAAATTGTTAAGTAAAGGTAAAATTTATGGTTTCTTGTTAACAAGAAATTGTTAAGTGAAGGTAAAATTTATGTTTTGAAACTGAGACCTCCACTTAACAAATTAAAATTGTTAAGTGAAGGTTAAATTTTATGTTTTGAAAATGAGACCCCCCACTTAACAAATTGAAATTGTTAAGTGCAGGTCAAATTCTTGTTTTGAAAATGAGACCCCCACTTAACAAATTGAAATTGTTAAGTGAAGGTCAAATTTTATGTTTGATTCAAATAGAGATTCTCACTTAACAAGTTTTGATATGTTAAGTGGGAATCAAATATGGCATGATTTTCTCTTGAAAAAGGAAAGCTTCAACTCCAACATATGTGAAATATATTGAGTGGAGCTTCAATTTTACTTGAAAAATGGATTCCTCATTCAATAATTTTGAATATGTTGAATGGGCATGGTTATTTTTCAAGAATGTTCTTTTGAAAATAACCTCCATGTAGCAATCATAAGGATTGTTAAATGGAGGGGTTTTGATTTTGTGATTTTGTGAAAGGTACTTTTGGAAAGTGTCATTTTATGAAAGGGATTATTTTCTTTAAATTTTATGATGAACCTTGCCTCACCAAGCTAGTAGTGAGGAGGTTCTAAATTTTTATTATCTCCCCTTTTATTGATAAATTTTGTTCTCACCTATTGGGGAACCTAACAAGGGTTTCAAGACCTACACGGAGTGAGGTCCTAAAACCTAAAGGACATTGGCCAACTTGCTTACGAATGAAATAAGCTAAGTGTCAATGGAAAGAAAGATAGTCTTGAACTCACATGAAATGCAAGTCCACTATCGATGCTTGGAGACAACAATCATCTACTAGAGATGGAGAGAGGAACCATCCCTAATGGAGTCGCTAGAAAAATCTATGGTGCTTTTTTTTGTGTTTGGTGTTTTTATCTATATGTGAGGGGATACCATGCAGATCCATAGATGTACTTATTAGGGTGATCAGGTACGACATTAAGGAATAGTGTACTATCTCAAGAGATAGAAGTCACTACCCTATAATGGACCTAATTACCTAATAAGGACTCCTAAGGCATGATGAGTCTCAATATACCAGATTTTCCCCTATGAAAAGTAAAGTAGGTTTATTTAAAATGGTTCGTTAAGTTTCTATGGTGGCAAGCCTCCATAGTTAATTATCTTAAGGAAGTAATTTAAGTACTCTTGATTAAAGTAGGCAATTATTGTCTCCAAAGAATTCAAAGATAAGACTATCAAAGGATTTATTGTATTTTTGAAAATTAAGTGAGAGAGATCAAAAGGGAAGAGTTATTATCAAAACTAAAGGAGATTAGCAGAGAGTGCTCATGATACTAGGAAGCCCAGTGAGCACTCCAATCTATCATATGGTTGGGCTTTATATATTTGAATTTGAAGAGATTTATCTGTTTGAGTTGAAATTTTATTAGAAATCTAAACTTATAATTTCACAACAAAAGATTGTGAAAATGCTTAAGAGGAGAGGATTTATGCTTATAGCCCACAAAGGGAAATAACAATCTCATATCCTAAATCTAGGGACCTTTGGTGAGAGACAAAGCACAACCTAAATCTAAGGCAAAAGTGGGTATATGATTTACCTTTATAAGAGAGAATAAATCACCCGACTGCTGGACTTATTATCGCCCTGAGTGGTAACCAGCAAACTCCTACGCTTTAAATCCATGTAGGTAAGTCATATGCTTTGCAAGATGGTTAGGCTTGTTATTTATTTAGAAGAGAAAGTAAGTCTTTAAACTCACTCCCTAAGAGACTAGATCATGATGGGCATGAATAATGACTTAATTTGATGCAAATTTTAATAAATTTTATTTGGTTTTTAGACTTTTTATTTTGACACAGGCTATAGGATTTTGTATGCCTAAATGTATAAGAAAATTGATTATGGGCCAAATCAAAGAAGAAAGAGATGTCTTTCCATCAAAGCCTCTTACAGGTTAAGCCATTATTCTCTAGCACATATGGAAGCCCTTTCTTAACAGGAGTGGAAGAATATGGCATGCATGATGTTATACATACAATCATCCAGCTAAGGGGTTGCAAAATATTTTTATTATCTTGATTTAATTCCTAGGCTTTTATGTGAGGTTATGAGTTATTTTAAAATTTTAGTTATGAGTTATTAGTGGGATAGAAAATTTATTTTTATCCTAGGAGCCTAATCATATCCAGGCCACACAGCAATCACCAATCATAAAGAAACTATGAAAAGGCATGATATTTCTAATGCATAAGCTAAACAAAATATCAAACAATTTAATAAAGCTATCGCAAAAGAATAAGAGACTGGTGTGGTTGGGTACCGCCATACAACCCGAAAAGAAATGTGGATAGCCGAGCTCTACCCTTATACATCTCAGTATAATGAAAGAATAATTACAATTATGAAATGATAAGTGTTATGGGGGTCTTCATTCTTCATCCTCTATCCTTCACTTTTCATCTTTCATTCCTTCACCTTGATTTGCTCCATTTCTTTCTTCCTTTTGGCTTGATTAGGATGTAGCTTCCTCCAAAGGCATCACATAGTATATAATCTTATAACCAATGTTCACCTTAATCCCCATAACACTTATCCTAATCTTAATGAAAAATCTACATTAAAAGGAAGAAAAGTAAATCTAGCTACACCTACAAAATAAATGTTAGCTAAACACACCATATAACCCAAGCATATTATGAATAATTTGACTTAGACCCCACACATGGGTAACCAAGCCCACCTCCCTAACTTGACTATGCTTAGGGTATAAGCAACTACATAGAAAAGTATTTATATTTTATTACAGGAACCCTTAAGAACAACCCCCTGCAGAAAGCATGATTAGAATAATATCGGCCTAACATCCAGACAACGCACATACACCCTAACATCTAGTCTAAAATAATACATCATAAAACCAAACATTCATAAAACCATGCACCGTCCTAACACAAATTTAGAAATGCTGACTTAATATAATGTGCATGTGCTAAGGTTTGTGTAGTATGCCCTAACTAGGCTTTAGGGTTATAATTTGCTAAGTTTGAGAGATTTAATTTATAGAAAGTTGATTTCTCTTTAAGTGGTATAGTTGATTTGAGGGTTTTTCTTAGTGTTTTCTTTTGTTTCATATGACCTACACTTAGCAACTAAGTATTATCAAGAGAAGAAAGAGAGGGAATCTCTCTTTTATCCCTACCCTAAGTCAATTCTAAGGTAAGTTAATTAATGAATTTCTTTTAGTGAATGATTTATTATGTGTTTTAATTAACCCTAAGTTTAGGTTCATTTTAAATAATCTTATTCAATAAGAAAGGCATCTTAAGATTAATTGAAATTTATTACTGTCACATAACACACATTCATTTATTTCTTTCCATAAGGTATATCATGCATATAAATAATCCTAAGTATATCTATACATGAAATGTAAATCTTAGCACACTTTGATGATGAATGCAAAGAAATGTATTTTAAATTTAAATATTTCATTTTTTATTGAATTATGAATGCATGTCTTTATTATATAGAAAAGATGGATTTTTCATCCATTAGCTAAATACACATTCACATATATAAAAGTTTTAAGTACGATGCCATTATTTTCTACATCAGGGGCGAAAGGTACAAAATCTACTTAGGGCTACTTAAAGCCTCATAGCCCCGGGATGTTTAGACTAATATATGACTTTTCTTAGATACATGTAAATGTATGAATGACTATAAGGATAAAAAAATCCATGCAAAAGGTTATGTTTGACTTATTTGATTTATGATTCTTTATTCATTAGCCACATCACACATGCATATGTATAAGAGTTTTAAGTGAGTACGGTGTCATTATTTTCTATACCAGGGGTGTAAGGTACAAGACCTACTTAGGCTACTTAAAGCTTTGCAGCCCCGGGATATCCAGACTAATAGCCCACTTTTCTCAAATACATATGATTGTACAAAAAGAACCACATGAATAGGAAATCATGCAAGAAATTATGTTTGATTTGATTATGTGGTTTACATATGTGATATGAAATCCTTCCTAAGTCTTAACATGGAGATGCATAGGAGTAGATTTAGGCAAGTGTTGTGTTATTTTCAAATGAACTATACACTTATAAATCCTATGTGAATCCATATTAAAATAGGAAAAAAGAACTTCAAACTATATATCTTATATTATTATCACATGCAAGCTTATAGATATTTATAATTAACATCACTTTATTTATAATAATTGATTTATAAGTTTTGAAAATAGTTTTTGATTTAATAGTGATAATAGCCACTCATATTTAATTTAAGCCTACACATACAATTTGACATAAAAGAAAACATTTCATTTAATTAATTTTCAAAAGAAATGAATGCATGATTTCATATGGCAAGTAATATTTAGCATGATTGGAAAGAAATAAAGGAATGTAAGCACATGATTTCATTCATCCCAATTAATTTCTAAGGACAATCAAATTAAATAAGGCTATTTAAAATGAACCAAATTTTTCTAAAGACTTTTTTTTTAAATTTGATTTTGATTTGATTTAGGGAATATGAAAGGGGGTTTTCTAATTCTAGCCCTATTTTCTATGTGTGAATTAATTTGGTTTAATGAAGAATATTTAAGTTGATTTTTTTATGTTTTAATTAGGTTAAGATATGAATTAAATGAATTAATTAACTCTTACCTATATCACCTTAAGTTAATTAACTAATTAATAATAAGCTAATATGATATGCAACCACATGAAAAGTAAATTTTCAATGCATCTAAGAAATGAAAGGGGCCTAATGCAATTGGTTTATGATTAATAGTTAAGCTTAAGGGATCTCACTTAATTACTTTTCTTTTCACACATGTGAGCCAACCATAATTATTATCTCTCACCTTGGGTTATTGAACACCCAAGGACCAAGGGTTGTTTAGGTGTGGATGAATTGATTTTAATTTTTTTCATTAGTTTTAATTTGAATTGATTAAACATTTGTTATGTTTTAATTTTGAATGAAAATTAACTTGGGAAAGGATCAAGGCAAGGCAACCCAATCCTAAATCCTTTTTAAACATTCAATTAGATTATTTTATTTTGAAGATTAACACTTAATTACACTTAATTATTCAATTAATTATTTCATTAGCCATTAATTAATTTGATTTTTAAAGGGAAAGAAAGCTTAGGAAATGGATTAGGAAAAGTATCCCCAACCACATCCCCTAAGTTATCTTGCTATTCAATAGAGGTGATTATGCTTAAATGATTAATTAAGCTATTATTCATTCATTAATTATGATTAATTAAATTAAGAGAGTGATTAGGGCTTAATCAAGTGATTTTCCTAGTTATGCAATCAATAAAATCCCAAAAAAATAGGGAAGACAGAGGTCATCCCCTTAAACATCCACAAAAAATTTGGGATTAATTTTGTACTTAATTAACATTTAATTAAGCTAATTAAATTTTTGATAAAACCCTAATTAAGACAAAATCACTGCTAAAAATTAATTTATTATAATTCTCCTATATTCTACTATGAAATATCTTCAGAATGAGCCTAAGTTTGCATTTTTTTTTTGAATTTTTCTATAATTAGTTATGATTTTAGGAAGTTTTAGGATTAAAACCCAATTAATTAGCCATAATTAAAACCTTAATCCCATCGGGCCACGTGGTTGCTGACGTAGCACGCTTTCCATGTGGCATGATGGGATTAGTTATTTAAGTAGTCACATCCACACGCTAACTTAGCTGGCGACAGACGCGCTTTCTGTGTGAACCGTTTGATCTAAGATCGGATAGCCACAATTCAATCTATGATTTAGGAATGGAATTAGAGGCTCTATCTGTGGGATTTGATCAGAGCCGTTCATCTCGATCACGCAGGATGGACAGCTCATGATATATCCCATTCATGAGCAACGAAAGATGGATGTCGTCCGTCTTCCCTCATTTGATTCGAGCTCACCTGAGCTCGAATTGTCTCCAAATTCTTCCCACACCTTCGGGGAAGGGAGACGCACACATCCAATGGTCAATTTTCCATGAAATTCAAATTTTCTTCACAAAGGACCGACCCACTTTTGCATAAAAGGATTGGTTTGAGAAATTACCTCATCGGAGCTAATGTCCAGCAGTGCAATGTTGGAGGTAGCTCCGCCTAGTTCAGGCGAGGCTCTATTGAAGAGCTTTAAGCTTGATTGGGTATGGGATGCTTGGTTGACCAATCCATGCACGCAATGGGCTCGGCTCTGATTGAACTTGATCCTCTCGTGGCTTGGAATCTTGGGAATTAGTTCAGTTGGCTTCGATTGGTTATGGTGATGGTGTGGCTAAGAGGAATTGAAGTTTGATTTTGAAATGAGGGAGTATTGCTCAGGATTGGGATGCCCTATTTCAATTTTGCTCGGGGGCAATGCCAAATGGGGAGGGCTTGATGACCCTTGGGAATACTCTGAGGAGCTTCAAAATTGAGTTAGGAAGGCTCGCAATGCAAGTGTGTGTGAAATCATTCTCGAATTGAAGGGGTATACCCCCTCAATTTCCCATCTTGGATGGATGGTATTCTACGTACATTTTGCACTGGCTCGCCACCGTCTGGCCACCGGACTTGTCTCCATCAAGTCAGCGAGGCATGCCAGGGATTGGGAGGAATGATGGAGAGCTGCCATGGACCCAATGTGCAAGGATGCAAAGGTCTTGATCCAATGGGTGCTCGGTTTGGGTTGGAGGTGAGTCAACTCACCTCTCAAAGGTTCTTGGCCGACCAAGGGTGAGTTAGGTTAGCTAGGTGGGTCAGGAAAAGGTTCCATGGAGTGCTAATGAGCTGCCATGGGGATGGGGTAGTTGACTTTGGCTTGGATCCAATGGTTTTAAGGTTTAAATCCTATGGTTTGATGGCTAATCACCTTAGTGGGGTCCACTTAGCTTTGGTCTAATTTGGAAATGAATTAGGACATGTTTGGGCTGGGTTTGACTAAGTCCTAGAGTCTCATAAGTTGGTTTGGAGTGATTTGGCTTGGATTGGTCAAATGGATTTCATTTGAGCTAGGTTGGGTTGGGTTGACCAATTGGTCAAATTGGGTCAAACTAAGGCTTAGGTTAGGTTCATATGATGATTTGGGATATTTTGGTTCAATTAATTTGGATTGATTTGGCCTAGGTTTGAATTTGACATTTGGATTCAAAAGGGTCAAATTGGTCAAGTTTACCAATTTTACTAATTTGACCAAATTAAGTTGGGTTAGGTGTTGAGTCAAGTTCAATTGGTTGATTAAAAATGGTTGTAGGCTTTGGTTTGGTTTAATTTGGAATTAATTTGAATTTTGATCAATTTGCCTTTTAGGTCAATTTGGGCTAGGTTGGGTCAAGTTGACTAATTGGTCAACTTAGACTCAATCATGGCACTAGTCAAGTTCAATAAGTGATTTGGAATGAACTTGAGTTATTGTTTGCAATCAATTTGGATTAAATCATGATTTGACCCATTTTAGCTTTTTAGGCCAATTTGGGTCAACTTAGGTCAAGTGGCTAATTAGGTTTTTTTTGGCTCAATTGAAGTTTTGGTCATGTTTAATCATTGATTTAGGATGAACTTGAGCCATTGGTTGTATTCAATTTGGCATATGATGGATTTTGGCTAATTTGGGTTTCATTTGGGCTAGGTGTTGACTTGGTCAAAGGCTAGGTTTGGCTTGGTTTGACCCAATTTAAGGTGGTTGATCACCCCATGATGATTGTTGATCATGATTGAGGTTTCAATAGGCTTAGTTCAATCCAATTTAGGTTGGATTAGAACTTGGCTCAAAAAGATCCTTTAGGTCACTTTGGATCAAGTGAGCCTAAACAGGTCAATTGGCTTCTTCAAGATTTGATTCAAGTTTAGTTGAACCCACATATGAGCTTAGGATTGAAATATAAGTTCAATTGCAATTGGTTTGGAGCCAAATGGGCTTTGGTTTATATGACAATTTAAAGTCAAAAGGATTAACTTGGGTTTCATTTGGGTTGACTTAGATTTGGCATGATAAGGGTGGTTTATATTTATATTTGGATCAATGATTGTAGGAATGATTGAATCATGAAGAATTCCATGGGTTTTTTTGAGTTGATTTAGGTGTCATTTAGCCAAGCTCAAAAGTTTGGCTAAAAGGGCTGAAATTGGAAATATGATTTGATTTGGGTTTGGTTTGGACCATTTGAATTTATATTTCATTATATTTGTGAATGTAAATGAAGATATAAATGGGTTATGAGAAAATCACTTGAGTTTGGAGTGATTTGGAAGCAAGTTTGACCAAATTAAGGGATATAGGTCAAAGGAGGCTAACTTGAATTTTGAATTGGTTTGCTTTATTTTTGGTCATTGGAGGGTGGGTTTCATTTATACTTATGAATATAAATGAAGGAATGATTGACTTATAAAGAAATCAATCATGTTTGAGTTGGTTTGAAGGAGTTTTAGCTAAGCATATGAAGGTAGTTCATATGGCTCAGGAAGAGATTTTGGAATTTGGAGTTAATTATGAGTATCAATCATTTGGAGTTTAGAATTGATTCATGATTTGGAATTTGATTTGAGATTGAATTGGATAATTGAGAAAATCAATTGGATTGGGGTTTATTTGGATTTGGTTAAGGTTAAGTCCATAAGATAAAATCAAAGGGCTTAGAAATGGATTTATAGTTTGAATTTAGTGATGGATTGCAATCATTGGATGGTTGGATTTTATTTTGGAATTTGAATCTGAATTTGAGATTTGGTTTGAAAGAAGGAACCAAGGATTGAGTTTGGGCTATAGGGTAAGCAAGTCCTCCTAAATTCCTATGGCACAACCTATTCCTATGGCTAACTCTTCTAAGTCTCTATTCACTCGGGGTATCTTAAGATTAAAAAACTCTTAGTGTCTATGAGAGTCCTAGATCTATGATGAGGAAGTTGAGAGCTCACTCCAAAAGTGAGGTCAATAGTGGGTTTACTGCGATATGACACCACATAATAGCGGTTATGACCAGAGCCCTTTGACCGGGTGGTTTTCCCCAAAATGACACCACTAAATTATGGTCACGGACGTAACCCATATGTTCCCCAATGAATTTGCTCTTTGAGCAATGAATTATAGAATATATTTGATTAGGCAAAATGCCCTCTCTTAGCTATGGTTGACTTGTGTTTGCCCCCATAGACAAACTTCACCCCAGGTCTACAAGAACACCTTGGATGACGTAATCCATGGTTGCTAACAAGGATCATTTGGTCAGGTTGGGTCGACTACCTTCTCTGACTAAGTGGACTAGGGCCGGCGACATCCCAGGATGATGGAACTAAGGGATCTAGATTGGGCGCATCATCGTTCCCCCAAACATAAACTTTAAATTAAAATAATAAATCTTATATATTTTCAAAACTCTACTTATTGTTACTATATGCTCGCTATTTAGCGATTCTTCGACTAGCCTTAATCGCAAGTGCTCTCTTAGTATTGAGAGGGGTAATTAACTATAGGTGCTTGTGCCTATAGGAAACCTGGAACTAGATCTAAAGTCCTCACAAAATGAGAGAGAAATCTCTGGGCAGTGTCTTATCTACTATTCCATCTGCCTTCTGAAAATTTCACCAACACTTAAACACTCTCTTCATTACGAGAGGTCGGTGGTGAATTTTCAAAGCCTGCAAATGTTTATGTTGTGACACAAAAATGTTTATGTTGCGAGAGGACATTCTACTTGATAAATATTTATAAAGTATTTTGTCCTTGGTCATTGGCACACATAACCCCCAACACCTAAATAAATAAAAATAAAAAATAAAGAAAGATTATCATCATTACCATCCATCATATTCGAGGCTATCATCACATTGTTCCTCAGTACAAGTATTTAAAAGAATTGAATGTTTCCTTATCTAAAAGTCCCTAGAGATAAGTGGCTTCTCAAAATATGTCAAACTTATTTCCTTAAAGTCATGTTAGTCTTGATAAAAACTGTGTGCCAATTGTCTTGAATGATTGCCTTCTCAGAAGATAGGCTGGCCTTAGTAGGTGGTCATGCCTCCAACTTCTTAATCATGAACTTTTTTATGCTAATGGCTTCCAGCTCTATGATTAATGCTCTTGCTTTAACCTCCTACTATTATCAACTTACTTCATCAAAGCCTTTTAAATTCATGTAATAGTGCCCTATATCACCATGAATATCTAGGTTGTCAATTCTTTTGTAGCTACTTCTATCATTATTGTTGACTCTTTCATCACTGATCCCAATCTTTAAGTTTTTGGTTTGATGAGAGTATGAGTTGTTAATAGGTTTCAAGGCCAATTAAAGTGTTAATGACATGGTTGACAATGAAGCACAGCATACCACCTATCTTATGATGTGGTAGAGCATCTTCCTCTTGGGGGTTATTGACATACTAAGAGAAGGATTTTGAATTCTCTTATTTATGTTTCTATGAAATCCACACTACCACGCATACATAACCAGAGATATACCTCTATTATTAGAAAAAAATGTCAAAAGATTTCATTTTTCTTTGAGCAAAGACCTTATGTTCTTTTTGGTATGCACTTTTGTACTACCAATCATCATTGCAACTCTAGAATACATTATCAATATGTGCTTATGAGTATGACCCATTCTCTCACTCAACAGCCACCTTGTATCTCTTCCTTATCATGCTCTTCTAATGGCTTGCTTAGGTCCTATGTCATCTTAGATGAGTATTACTAAAATTCTAGTTGTCATCCTTAAAGATAGTATTTGAAGGGGGCAACATGTCTTGTCATTAGTTCCACCATCAGTAATGGACTTATTATGTCTTCAATATAGAATTTTGGTTACTTTGCCTCAACCATGGCTTTAACATCAGCATCCATGGTTGAAGTCTCCATGATCAACATTTCTCGGTTGATTGATACAATCTAAATTGAATAAGTTCCCACCATTAGCTTAATAAATGGAAAATTCCCATTCTAGCCCTTGACAGAATTAGTTAGGCCTCCTATCTTAATGAAGGTTAATTATAGAGAAGTCAGGCATAGGCTGCCTTATTCCCTTGCTTTCCTAAGATGAAAGTGGGAGAGAAACCATGTAGACTATAAGGCGGCCTTGCATCACGAAAAAAATGTTATCTTTTCCCTCTTATGACAATGAAGTTTTTAGCAGTGAGTTATATGACCTTGTAATTCTTTAATAAGTTTGCTAAATTCTTTTTTAAAGGTAGTTGAAGCCTATAGTAAAATTGATCACTAAAGAAACATAGTTCCTCTGATACCTCATTGATGTGAGACTTGTTAGCTTGAGAAAGCCAAACAGCTAAATCCAATGGAATCTTATACTTACTGACAAATGAATTAATGAAATTATCTGATATGCACTCTACATTAAGGGCTTGGTAAAGAAATTATTGGCATAAGGAAAATGCTTGCTACTGCATGACCTGGGAAGATGTTTCCATTAAGAAGGGGAGATTGACTTTGAAATTTTTTTTCTACACATTTAGTGTTAAATAATGATTTACTAGCATTAGTGGCTATAAACCTTGCCAAGTTTCTAGTGATCATGTGGACAATGAAGCTTAAGTTTGTTCAAATATTAGTAGTATATCTATTGATGACATAGTTACATCTAGATATGATTATGGACAGATTTAAGGTGAGGCCATGCGGGCATATCCTCTCTCATTAAATTTTGAGATAATCTAATTTTCATTAAATTTACTTTCATTGACAAAAAATTTCATATTATGTCCTCTTCAAAATTTTAGAATTTAATTGTTAAGATTATTAAAAATAAAAGATTATATTTTTCTAAAAAAAATATATGTATTATGCATATGTAATTATCTAAATAAAATTGTTTATTTATTATTTTTATTTTTCATTTATGTTTCTTTTTTAATCATAATAAGCAATTAAAAATATTTTATTTTGATTTAGATTAGTAGATTTAATGATTACTAATAATCAATTGAAACTTACATTGGAGATATGTAGCTTGACGAAAAATTTCCATTTTAAAAAATATGGGAAGGCTTGCTGAAAAAATAGTCGAAGGAAGAAAGTACTTTATATCACCTTATGTCCAAGTTATTAAAACTAATAATGATTCAATTAGTTGTTAAGTGTTAGAAGAGCTTTTTCTACTATGAATAATGTAAATAATTAACTATAAATAAAATTAGAGACTAATGGATGAATGATATTTTAGTCATTTATATTGGGAAAGATATAATGGATGATATTGACAATGATGTAATTATTTAATACTTTAAAATATGAAAAATAAATATTTTCAATTATAGGGTTTTACCAATAAATATTATATATATTTCTTATAAAAAAGTTGGGTATACTTTTTAAATTGCTAGATTGTGCCCCCGAAGGAAAATTCTTGGTTCAATCACAATAGCTATAAACTATCTACCTCTCATCATGACTTCTTTGATGGTGAAAGAGAAGGATCCCTTATTGTAGAATCACTTCATGATCATGTTAGCAATTCATCCTCCCAAATTCACTTGGCATCCTTCAATAACCATAGTTCAAGTTTTTTTTACAGTAAGCACTAGTCATGTTTAGAGTTTTAGGCTAGTGAAATAAATATAGCCATGACTACCATATGTTAGAGTTATCATTGATCACATTAAAAATTAATGACCTATTGCATCAAACCTTAACCACATACATTGTCTAAAGTTCTATCTCATGTCAAGTAATCACTCTTAAACTAATGATATATAACATGAAGATCTCCCCTAGCTTAATTGGAGATCCAAAAAACCATTAGGTTACAATAACATCAAATTGCCATTTTGGTTGACCAAAAGGTCATTTATATATTATCGATATCATCCATTGTTCAAATAAGGTGGATGATGTCAACATAATGGCTTTAAAATATTATTTGCGCTACTACAATATTTTCCCCCATCGAGTTGTTAGCTCTTAAACAAATGATAGCTTCACATGATGACTCTCCTCAATAATATATTGGTAACTCAGTAAACTATTAGCCTTAAACTACCATATGCACTACTAATGGACCACTTGTATGTTAGTCATTGACTCTTAAACTGATGATAGCTTGACATGATGAATCCCCTTTATTATGATAAAGTGGCATGTTTTGTCGAGCTATAAAATCCTAAACTAATAATAGCATGACAAGATGATTCTTCTATATGTTACTAATGAGCCATCTCTTGTCAAGCTATTGGCTACTAAAAAAATAATATTCTTAGCTATAATGTTAATCAATAATTTATTGGCCTTAAATAATCCCAAACTATCCTTTTATGTAACCATAAATCTTTTTAACATCGAGCCATCAGTTCTTAAATTATTGATAGCTCAACATGATGATATCCCTCTACATCTTTTTGGTTGATCAAACAAATTATTGAGTAAAAATAGCCTATAACTACTAAGTTTATACTTCTAAAGAACTACCTTTATTTTACCTACCAACTTGATATATCACCAACATAAAAGTCTTTAAATTAATTCACTAGTAAATCAAGTTGTAGGCTCCTAAATTAATGATTGCTTGATTACACCATTCCAAATCTATTTCATCATACAATAATCATGCTTGATCAGAAACATTCTTATCATATATCACCCCTAATAATAATTGAGGAAGATTGGGCAAGAAACTAACCTTAAAAACACCATTCCTAAGCACCAATCTTTAGCCTTGAAATTAATAGAAATTAAAGAAGTCTAGTATTAAAATACTAAAATTGGGGTCTAAACTTAAGTGCTAGCCTTTGTGATTGAGGTGGTTGATCCTTTGGTGAGATTGAAGCAATTAAAAGGCCATGGATTCTTAGCTTATTATCTAAAGATGGATAAAGAGTTTTTGATAGGTTTATGAGGAATTTACAATGGTATAAGAGTGAAAATACCTATAATATGGGATGATACAAATATTACATTAAAAATGAGCATTAAATGTAGCAGATATCACAAAATATACGTAGATGGTTAGCTTAGAATATGTATTTATGATATGAAATGTATGATTAGGATTGGTAGATTTTGTGAGATTATTTAGGTGTGAGATCAATATTAGGTCATAACCAACAAAGTAGAAGTATTTTTGAGTAGTATGAAGGTACAGACTTAAGAAGAAAGTAAAGGACTTGATGAATAGTTGGAAATTATGTTAAGAAATATAAGAAAGTTTAAATCAAGTTACCATTAGTATTGAAGGTGAAATAAAGAAAACGATGTTAGATATCTAGCTCTCTTACCAAGGATTGTCAAGATTTGGCCACCACACTATCAAAGGTGCGGTCCTAAGAAGAAAAGTAAAAGGTTTAATGGATAGTTGAAAATTATGTAAAGAAATATGGGAAAGTTTTAATCAAGTTACATTTAGTATTGAAGGTGAAATAAAGAAAATGATTTTAGATATCTAGCTCTCTCACCAAGGATTATCAAGGTTTGACCACCACAATATAGAACAAGAAGAATAAACACAAATTATAATAGACAAAACATATTCTTTCATTCCAATAAGTGGTGAAATTTATATCAATTGAAATTATCTTTTAAAGATAAAAAAAATCAAAACATGGAGTAAAAGGTGGGTGGCAATATTATTATGAGCCATTAAGTTATCTTATTATTTTATGTCATCCATCCTTTTTAGATGCTACTATTTTATGTATATTCAACCATTTCACATACCATACATAAATGCTTTAAATTTTGAATTTAAGATTTCAAACTTGAATTTTATAGAAATAAATTAAAATTTACATGATTTAGAAATAAAATCATAAAATAGGTTATTTTGGGTTAGTAGGCCAAGCATCCGTCTTTCTTGAATTATCTTGGGCTTTAGCTTGAGATCTAGTAAATAGTTTTCTTGGGCCTTCATGTTGCTCTCTATTTATTCCACTTTAAAATTTTCTTGGGCTTCTTTTATCCATGGCTCAATTAAATTTTCATGATGTGCTAGATTACATATGTTCATACACAAGAACAAGAACAATTAAAGAAGCTTGGGTAAGAACTTAATCAAGATCCAAACCTAAGCATAAGTCATAAGTTATAAAAATGTGTGTGAATTAGGTGTTTTGGTTTAGTTAATTGTTGAAAATAACTAATGAAGACTAAATTTAAAATTTGGGCTTGGCTCTTAAACCTGAACAAAAATCTTTTGAAGAAAAATTAAAAGGACCTATGTTAACTTCTCAATTTATATGGTAATAATTAGGAAAGATAGATCAAAAACCTAATTTTAAGGGATGACTCTAAGTGCAAGTTTATGATCCCATCCTAGTAAAATGATCGCCTAAATTAAGCAACTATAATCACTGATCATCAAGCATGATCTCTATCAATGAGTGGGTATGGACCATGTTATCTTATGTAGAGCCACTAACTTCTTAGCATAATAAACCATCCTCCCTCATACTTTATTATTAACCTAATACACCTCTAGCATAATCAAACATTTGTACTAAGTTTTACATTCATTAGATCATTGTCAATATAATTAAAAATATTTTAAGCATGACTCATTCTTTAAACAAGTGATGCCTTCTCCTTCACACTCTATTATCATTCCAACTAACTGTCATTCTTGAAAAGACTTCAACTAACTATGTTCCTTTAAAGTGTCATTATCATGTCCAGCCTTTGACTCCTAAATCAATGATAACATGGCATATTTAACACTATCTTTTGCACTATGTTGCTTAAATAGACCACTTGAATGAAAAGGCCTTAAAATAACACATCTCTCTTATCAAAAAATTGTTATATTGACAGGGCAAACATTCCCTTTAATGCATGATTGCTAAGGCAAGTGTTACACTTCACCACTAAGGCATCATCCCATGTCTAATTGTCAATTTTTAAATCAATGATAACTTGATAGGGACCCTTGTCTTCATGCTCTATTATCAATTTAATACACCACAATCTTGAAAAGTCCTTAAACTAACTCTTCTTCACTCTAGGTTAACTTATATCAACTAGCAGTAGTAATCAACCAATCTTTATTTCTTTTATATGTTGTATTGTTGCTTTAGTATACCATGAGAAGATTACTATAAAAGAATTAATACCTTATAAAAAGTCTATTGTTACTAGCTTGATAAACTATCGCCCTAAAATGAGCTTAACTAGTAACATGGAATCATACTCATGGTTTATAGCCAGCTTAATAAACTAATAGCTTGGGTAGTCCATTATAATGAAAATTAACACACTCATGTATTTTCACTAGCTTTATAAACTATAAGCTTGGGAAGATCACTACAAAACTAATGTAAGATGCCTCATAAAGCTTAAAACTATAATAGACTTTATATGGCTTTAAATAGTTTGTCCCTACATGACCATAAAATGATTATTACCCTATAAAAATTAAAATTATAAGATGTTACAAAGGTTTAAACTACTTGTCCTTACATGACCTTAAAATTTTGATGACTCAAAAGGATTAAAGCTATAAGAGACCATACAAGACTTATACTTTTGGTTCCTACATTATCTTATAGTGTTGGCACACTATAAGGCTTAAAACTAAAAAATACTTACCATGGATTGAAATTGTTGGTTTGTACAAAACATTTGCACTTTAATGTAGATCTATTAAACCACTACTCTAGAAAAATTATCACTAAAGAAAACACTCTTATTGTCTAGTATTATTATGTTTGCAAATTATTGGCTTAGAGTAGACTTAAATTAATGATCATCTTCACCATATGTGTTAAGTTGTCAGCTTGAAAATAAATGATAGTTTAACATGTTAACCTCTTTTTATTCTTTGTTGTCATCCTAATGAATCATCAACTTAAGAAGGCTTAAAACTAACAATTTCAACACTCAATATAACTTTAAATTGCCTAAATCTTTACAAACTATAAATTAGTGTGGTATAGCTCTTAAATTAGATAGGTCCACCTAGTTAGTAAACACCACCACATATGACATTTCAAACTAAAAATCATGCTTATTGCAACTTTATTTAATGTTCTTCTTTTGGACTCAACTCTTAGTTAGTCCTTCCAAATGTCTCTTGGAACCTTGTATGATGCTCCACTCAAGTGTTGATGCCTTCCTTTGGACCATAGTCCATCTAATAGTTGATTAAGCACTATTCTTTTGATATTTTATCTTTTAATGAGGGCATATTGGTATTTCCTTATCAGTAATTATGCTCCTTAGATTAACCCATAGACCTATTAGCTTATTCTTTTTACTAACTCTAAAGCCAAGCTCTTTTCATTAAATCACAAACCATTAGGGTGTTGAAATATTGCAATTTACCTACTTGAAGTTATATGAATTCATAATAAAAACTTTGAAGAAAACCACTTAATCTAAGAAGCATATCCATTTTCTTGTTGAACACAAAACTAAGGACAAGATGGCTTTCAACCATTAGTCAAGACTCTCATATGAGTACCAATACCAAAATTGTTACCCTATCCTTCAAGAAATTATAATGGTAATGTAATCTGAAATAAGTGAAGATGAATAGCTTGTAAGAAGGAGAGGCATTATAACCTTAGGTATAATGCTTACTTATGAAGCCCTACTATAGAAGCACCTTACATATGAAAGTTACACTAATGAGGAACATAAAAGACACATGATTAATAAGTTAAGAAATATATATATATATATATATATATATATATATATATATATATATATATATAGTTTTTGGATATACAACCAATATTCACGAAGTAATCAAGTTTGAAGTTCCATGTATAGTTGAAAGAAAAGAAGAATTTTTATGCTCAACTGAAAAATTAGTACTTCCTATTTCTTTCTTTATTCTCAGCCTTTTACCTTGAGCATAATGAAAAAGAAGCATATTTATAGGCATCAAATAATTTAAGATGGTGTTGATAAATTCACTTAATTTGATTTGCATGAAAAATTTGATAACGTGTCTACTAGTGATTAAGAATGAGGTGAATATCTATCCATTAAAATCCTATAGAGCTGTAGCATTGCACCCAACCAATACATGTTAAGCAGGGAGTCAAGATCCACTTTAGTTCAACAACATAAAAGGTTCAACTAAGTCTTGATTAGGCACATTAGGTTAATTATCTAAAGAGTAATTTTTTAAATAATAAAGAAAAGATTTAACTAATTACTACCCTAAAAGATTTTGATCCCCGGCTATATGAAGAAGCTTCAATCATAATAGACTGCCTCTCACTAGATCTAAGAGTCAAGTCCCTTTACTTTCTCTCATAAGTCTAATACTAAACCCATTCTGCCCACTAGAGAAAATCATATGACAAACACTCCTATTAAAGGGATTATATAACATAAGAAATTTCAATACTAAGCACAAAATTTTAAATTAAGAAGAAAAATAGGCCCATCGTTAGGTGCATGATGAAGATACTTTATATTTTTACTTAAGGTTTAAGTATTTTAATATATTATAATTTTTCTTATTATTAGACTATATGTATGTTTTACTTTAATGAAATTATATTAAAAAAATTTAAATATTTAGATTCCATGGACTTTAAATTTTTAAATAATAAAAAAAATTAAAATTGTGAGAGAAATAATTAATTATATATGGTTATACAATTTAATTATTTTTTTCATCATTAATGGTCAATGGGAGGAATATTTCCCTTCTTCAATTTATGTTTTTGTATGCATTTGCATTGAACCTTTTTATTTTTGGATTTATTAAATGAATGGCTAGTTATTTTTAGGAAAAAAAAAATTAAAGTTTTAAAAGAGAGTAAAGGCCTAGTGGCTAGCTATTTTAAGATTAGATTTGATGATCTTCCTCAAGTCAATCTATTTGATGAGTGACGAAGTTATATTTTTCTTTATAAAATTGTCTTTCCTTACTAAGGAACTTTAGATCTACATCGTCTCAACCTTTGATGAAATTATAATTTTTAATGTTAATGAAAATTAACACTTCAACTAATTTTTTGAAACATTTACAAAGTAAAAAAGTATCAAAAATTTTAAAAAGTATTTATTTTAATTTGAGATTAGTTTTAAGTTTTATTGGGTCTATTATTAGCTTCAAATATACAAAGTCAAGGCAATTTATACTAGCCTTCACTTTGGAGTTTTATTAATGTTAAAAGTGTTCAAGATGTAGCCACCTTCCATAGAAAGATTATTAAGAGCTTTTGTGTTATAACATTGAATTATTGAAATTGGATACTTTTTTTAAACCGCTACTACACAAAAAAATTAAAATAAATTAAGATCCTTATCACATCTACCTCATTCCTTAAACTTCTTGATTTTAAAAGGCTTATTATGTAACTTATAATACCTCAATACTTAGTATTATGGAAATATTGAGTGATAAAATTTATCTCATTGCATTTTTTAGTGAGAAAATAAAGAAGGCTAAGAAAACAAATTTCATATGGATAGAGAATTTTTTCTTATAATTCAAACACTAAATTATTTTAAATATTACCTTCTTTGCGCAAGAATTTATTCTTGACTAAGATTGTCATGCCTTGAAATTCATAAATAATAACAAGATTTTATTCGTAAACATGTCAAATTTGTTAAAATATTAACATTCACTAAAAGGGATGTTTAGAAGTTGGATGCTCGTCATTTAAGTTGCAATGAAGCTATGAAAACATTATAAACACGCTGCTCTACGAGTACCATATAGACCTAGAAAGGTGTAATCATAGAGTCTGTATTAAGCTTACCCATAGCTACAAGAGAACATGATATCATTTATATAATAGTTGATAGATTCTCAAAAATTGACCATTTCTTATCCAATTCGAAAACAAATGATATATCATTTAGTCATACTATACATTAGGCAAGCAATTAGATTGTATGGCCTCTCTTCTACTAGTGTCTTTAGTAAATAAATAAATTTGTCTCTTAAAAAACACTCTAAAAATTGTTAAGAGCTAAATCTAAAAATTCTTTCATACTCCACCTTTAGACTAATGTCCAAACTAAAGTAATTTATAAAACACTAAGAAATTTGCTTGAATGGTTAGCAGGAAAAATTTTAGGAAATTGAAATTTGCATCTACTCACTTTTGAATTTGCTTATATTAGTACTTTCTCCACCACTACAAAGACAACTACTTTTGAGATAGTCAATGGTCAAATCCCTAAATGATTTATTAGTATAGCTAACATTCCTCTCATGCATTTTCCATGTTAAAGAATTTTAAAGCCTACATGATACAATAAGAAAGTAAACAATCATAAGTAATAAAACTATGAAAAAAAAAGAAATCATAATCATTCTACCAAATAATATTAAAAAGCAAATATATCTTCATCCACTTAGACCATGTGAGCCACCAATCAACTAAATTTAAGAAATTATATGCTAATTCTTGAAGACCATTCAAAATCCTAAAGAAAATTAGAACAAATATATACTAACATGATTTATCTATCAATATATTTATTAGTCCAATTTTTAATATAGATGATATATTATCTTATAAAAGAGTTATCTAGCCTTTAAATGTTCAGTCTAATATCTTGGTAAGAGATGATACCCTCACTTATATGTTTTACAACCTACTTATATGAAATCGTAGTCAATTACTTAGAAATCACATATATACCCACTATAGCTCATAGGCTTCTAGTTTGATGGAAAAATAAATCCCCCATAAAAGATACTTAGATGAAAAGAGTAAATTTAGAAAGAATATACTATATCTTATGAAGAAGTTAGCTAAACTCAAAATATTCTATCAAATATCATGGTAAGAGATAATACCCCCACTTATATGTTTCATCATAGCTTATTTTCATAAAATTTTAGTCAATCATTATTGAAAAATTACTTACAAGCCCATCTATAGCTCAAGCTTATTGTTCGAAAAAAAATAATTAAATCTCCTATAAAAAATACTTAGATGATAAGAGTAGATTTAGAAAAGTTTGGCCCTTAACTTATAGAAGATCTCATGATGGTGGGCAACATTTTAGAGAGATTTAGGTGAGTAAAACACTTGGGATATTTATTTTAATGTTTAAAGAAGTGTTTTTAAGTTTGTGATGTAATGATGATGGGTTATAGGGGCCATATTAATATAGATATTAAGACTAGTATAAATTAGACTAGTTTGAGATGATCTAGATGATCTCTTTAAAAAATCGGTTTATAATTGCTTAAAAAGCTAATAATGCTTATGTATATTTATCTTAGAATGTGTACTTGTGATCTAGAATAGATGGTGAACTTTGGATGACTTTACAAGAGTGTTGAGGAGAAGAAAACACAATTAGGTCTTAGTGTTCCCAAAATTGGCCAAGATATTTGGGGAGGTATTTTGAATGTTTATGTGTGTTTAGCTATTGGTTTATTGAACTTAGATGATGCTTATAATGTGGAGAAAAGTGGAAAATATATTAGAGTAACTGTTATAGAGGGATAGGGAATAAGTTAAAGAATAAGAAAGATAAATACCTAATCTCACTTAAAAAAGATAGACACTTAAAGTTACCAAACACCAAACAAAAGAGAAAAAATTCACTAAAACTTTTCATTCTATGTTGAAAATTATCATTATGTATTAGCCCTATTTATAGGGATTATAATGACCATCATTTAAAAAAGAAAAAAAAAGAGAGAAAAAATTTGAGGAGAAAAGAGATAGGTGGCCATTATTGAAGGAATGTACCAACCATGATGACCAAATCATTTTATCTTTCATTATCTTAATAATGGCTAGCCCATTCATGTTTACAAAGTCAAAATTACAACTTTTAGAATCTATATCTGAAATTTAAATAATAAAATATAAATTATAATTATTTTTTCTTGATTAGGCTCTTGCTCAAGCACTTTCTTTGGCTCTTATAATAGGTCCTTCCTAGTTTAAGTATCTTGATGTTCATGAGAATTTCATTGGATTTTCAAAATTGGGCCATCCATATCTTGATGATATCTTAATATACTTCTAAATTATTCTAATAATCATATTTTGTTCTATATCAAGATCATTTAGATAACTCTATGAAGTAGTTTAAATGTGTTAGGGGGAATTAATAAAGAACATCAAGTTACTTAATTAAGATGCCCACATATAAGATATCAGTCGAGAGCCCAAAACATTATAAAAGAGCCCAATCAAGATCTATTATAAAACCAATTTAAGAAGAAGTAACTAATTATTATTTTGACTTTTAATATTTAAAGTTTGTATTTAATATTAAAATTTTTGAATTTTTATTGTAGAGAACATGTCTAGGCTACTCGCTTAATAAACTTTAAAAGATAAAATTAATTAATAAATTTAATACCTTCTTTCATTAATGGTCACTTTCCTCTAGCCATCTTGTCCCTCTAAAATTTTCCTCTTTTTTGAATGAGTCCAACAACCCATTTAGATTATATAAAGTCTTAATATTTAATAAAAATTTAATTTTTGAATGATGAAAAAATTTGAAGAAAATTTATTTTTATTATTATTGCTTGGTAGCCTATTTTGGCTTCTTTGGTGATTAGTATTAGTTATTTTATGATTGCTTGCTAATTTCATGATAAAATGCTCTCCAAATATTTGTAATATTTTTTCTTGCACCCTAATCATCTCCCAAGGCTATTCATAATAGATTCAAGCCATAAAAACACTCCTGTAACCCTTTTTGAAACTCTCAATCAAAACTATATGCTCTTTACATAATATTATTCTTCACCCTCATATAAGACTTTAAACCTTTTTAGACTCCACCAAAAGCTCTATTTTATTGTATCTAAATTTGTCTATTGATGACACTTGATCTGATTCTATAAGACTAATTAAGTAAATATAATAGGTATCAAGAAAAATAATGAGTAGAGGAAGAGTACAAGAAGAGCTCAAAAAGTCCAGTATAGCTTATAAATATTATAAAATAAATTGAATCCTCAAAAGTCTTTTCACCCTTTATTTATATAATGATGAAGGATATAAACAATGCTACATCATGCTACAAACAAAACAATGTGTGGCAATGTATTCGATTAGCTTTTGTGAGTAAATATCTACTCAGGTGGTGGAGAAGGTGCTTAGATTAATGCTAAGGGAGTGTTCTTAAGAGCATGTGCTCTGAGCAAGTTCTCTTGGATGAGTGTCATGGGTGAGACTTTTGAGGCAAATGCTTTGAGTGAGTCTCCTTAATGAGTGCTTTGGGTGAGACTTTCAATGTGAGAGGCATGAGCAAGGTCTCTGAGGTGAGAACAAGGTTGATGATTCTCTAAAATGAATCTATATTGATTACCCAAGATGAGTACTTAGAGCTAACACCCCTTAGGTAACTCATGATGGGGCTTTTATAAGTGTATTTCATAGCATGTGTGTGCCAAATGGGTTTCAATAGGAGAGCAAGTGCCTCCTATGTTGAATCCTCCTTTTGGCAAGTTGCTTCATGATAGGTTTCTTTTGCATAAATCAGGTTAAGTAAGCCCTTGGGCAAGTCTTCCCATGATTTGGTGTGCTTGACCACGCTAACTCAAGCACATCTACATAGTAGGGTGTATTGCATGTACACATCACATCTGCACATCATAACCTAATCCTCCATAGTCATTTTTCAACATCTAGCCTTCTTTTTGAACTCATTCTTATAAGAACTAAATCAAATTAGCCTAAACTAGCTCTAATTGAGTTAATCTTGATCCCTCTAAAGGTATTATCTTTCCACCATATTGGATAAAACCCTTATTTCCTAACTTATAATCTATTAATATTTCCAATCATCAATTAGATTCCACTACAATCTGATAGTGAACTGAAAATGTCGAAACATTGGGTAACAATAGGCATAACAGTTGATTAGCGTAGCATTAATGATGATTCATATTGACATTAATTAATAACTAACATTATGAAGTCATAGGAAGACCTCTATAATTTTTAAAATCATAGAATCAATCAAAATCTTCTCTGGAATCTCTTCTATGAAAAAAAAATTTTATTTATAAAATTTTGAAAAAAAAAATCATTCTACTTATTTTTAGCATGGCTCGAGAAGTGGATGATCATATTTATTCTCTTTAATTATTTAATATTTTTTTGAGCATCTAACTATTC
This sequence comes from Cymbidium sinense, assembly GCA_021442155.1. NCBI lineage: Eukaryota > Viridiplantae > Streptophyta > Magnoliopsida > Asparagales > Orchidaceae > Cymbidium > Cymbidium sinense. The sequence continues at coordinate 54,269,317 of CM038223.1, read as the reverse complement.
GATAAACTCAAATTTAAATGATTTTAAATTTATTAGATTCATCATTAATATTCATTTTAATTATAAACATACACAATCAATATCATTTGATCCTTAAACGTTTCCATTATACTAGATTAAAATCTATTTAAACTTGACCAAAATATTGTTGACATCATTAATTTTTTTTTCTCACCAAAATAATCATTTAAACTATAAATTTAATAAAAAATAAATTATCTCAAAATTATTTAAAAAATACTTAAATATTTAAATGGCATAAAATCCAAAAGTTTTGATTTTGATCAAACTGCTCACCAAGCGATTTATCTACGTTCTGTATAGATAACATTATACAAAACACAAATGATTAAAATAACACTGGTGTTTTTTTAAACAATATTTAACAGAAAATACTGAAATCCACACACATTTAATGATTTCTAAAAGACCATTTACATACAAAGTATATAAATATTAGCATTACCAAAATACATAGAATCAATAGAAATGAGATCATACATTAAATTTTTAATGCCATTTGTGTATTGATAATTAAGAACATATATTTAGTGAATCTCAACCACCCTATCATTAATCGGGGTGGCACTTCTCGTTTCTTAACTCCGAATAATATGTATATTTAGATTGTAACAAATTCTATTATAGGTTGTTTATCAAATTCTAGAAATTTTTAATAAAGATTATATACTATATCTTATTGTACATTTGATTTATATATAGTAGCATTATGATTATTACTTTTATAATAACTGTTGTAAGAAAAACCTTTTTATTATAGTTCTGGTGATAAGCATTGTTCTCATATTCATGAAGTAAATTACTTTTAGTTCTTATCATGAATAGAGTTTTACAGCATAAATTTCTTTTAAAAAAGGAACACAATTCAGTTATTTTTGAAGGCTTAATAATCCACTGTAGTTAGGATTAAAATGCAGATTGCGGCTTATTATTAAGTGCTTGCTGCAGTTAAGTGTCACTACTTCACAATATATGCGTAAACGGCAGTTATATCAAACAAACTGCAGTTGTTTGTATAGATTATATCAAGATTCAAACTTTATTTTGCTAACTGCAGCTACAGTAGCGACAGAACCAAACAACATAAAAAAGTGAGAAACTCAGAGAATGGAGAGAGATTCCAATTCGGAGAGGATGATGAAATTAGAGAAGAGAGAGAACTGGCGTACATGGCAAAAAAAATTTTAAAAAAAAAGAGTTCACATGAAGAGCCCAATTCAGAGAGATTAAATGGGGGGGGGGGGAGGGTTTTAAAATAAAGAAATGAAGAAAACATCATCCGTCGATCACCCTGATACTAGTTCACAGTACACACACAGTTTCTAATAGTATAGCCTCACCCAAAATTGAAAGTAGAAAATTTACATGTACAGATTACTATGACCCCAGACGCCATTGGGAAGCTATTTAACGTCAAAAAAGAAAAATATTAGATTATTTGCAGTCCACTTTGTTGGCTTTCTATAACTCCAACTGATTTCAAAAAAACTTACAGATGGAGGGGAGAGCTCTTCTCTTGAAAAAGTCCCTTGGGACAGACCAACACAGAATCCACGCAGAGACCCCCCTTGGTGTGAGTACAGTCTATTTGTTTCATAGAGAACTTCAGTTTAGTTGGTACATCTGCGCTTCCTCCTATAAAATCACCAACATGGTAGCGTATCCAACGGCCTGGATCATCCAGTTTGCACTGGCACAAAGCATGCTGGCCGTCCGATGTCCAAAGCTGGAATCGGACAGGCTTGATGTCCCACCCGTGGATGTGCTCGGCATTGCATATTCGGCGGCCGAGTCGCCTCGAGGGTCGCCCGAGGTGAAGGCGAAAGTATAGGCTGTATGTGCCAGGAGGAAAGCAGAACTCAATTTCTCCATCCACTTCAAACCACCATATCTGCTGAAGATAGGCAACTGAGTGGAATCTGCAGAGGCAAAGAACTCAGATTCATGTCTTATTATCACCAATTATAGCCTATCAAAAAATATAAATATGGACTCCACAAATAGTTTGTTAATGTATACATACTACAGGACAATCAACTATGGATAAAGAGGTAAATAGAAGTTGTTAAAAGGCAAGTTTGTCATAAAATATACATCAGCAATGAACAGGCCAAAATGCTAAAAGACGGCTAAGGGCCAAAATTACTCCCAATAAAAGAGGTCAGCATCAAAATAAAAGATACAACAACAACAACAACAAGCCTTAATCCCACTAGGTGGGGTCAGCTACATGAATCCTTCGTCTCCATTGTATCCTATTATGTGTCAAATTCTCATTTAATTCAAGATATAAGATCATTTTTATACATCTTAACCAAGTCTTTTGGTCTACTCTACCTTTCTTAACATGAAATCTAAATCTACTTTCCTAATCGGTCATTGACGTAAACCATGTAAACCATCTCGACTCTCCTAATCTTATCTACCACCTGGAGCTACTCCAACTTTTTCCCGAACATACTCATTTTGCATTCTATCTCTAAGGGTAAAGCCACTCATCCACCTGAGCATCCTCATCTCTGTAAAGATAGAGATTTAAATAATAATTAGGGCCATACAAGATCTATCTAGTTACAAGTCCATGATCAAAGAGGAACTGAGAATTTTCTTGTCCTAGAGTCAGAGAGCCTTACAAGTAAAATAATTGTGCAAGAAAGAAAAGAAGAAAGAAGAAAGAAGAAAGAAGAAAGAAGTCAAAGACACGTCAAGCTGATGCTTATCCCGACGGCAGTAATTTACATAACTCAAAAAACATGAGCTGAAGCCACCTGTATGAATTTATGTGCATAAATACTAAAAATAACTACCTTTCCTCATTTCAGAATTCAACCAATGAGCTGAATCCAACTCAATGATGAATTTTAAGTTATTCCCCTTGTCAACCATTCCATATATAATTACCATTGAATTCTCATATATATTTACATATCTAATATTTAAATCTTTATATTTACTTATATAAAACTATAATCTCTAAATCACATTAAAATACCACTAACAATGACTTATTTAAAGCAAAACAAATCTGTCCAAGAATATGTTATAATGTGATTTAGACACTAGTGTATTATACAAGTTCATGTAAAAATTTAGGTGTATGATATAGAAATACATAAGAATTTAGTGGCATGTATGTAAACCACGCTAAATAATCTAAAAGATAACCCAGTACTATATTAGACAATGCATATAGGCATGTAGTAAACCAAGGTTAAAGTGTTTGCAATATTATTAAACAAGCTGAAATGGCGCCACTCTCCCATAACTCAAAGAAAATGGGTGGGTCAAATTAATCATCTTGTTCTAGTGCAATAATACGGGGATAAACAGTTGTAAAAGTAGTTGTAAACCAGCATAGCGGCCAATCTAGAAAAACCCAGAAACTACTAAAAAAAAATCCGAAGCATAATTGTATAGCTTTTTCCCCTTGCAAATTATTAAAATTTCAATCTTTTCCCAAAAAGGATGTGTATTACACTATCAGACAAAGGTATCGACCAAAAAAGAGTAATAATTAATTGCATTTTAAAGGAACAAAAAGTAATAATAGCACAGCTCAATAACAAGAACCAAAGACTCATCCCTGTCATACAAAAAAGCTAAAAGATAATTACAGAGCTCCAAAATGAAAGTGATTTCACACATAAATCTACAAAACAAACCTATAGCTACGCACCAAATTGGGGAGGATCACAACTGAAACAACTAAACCAAAGCAGCATTTAAGAAACAAAAAAACACTTCAATCATAAATGCATAATCAAATGTTGGACCACTTCGCAACTGCATCGCAATTTGTCATCCTCAAGACATGAACCTGAATGCAAAATGGTTCATAAATCCAAACTCAGCTGAATGAGAGGATCATTAGTGGTGCTGAAGAACCTTAAACCAATTCTAACCAAGCGAAAAAAAAAGGGGGGCACAGATAATCCTACCATCAAAAAGCTTAGGTTAGCAAAGAATCTTACAAAATCTTCATGGTAAAAAAAACAAAAATCTAATTGACCTCTATGTGTGAAAATAAATTCCTTTGTAGTGAAGATAAGTTAGTGAATCTTGGGAAGAGGGGAAATTTTGAACAAAAGTACCCATAAATAAATTGTAATCAACTGTTGAAAAGCCTCCAGAGATCACTCAAAAAATATAGATACCGTATATATGTAAGCTATAATACTGACTTAGCAAACCAGAAGAATAGGTCCAGCTTCAATTACAACTGATAAAAAAATTCAACCTTTATTGTCAACAAAAACTAATGCGATATCCTCAATTGTCTCGATATAAATAATTACTTTATATACTTATTCCATGGAGAATTAATTAAAAAAATACCTTGATTCCTCAGTTGGAATATTATTCCAGTATCTCCGATCATCTATCCCTGTTATAAGCAAAGCCTTTGAAGAAATAGACATACAGAGTCTACCCCTGCGCTTTTCAAGCCAGAATTCCTGCAGCCAACAAAACCCCAACGGCGTTAAAAAACAGGCAGGCACAGTTCAAACAAAGCTAGCTTTCATCATCTGCATAAAGGGCTGTTTCACTACAAGCACGATGGAAGTCAATTAAAATTTAGAGAAGTTTGCAAATCCAGATTTAATAAATCTTCAGAAAATTAAATCTGAATATCGCTTGGCATAACAATTCTCAAATACAAATAAATAATTTGGCCATTTCTTCCAATAATTATGATTTATAATAGGAATAAGTCCTTAAATTGTTTAAATCTTGTGAATTGTTGAGTTCCAAAAATTCTGAACTTAACAAATAGTAAACCTAAAACTAGATTTATCAAAATAATAGCATTCAAAGTCCCCAAAATTATATTTGACTGGATAAAAGCTAAATCTTGCTTAAATCCTGCCTAAAATACTAAGCAGCGCCTAAATCTTGTAAAAAAAAAAACTACTACAAATGTTTCTCATCCACCCATATAACTGGAAGAACAAGCGTTACAAATTCCAAGAAAGATCAATCATTCATATGATGGTGAACAACAACATGATCTACCTTTGTAAGATAAGAAAACTCAAATTTTGCTTACAATTCATCGATAATTTATCCCTCAAAACCACAATCATAAGATAAGAAAAAAAAAAGGAGAAAACCACCGAGAAACGACTGAACAAAGGAGACACCTACCTTTGAGCCCCCATCAAAGGGGTTCCGGCGACAAAGCTGCGCGTAGATTTCCTTCTTAGTAAGCGGAACCTTGTGTTCTACTTCATCCGAAACTTTCTCCAAAAGGTACTGGTAGTTTCTTGGTAGCTTCGTTTCCCATACGAAGTCCCCCGAAGCTGCTCCCCGGAAAGTCCGGCTGAGCTTCGCCAGCTTGCAGATCCCCGGAGGGTCGAGGTGTAGCATCAGCTCAGCGATGCAACTTTCCGGTAAGTCCCCTAGCCCCGTCTCCTGAGCTCTTCCGTGCTCTCCCGGTCCCATACTGCTCGAGACTCCCGCCCCCATACTACCACTGACAAAAACACTCGAGGCCTATTCCGATTATAAACGAAGATTCATTACGACCTAACCGCAAACCATAGAACCAAGCAGATGTCTCTCAAACTTATAAGAAACCTAACATAAACTTTACGGCTTTGTTGATGAACAAAGTAATTTCATCTCTTATTTGTCGAGGAATCGATGCCCTATCTTTTTTTCCCCGACCTACCTACAGCTTTAAGGGGAGGAACCGAGAAAGAAGCGTGGGAGAAACGCTGGACGAGATTTTTTTTTTCCTTCAAAGAAAAGTATCGAATTGTTGTGACGGACGTGCTTAGAACTGATGCGCCTAGGGTTACCTCCATTAAGCATTTATGGCGTTCCTAAAATGCCCTCATATGTCGGGAGAACTGAAACCGTGGTGTAATCCAGCGCCCGGCGGGAACTGGGGTACGAAAGTTGTCGTTCGAAGGACTAAATTACCCCTCACCAGTCTCCAGTAAACTACCAGGCTGTAGGCCGTGTAGCCAGCCACGCAGCCGCTTCTCATCCACACAAAATTACGAATAATAGAATATCACGAATAAGCTCTAAAGCAAGATTTGCATAACTTTTTTTTATATTTGATTCAATTACAAATTAAATGATAAATTTATATGTATAATATATAAGACTTTAATTATTTATTTGGATTTGATAATTGTTATTCCAAGCGATATTCAGATTTACTTTTCTGAAGATTTATTAAATCTGGATTTGCAAACTGTACTAAATTTTAATTGACTTGCATCGTTCTTGTAGCCAAACAGCCTTATGCAGATGGTGAAAACTAGCTTTTGTTTCAACTGTGCGTTTTAGGCCGCTGGGGTTTTGTTGGCTGCAGGAATTCTGGCTTGAGAAGCGCAGGGGTAGGTTTTGCATGTCCATTTCTTCAAAGGCTTTGCTTATAACAGGAATAGATGATCGGAGATACTGGAATAATATTCTCATTGAGGAATCAAGGTATTTTTTTTAATTAATTGCCCATGGAATAAGTATATAAAGTGATTATTTATATCGAGACAATTGAGGATATCGCATTAGTTTTTGTTGACAATAAAAGTTGAATTTTTTTATCAGCTGTAACTGAAGCTGAACCTATTCTTCTGGTTTGCTAAGTCATATCATAGCTTACATGTATACGTAGTTCTTTTAATTTGTGAAACTTGAGTTTCTCTTCTTTCATCTAAGTTTTCTCTTCATCTTAGAATTAAACATTAAAGGAGGACTCATAGCTTTCTTAAAAGAGACATTTTATTTGATCAAACGATCCATAGATGATTGATCAAACTCTCTCTTGACTAATGAGATTTAAGTATATAATTAATTAATTATTAAATAATAACCTGAATAATTATTAATGTGGGTCACACTTTAAAATTAATTACATAAATCTTACATTCTCCCACTTGGCTCATATAATATTATTCAATTTAAAAATTTAATAATTAAATACATAAACATAATGCGCATTATATGTCAAATATTTTTCTTGATTTGGTCAAATCATAATTCATTATTAAGTAAAAAACTAATGTTATACATTTATATTTCATGTAAACATATTAATTTTAAATACATTTTAACATATATGTCTATATTTATTTATTTTCAATATATAAGAAATATAATTTCAAGATGAGATAATATCGAAATAAATAAAGAGCCAAGAAGTCAAATACATAAAAAGCATAAAATAAAATATAAATTCAATAATGCTCATCTTTTCAACATATTTATTAAATAATTTATGCTACAATCCTTTAGTTAAAGGATAAGCAATCATAAGATTAGAGTTAATGTGCTCAAATGACACTCTTTGTTTCTGAACTTTTTCTTTAAAGACAAAGTATTTCAATTCCATGTGTATAGCTCCCTTTGAATACTTTTTGTTCTTAGAAAGAATACTATTACGACATTATCACAATAAATTTTAAACGGTTTGACAATGATATCGACAACTCTAAGTCCTGAAATAAAATTTTGCAACAAAACCTATGAATTTTGGTTTCAAAACATGTCACAAACTCAGCTTCTATAGTGAATGCAGTAATGATGGACTGCTTCCCACTCTTCCATGAGATAGCTCCTCCAGCTAGTAGAAACAAATAACAAATTGTAAATTTTCTAGTATCTACATACCCAGCAAAATCTGAATCTAAATATCCAATCACCTCAATATGGTTGAATCTTCTATAAATGAGCATATGTTTTTTCATTCCTTACAAATATCGTAAAACTTTCTTTGTAGCCTTCTAATGATTAATTCCTAGACTACTTTGATATCTACCCAACATTCCCACAGCAAAATTGATATTTGGTATTATACAAGTCAGAGTATACATCAGACTTCCAACACTATATGCATAAGGAATTTGTTCCATTTGCTTACATTTCAATTCATTCTTTGGGCATTGCATAAGATTGAATTTTTCTCCTTTCTGAATGGGAACAATATTTCTAGAACACTTTCCCATTTTAAATCTCTCTAAAACTTTATTGATATATGCTTTCTAAGATAATCTTAATAATCCTTGTGATCTATCACGAAATATTTCAATTCCTATCACATAGGATGCCTCACCCATATCTTTCATTTCAAAGTTTTTTAAGAAAAAATTTTTTGTCTCATGCAATAATCTGAGGCCATTAATTGCAAGTAAGATATCATCAACATATAAAATTAAAAATATAAACTTACTTCCACTAACCTTTAGATATATACATTGATCAATAATATTTTTTTAAATCTAAAGGTAGTAATAGTATCATTAACTTAAGATACCATTGTTGAGAAGCTTGTTTAAGTCCATATATTGATTTCTTAAGTTTACAGATCATATGTTCTTTTCAATTAATCAAAAAACCTTTAGGTTGATTCATAAATATTATGGCATTGAGTAATGTGTAGATGTGTAGATGAGTTTTTTTAGGGATGATCAAAATGGAATTTAAGGTATGGTTGTGATTGGAGTAGAGGAGCAATAATTAATTTAAGATAGTAACAAAGACAAGTCATAGATAAAAAAAAGGATGATAATAAGTATGCATAACAGATGATTCCACCGTCAAAAATCTTAGGTTAGCAAAGAATCTTACAAAATATTCATGATAAGAAAAACAAAAATCTAATAGACCTTTATGTGTGACAATAAATTCCTTTATAGCAAAGATAAGTTAGTGAATCTTGAAAAGAGGGGAAATTTTGAGCAAAAGTGCCCATAAATAAATTGTACTCAACTATTGAAAAGCCTCCAGAGATCACTCAAAAATATAGATAACGTATACATGTATGCTATAATACTAACTTAGAAAACCAGAAGAATAGGTCTAGCTTCAGTTGTAGCTGATAAAAAAATTCAAGTTTTATTGTCAACAAAAACTAATGCCAAAAATCCTTAATGGAGGTAACCCTATGCGCATAAGTTCTAAGCATGTCCGTCACAACAATTTGATACTTTTCTTTGAAGGAAAAAAGGGGTTTTTTACGTACATAGCACGCTAAACCATAGTATTTAACTATTCAGCACCTCAAATACACTATTTACTATCTTAACACTCAAAAGTACTACAAATGCACAAATATAGAACTTCATTAAACTACTGTGAACACCATTCTAAAACCCTATATGTTCATCTCATCTCCTCCCAAAGCCTAGAATGTCGATTATCGAGCTCTCGGTCTGCATTTCCAAGCTGAACCGAGAAATCTTCAAGAAATGCCTTGAAAATCGATATTGATTCCGGTCGTCACCTCTTGCTAATCTCCTACATGTACATTTTCTTCTGACCGCTCTTCTCCTTGAAGGTTTTATGTTTCGAGTCCTTATTTCAATCTTACTGTTTAACCTAAATTATGCTTGTTTTATTGTGGATGATCCTACTTTTTCCTCCTTTAATTTGTGAGGTTTCACCGAAAAGAAGGGCTTTTAATTCTAATATGTCCAGTATCATCATTAGTTGAAGTGGTGATGGTGAGAATTAATGGAAGAGGCTGTTTTTCTTTAGCCGAATTTACACCATGGAGTTATAGTTTTTTCTGTCATGATCATGGGCTACTATCATGGTTGTATGATGTCGCTTGACATTATAAGTATAATAGAATTGTATTGACAATAGACTTCAATTGTTTTGGAAATGAAGAAATTACTTTCCCATAGTACTTGGAAAATACATTAGTATTTGGAGGACTACACTAAGTACAATCATGCAAACCACAAGTAAAAAATCTCAACACAACCAAATCGAAAATGGCACATATATAAAGCCTCGCAATTCATTACTCTACCAAATCATAATAGCTTGACGCATCTCCAATAGAGACATTCTTGGAGATAATCATAAGCAAAGTGAGGCAAGGCCTAACAAAATCCATAACCGAGATGGTCATGCACACCAGAATCACCAAGCTACTTCTATCCAATCAGTTTTCACTCGTGAATCTTTCAATACAATTAAAAGATTATGATTTAGAAGCTAACATGTGCCCTAAGCATTCAAAACAATTGAAGTCTATTGTTAAAACACAAAACAATTCCCCCTTAAAGGTTCACTGCACAACTTACTTTGGGAAAGTAATTTCTTCATTTCCAAAACAATTGAATTCTACTGTCAATACAATTCAATTCAACTTATATTAACGAGCGACATCATACAATCACGATAGTATCCCATGATCACGACAAAAAAAAACTATAACTCCATGGTGTAAATTCGGTTGAAGAAAAATCACCTCTTCCATTAATTCCCACCATCACCACTTCAACTGATAATGATACTAGATATACCAGAATTAAAAGCCCTTTCTTCCCATAAAACCTCACAGATTGAAGTGGAAAAAAGTAAGATCATCCACAATAAAATAAGCAGAATTTAGGTTAAACAATAATAACAAAATAAGGATTAGAAACAGAAAACCTTCGAGGACAAGAGCGATCAGAAGAAAACATGCATGCAAGAGATCAACGGGAGGTAACGACCGGAATCAATACATATTTTCAAGGCATTTCTCGAAGATTTCTCGGTTCAACTTGGAAATGCAGATCGAGAGCTCGATGATTGACGTTTCTAGGCTTCGGGAGGAGATGATACGAATAGATAGGGTTTCAGAATGGTGTTCATAATAGTTTAATAGAGTTCTATATTTGTGGATCTGTAATACTTTTGAGTGCTAAGATCATAAATAATGTATTTGAGATGCTGAATAGATAAATATAATGATTTAGCATGCTATGTATATAAAAACCTCTTTGTTCCTTCAAAGAAATGTATCTAACTGTTGTGATAGATGTGCTTATAACTGATGCGCCTAGGATAACCTCCATTAAGGATTTCTGGCGTTCCTAAAATGCCCTAATATGTTGGGAGAATTGAAACTGTGGTGTAATCCGGTGCCCGGCAGGAACTGTGGGTACGACAGTTGTCGTTCGAAGGACTAAATTACCTCTCACCACTCACCAGTCTCCAGTAAACTGCCAGGCTGTAGGCCGTGGAGCCAGCCACGCAGCGCTTCTCATCCACACAAAATTACGAATAATAGAATACCACGAGTAAGCTCTAAAGCAAGATTTGCATATCGAGTTTTTTTATTATATTTGAGTCAATAACAAATTAATGATATATATATATATATATATATATATATATTATAATATAAGACTTTAATTCAATATTTCTTGTTAAAAATAAATTTTAAACATAAGTTAAGATGACTTACATGCATACTGAAACCCATTTAACACACTAATGTTGTGATGGTTGAGTGTTTCATTAGAAAACTCAGAAGTTACTAAAAAAATTCAAAACATAAGTGCATAGCTTTTTCCCCTTGAAAATTAATTAGAATTCAATCTTTTCCCAAAAAGAGGAGTATTACATTATCAGACAAAGGTATCGACCAAGAATAGTAATAATTAATCGTATTTTAAGAGAATAAAAAAAGTAATAATAGCACAGTTCCACAATAAGAACTAAAGACTCATCCCTACCATACAAAAAAAACTAGAAAATGATTACAGACCTCTAAATTGAAAGTGATTCATACATAAATCTACAAAACAAACCTATGGCTAAGCACCAAATTGAAAAGGATTGAAAGAATTGTTTGTATTTGTTAAAAAAAAAATTCTTTAACCATACAAAAATATAATTGTATAAACTCTTAAACCCAAGATCTTGAACAAAGAGTTTTTCACAAAACTTTCTATTAATAAATAAATCGCATACCTTGATTTGTAACGAGTCCTTTTAATTTATGAAACTAGGAATTCTCTTCCTTCAGCTAAGTTTTTTTTTTCATCATCTTAATGACTACACATTAAAGGTGATGACCTGTATTCTTCTACGAGAGACATTTTATTTAATCAAATGATCACTGATTGATCAAACTCTCTCGAATTAATTTAAGATTTAAGTAATTAATTATTAAATAATAAACTGAATAATTATTAATGTGAGCCATATTTCAGAATTAATTACATAATTCTCCTATTCTCCCACTTGGCCCATATAATATTATTCAATTTAAAATTTTAATAATTATATATATAAACATAATGCATATTATATGCCAAATATTTTTCTTAATTTGGTTAAATCATAATTCATTATTAAGTAAAAAGTTAATAGGAATCATGACGGTTATACATCATTAGTGCGACATATTTTCTTCCATGTATTATAATATTAATTTTATATTTAATATGATCTATAATGAGAGATAATCATAATGGTCTAATATTATTGTCTTTATAAAAGACAAATCTTGTTAACATTTACATAATTCTTTTATGTATATATATTCAAATATAATAAAATAAGAAGCGATAATATGTCATAAATAATTAAATAAAGAGCCTAGAGAGACAAATACATAAAGAGCATAAAATAAAATATAAATTTAGTAATGCACATCTTTTCAACATGTTCATTAAATAATTTGCTACAATCCTTTAGTTAAAGGATCATCAATCATAAGATTAATGCTAATATGCTTAAATGACAATCTTTATTTCTAAATTTTTTCTTTAATGACAAAGTATTTCAATTTCATATGTTTAGCCCCCCTTGAATACTTGTCGTTCTTAGAAAAGAAGACTGTTGCGGCATTATCACAATAAATTTTCAATGGCTTGGCAATGTTATCGATAACTCTAAGTCCTGAAATAAAATTTCACAACCAAAACTCATAAATTGTGGCTTCAAAACATGCCACAAACTCAGCTTCTTCCATAGTAGATGCATCAACGATGGATAGCTTCCGACTCTTCCATGGGATAGCTCTTCCATCTAGTAGGAACAAATAGCCAAATGTGGAATTTCTAGTATCCACACATCTAGCAAAATTTGAATCTAAATATCCAATCACCTCAATATGATCGGATCTCCTATAAGTGAGCATATGTTCTTTCGTTCATTGCAAATATCGCAAAAAAATTTTTGCAGCCTTCTAATAATTAATTCCTGGATTACTTTGATATCTACTAAACATTCTCACAACAAAATCAATATTTGGTCTCGTACAAGTCTGAACATACATGAGACTTCCAACAACAGATGCATAAGGAATTTATTCTATTTTCTTACGTACCAATTCATTCTTCGGGCATTGCATAAGGCTGAATTTTTCTTCTTTCTAAATTGGAACAATACTTGCAGAACATTTTTCCATTTTAAATCTTTCTAAAACTTTATTGGTATATATTTTTTGAGATAATCTTAAAAATCCCTATGATCTATCACGAAATATTTCAATTCCTATCACATAGGATGCATCACCCATATTTTTCATTTCAAAATTTTTTTAGAGAAATTTCTTGGTCTTATACAATAATCCAAGGTCATTAGTTACAAGTAAGATATCATCAACATATAAAATCAAAAATATAAACTTACTTCCACTGACCTTTAGATATATACATCGATCAACCATATTTTTTAAAAATCTAAAGGTAGTAATAGTATCATTGAACTTAAGATACCATTGTCGATAAGCTTGTTTAAGTCCGTATATTGATTTCTTAAGTTTACACACCATATGTTCTTTTCCTTTAATTGAAAAACCTTCAGGTTGATTCATACAACCTTCTTCCTCTAACTTTCCATTTAGAAAGGCAGTTTTCACATTCATCTGATGTAGCTCCAAATCATAATGAGGCATTAATGCCATAATAATTCTTAATGAGTCCTTTTTGGAAACAGAAGAAAATGTCTCTTTATAATTAATACCATCTTTCTGAGTGAAACTTTTGGCAACAAGTTTAGCTTTATATTATTCTATATTGTAATTAGAGTCACATTTGGCCTTAAAAACTCATTTACATCCAACTCTTTTTGAACCTTCAGGCAATTCAATAAGATCTCAAACATTATTGTGATCTATTGATTTTAACTCTTCTTTCATAGCATCTAATCACTTTTTAGAATTAATACTTTAAATGGCCTGTATAAATGAAACTAAATCATCATCAATTCCTAAGTCAAATTCTGACTCTTATAAACAAACTAAATAATCATCCGAAATAGCAGATTATTTTTCTATTTGAGAATGTTTTAATGTTATTTCTTGTGGTTCATCAATTATAAGTTTATTGATGATAACTTCATTATGTGGTGTATGTTCATTCATTTGTTATACTTGTAAATTGTCAAATTATTCAATAATTATAAGAACAACAATTTTAGAAGAAGTAATTGAGAAATGAATTTTTTACTTTAGTTTTTTCAATTTTCACATTTTGTAATTGTGTACTCCCACTAATATCATCATTTTCAATGAACCTAGCATTTTCAATTTCAATAATTTTTATATTATTATTAGGAAAATAAAATCTACAGCCTTTAAACTTTTCTAGATAACTAATGAAATATCCACTGATTATTCTTGAATCCAGTTTCTTTTCATGTGGATTATAAATTCTTAATTCTGCTAGGCAACTCTAAATATGAAGGTGTTTTAAATAAGGCTTCTTTCCTGTCCACAGTTCAAAAAGGATTTTTTGAAACTACCTTACTAGGAGCCTTATTTAATAAATATACAATAGTTTTTAAAGGATACATCCATACTGATAGAATAACTTAACATATTCATTAACCATATTCATTAAAGTACGATTATGCCTTTCTGCAACACTATTTTACTGTGGTGTTCCTGCATTGTGTATTAAGCACAAATATCATACTTTTCTAGAAATATAACAAATGGACTAGGGCATTGTCCAGATTTCTCATGCTTTCCATAATATTCACCAACTCTATCAGATCTTATAATTTCACTTTTCTAGCTAATTGTCTCTCAACCTCAGTAATTGTCTTAAAGGCATTTATTGACTGAGATTTTTTATACAACAAATAGACACAGCCATAATGTGAAAAATCATCAATAAAAGTGATAAAATATTTTTCTCTACTAAAAGTTGGAACATCAAAAGGTCCACAAACATTAGTGTGTATAATCTTTAAAAGTTTCATGCTTCTTATAGACGCTTTCTTAATTGTGTATTTTGTAGATTTACCTTTAATACAATCTACACATATACCAATATCAGGAAAATCGAAATCAGAAAGAATTTCATTCTTGACTAATATTTGTATTCTTTCTTTAGATATATGACCTAAATGTTTATGCTACAAATAAGATGATCTTTCATTAACCAAACTATGTTTCATTCCAATATTATGATCCAAGGTCAATAAAATTTCAGAAAATAAATTAGCAAGCTTTAATTTATATAAATCATCACAAAGAACACTAGAGCCAATAAAATGATTATGCTTAAATAAACTAAAATATCTATTTCTAAACTTAAAATGATATCTAGCTTGTTGCATGCCAAAAAATTTATAGCGGTAGAATAAAACTTCACATCTTAGCTTATATGAAAATTCAGCATACACACAGATTGTTGAAAAGAGAATAAAAAACTCCATAATTTTTGTGTGAAAAAATCTCAAGAGGGAAAAAAATATGGGGTCTAGCCCAGTAAAAATGCTCCACTATATATCTGCTTTGGATAATGGGATTACGAGATTATATGTATGAAATCCTGATAATGAGAATTCCAAATTCAGATTACAACAGCTATGCAGCAGTAGTTGGACTGTAATGCTTATTGGTGGTAGCCAACGATGACAATATGAAACAATGCGATTGTGATAACGAACTTCGAACTTCCAACTCTCTGACAGCTTTCTCTCATGTTTGCTTCTAGCTCCTTCCTCCTTCATGATAAAAATGATATCTTATTTATAGGATTTTGAGAGGGTATTTTGATCATTATAGCCAAAATCCTAAAACACTCCATCAGACGATTCATATCAATTATTTGATCATAGATAGTGTTTTGGTGATTTGATCATTCAAACGATCTTTGATTTGAGTGATTTTAGGCTCGTTGGATTCTTCTCATCAAGCCACTCGATTCTACTATAAGCACATCAAATTTGGAAGTCATTTGATCATCCAGTCACTGTTTCAAAGTTTTAATATGTAGCTTTTGGGCTTGATCTGAGCTCATTTGGGATCGATTTGTTTGTATATTATTGAACTCGTCTTACTGAGTCATTTAATTTGATTGTATACATGTTTTAAATTGAGATCTGTGCTTCATTTATAAATTTTAGAAGGACATATCATTTACCCCCTATTTTTAAACGAGAAAACTTATTTCATCTAAAAATATATTAAATTTTAAAAATAAAATAACTTTAGCTAAAAATTATTATGATTTATAATTATATATGTTATGTATACTAATTTATTTTTTTATTTATATATATATAATGATAATTTTTATAAATATAAATTATTTTATATATATATATATATATATATATTTGTGACGTTTAGCGAAAGGGTGAGAGAGAGAGAAAGAGAGAACGAATTGTTTTTAAATTTAATAAATGGCTGACATTTTTGTTAAATGAATTTGAAAAGTCTTTTTTTCAAGTATAAATACTCCTAGAGAGTAAGTGAAATCTCTCACCTTACTTTCTTTTTTTTGGCGACCTTCTTATGGTGTTGACCCCTTGAGCTCTAGTCTCTCGATCGTGGTTTTCAAGACTTGGTTAGGCGATCGATTATCCAGTCGGCTCCAGGTGTCTAAGTTTCTTTACAAGTCTTGGAATCCTCCATTGACTTTTATACGACCCTCTCTGAGCTCAGGTTAATCAGTTCTAGGATTTAAGCCCGACTTTTATTATCCCAAATTTTGGCACCCACCCCCATTAAATTAATTGTTTTTTGTTTTTTTTATTTTTTTTAAAAAGAATTTGAAAAGTATTTTTTTTCAAGTATAAATACCCTCAAAGGGTAAATGAAATCTCGCACCTTTGTTTTCTTTGATAGCATCCACTGACCTGTATAATGGTGTCGACCCTCCTCGCGGGCTCTAATTCTCCCCGGTCTCAGAGTTTCCAACTAACATGGTTAAGCGACACGCATCTCGAATTCTGGCTCCAGTGTGCTTTCATGTTTCTTTTCAGGTCTTGGAATCCTCCATTGACTTTTATGATAGTCTGCAGCATTTCTCCAGACTCAGTTGACTACAGTGATTCAAAGTTTCCCAAAGAAATTATGGAATATTCCACTAACCTTTATGACAGTGCGTGACCCTCCTCGCAGGCTCCAGTTCTTCCCAGTCTCGGGGTTTGAAACTGACCTGATTAAGTGGTGCATAAACCACTTTCTTAAGCTTTAGTTTTATCTTTTATGTCTGTTAAGGCCTTTGCCCACCAGTATAAAAGATATATATTTTTTTATAAAAAATTTTGGCTCCCAATGATGATAGTAATCATATATCATTTTTAGACTTTAACTTCAAAAGGATTATGATTTCTATATATCTCCTGAGATTTTTGGTATATCTGTGCCTTTTGAGGCTTTTACCTTCTGAAATTTTTTCCTTCTGAGATTTTTAATGTACATGTATCTTCTGAGGCTTTTGCCTTCTAAGAATTTTAATATGCCCATACCTTTTAAGGCTTTTATCTTTTGAGATTTTTAATGTACTTATACCTTCTGAGATTTTTTTCCTTTTGAGATTTTTAATGTACATGTATTATTTAAGACTTTTACTTTCTGAGATTTTTCATGTATCTATACCTTCTGAGGATTTTGCCTTTAAAATTTTTTAATGTAGATGCACCTTCTGAGGCTTTTGATGAGTGAAGACTATGTCAACCACTTGCTCTCTTAGAGTCTTTCAAGTGAGGACCTTGCCCATTACTAGCTTCCCATCGAGGATTCCTCTGGGGCGTGCCTTCTAGGGATAGAATCCATAAAGGATTTTTGATATATCCGAGATTGTTTGTCAGAGTGTTACTTGGCGACATTTAACCTATGTGGAAGAAATCAATAGTTTTAACTCTCATCCGAAGTTGTTTTGTCAAAGTGTTACTCGATGACCTTAACTTGTGTGGAAGAGGTTAAATATTTTGATTCTTTTGAGATTACCTATTAGAGTATTACTCTATGTCGTTATCCCGTGTAAAAGAGGTCGAATCAAAAACATCTATTTTGAGATTGTAGCCAAAGTTTCTCCATGACCTTTGCCTTATTTTTCATGAGTATGATTGAAGAATCGTAATTTGTAAAGCTACCTCTCTCTTTTTAATGTTAAAAATTGACTTATTTCTCGAACTGATAATCAATTAGATATCCAGAATATTGATTTAGATGATTTTTTGAAATTAAGAGTTGCCCCCCAGCTTTTGATAAGTATTGAAGAATTAACATTTGATATTTCTTCATTCTTCATATGTGCTATTTTGAAGTAGAATTTACTCTATCATAAAGATGGTGCTGCTCTTAACTTGAAGTCAGATTATCAACCATTGTTAAAATATAAAGGGAATATTTCTCACATACGACGCTAAACTATTGCGTGCAAGAATACATGTATCGGTAGAATAAAATTTCACGTCTTAGCTTGTATGAAAATCTAGCATACACATAGATAGTTGAAAATAGAATAAGATACTCCAAAATTTTTGCGTGAAAAAATCCAAAGAAGAGGGAAAAAAATTATGGGGCCTAGCCTAGTAAAAATACTCCACTATATATTTGCTTTGGAGTATAAAGTTTAAATCTTCCTGATAATAGGATTACGAGATTGTATGTATGAAATCCTGATAATGAGAATTTCAAAATTAGGTTACAACATCTATGTAGCGGTAGTTGGGCTATAACAGTTATTGGTGGGAGTCAGTGCTAACTATATGCAGCGATCGACGACGAGAATAGGCGGCGATCTGCGGCGAGAATAGGCGGCGATCGACGACTACAGTGGTGATGATGAACTTTGAACATCCAGCTCTCTCCCATCTTTCTCCCAAGTTCGCTTCTAGCTCCTTCCTGCTTCATGATAAGAATGAGGTCCTATTTATAGGATTCTGAGATGGGCATTTTGGTCATTATAGCCAAAATCCCAAAATACTCCATCGGATGGTTCATATCAATTCATTTGATCATAGATAGCTTTTTAGTTATTTGATCATTCAAATGATCTTCTATTTGAGTGATCTTAGCCTCGTTGGATTCATCTCATCGAGCCGCTCGATTCGACTATAAGTACGTAAAATTTGGAAGTCATTTGATCATCTAGTCAGTGTTTTGAAGCTTTTATATGTAGCTTTTGGGCTTGATTTGAGCTCATTTAGGCTTGATTTGACTCGCTTCTAGCATTGTTGAACTCGTTTCACTGAGCCGTTTAATTTGATTATATACATGCTTTAACTTGAGATCTAGGTTTCATTTTAAATTTTAGAGGGATATATCATTGTTGTATCAAGTTTATACAATGAAACTAAATTTCTAGAAATAGATAGAACATAAAGAGTTTGAAAAAAATCTAAATTATGTCCAATATCAAAAATTAAGAGATATGTTCCAATGGCTTCAATTGGAGTTTTGTCTCGATTACCCGTGAAGACAAACTTTTCATTTGGCTCCGTACATCACATTTGAAATATGTGTGTTACAAACAAAATCAATCCACCAAGAATTATAAGGAACTTCTATCAAATTTGATTTGAAACATACAAAAGTACTTGGGCTATCTTTCTTTTCAAACCAAGCTTTATGTTTTTGGCAAACTTTTAAATAGTGTGCATCCTTGTGACAGAAATTACATATATCATGCTTATGTACATTATTTTAGATTTAAGTAGATGACACATTAGCCTTCAAGTGTCCTTTATTGCTCTTAGCATTTCTCTTAATTAGTTTTCTTTTAATTTCTGGCTATTCCATGAGATTAATTGAGTAAATTTCTTATTTCTTAAGCATTGCTTCCTCTTGAATAAGCATACTTTGTAATTCAACCATATTTCATTTATCTTTAATAGTATTAGAGTTTATTTAGAATTGACCATATTTAGGAGGCAAAGAATTAATAATAAATTATACAAGAAAACTTTCACTCACATTCATTCCTATCGTGTTTAATCTTGTTGCAATATTTATCATTTTAGTGATGTGCTCATACATGATACGCAAACTATCAAACTTCATGGTGGTTAACGTACCCATTAATATCCCAACATGTGACTTATCAGCAGACTCAGATTGAGATAAATCTTTCTCAGACTTCATAAATTTCTTTGCATTATCAATTTTGGGAATTGTTGGCTTAATAATTTATGCTACAGTCATTCGCATAAATATTAAGCTAAGTCTATTTGATCTTTTCCAAGCATCATATAAAGACTTTTGATCATTGCTGCTAGTAGCAATAATAACAGTAGGCTTATCATTAAGAAGTGTTAAATCAAGATTCAAGACACCTAAATAGAACTGAATTTTGTTCACTCCATTCATTAAAATTAAGTCCATTGAACTTTATAACAGTCAAAGCTTGCGAATGAAGAGCAATAGAAGTAGATATTGTAAAATATTAAATGCTCACATATTAATGCTTGAGTTATAAACACAAATACATAAAAACAGATTCAGAAAGCTAGGCTTTCTCTTCCTTCACCCAAGTTTTCTTCATGTAGTCATCTTAATTGAGAGACACATACACATTAAAAGGTATGAAGATGACCGATTGTTTTTCTATGAGGAGATATTTTATTTGATCAAATGATTTATAAACGGTTGATCAAACTCTCTGATCAATGAGATTTAAATACATAATTAATTATTAAATAATAAACTGAATAATTATTAATGTGGATCACACTTCAAAATTAATTACATAATTCTTACAAGGATCACAATTGAAATAGTTAAACTGAAACAACATATAATAAACAAAAAAAAAACACTTCAATCAAACATGCATAATCAAATGTTAAACCACTTCACAACTGTATTACAATTTGTTATCCTCAAGACATGAACCTGAATGCAAAATGGTTCATAAATCCAAACTCACTTGAATGAGAGGATCATTAGTGGTGTTGAAGAACCTTAAAACAATTCTAACCAAGCAAAAAAAAAGGGGCCCCTACCATCGAAACGCTTAGGTTAGCAAAGAATCTTACAAAATTTTCATGATAAAAAAACAAAAATCTAATAGACCTTTATGTGTGAGAATAAATTACTTTGTAGTCAAGATAAGTTAGTGAATCTTGAGAAGAGAGGAAATTTTGAACAAAAGTATCCCTCCAGAGAACACTGAAATTATACTAAGGGGCTGTTTGATTAGCTGAAAAAGGAATGCAGTATAAAAGAAATACAGTATAAAATAATTATTTTACAATTGTTTAGTTGAGAATTTTACGAATTTATGACATTACTTTTTTTTGTTTGATAAAAAAATATAATGTAAAGTATTTTGAAGGTTTTGACTCATGTGAGCGATGATTTGGCAGCGACGACGGCTGAGCGAAAGCGTGCGGCTGGCGCGCGCGGGGCGTGGTGGCGTAGCGGCGCGGCGTGCGGCGATGCGGTGGCGGATGCGGCGGTGGCCAGGCGCGACATCGGCAATAGCGATATTATTCGTATATTTAGAATTCAAATGGAATTCAAAATACACCAAAAATGACTTATTTAATTTATTTGGAATACATTACAGTACTTATAAATTTACTTTACTTCAAGTCAAACATCAAAAAAGTTAAAATCCCTGTTTTTACTTTTCACTACATTCTAAATTCTTCCAACCAAATATTCTCTAAATAGCACCTAAATCTTGTAAAAAACAAACTACTACAAATGTTTATCATCCACCCATATAAGTGGAAGAACAAGCGTTACAAATTCCAAAAAAGATCAATCATTCATATGTTATGGTGAAATACAAAATGATCGACATCTCCCCCCAGCGCAAAAGAAAAAATTTAAAAAAGAAGTCGCTCCGTCTATTTAAATATGCGTGTAGAATAAGGGCTTTTGGATGCCTAAAAAAAATAAAAATAATAAAAATAATATATATATAATTATTTTAAAGATTGTTGCGTGCTAGAAAACTAGTTGCGGTAGAGTAAAAGTTTACGCTTTAGCTTCTTTAGGGAGTCCAACACACACACATGTATTTAAAGAGCAAATAATAAAACTCCAGAATTTTTACGTGTAAAACTTCAAAAAGAGGGAAAAACCACGGGGCCTAGCCAAGTAAAAAGCTTCCACTGTATGTTTGAGTACAAGATCTTCCGATACCGTGATTACGAATTGTATATGAAATGGACAACGGTTAGTAATAGACAATGTTGACGGCGATGTTGGACGATGTTGTGGCGATGACCGGATAGTGGTCTGATGATAGAACAATGTTACGACGGCGAGATCTGTGGCGTGATGGCGGTGGTTAACGACCATCGAGTGGCGGCGCGATTGTGCTTGGAGGATCTTTAGAGCTCTCTCCTTTCACTTGTTTGCCTCCCTTCTCCTTCACTTGGCCTCCCCTAATATGAGGAATGAGAGGCTATTTATAGATTGGAGGAGTGGCGTCTCTATAAATACATGCAAAACCCGTACCACTCCACTTCATCGGACGGCTCAAAATGATCCCCTTGATCATATGATGTATTTTGTGCATTTGAATGCTCAAATGAAGTCGAATTGTAAGATCTTTGGCTTGTTGGAACTCTCGAGATGCTCGATTTGACTATAAACACTTCATATTTGAGATCTATTTAGGGATTTAACTGATATCCTAAAGTTTCCAAGGATATTTTAAGAGCTTGATCTTGACCAGTTTCAACTTTGGATCAGCTTGCTTTTAACATCAAGATTCGTGCTTCGACTAATAGTATTTTAAGTGTCATATCAGTTGCCCCCTATTTTTGGATGCTATTATCTCAATCATCCAAAAATATATGTCAAATACTTGAAAATAATAAATTCTTCAATGAAATTTGAGGGTCCATTAACTACACATTTTGGGAGAACAGATCTTCATAGAACGATTATGACTTCTGAGGATGAAGCGCAAATGCGTGTAGGTATCTTGTAGTGCGAATTTGAGGTTCTGGACCCATCCGTGCGAAGGCTCATGGTGCCAGGCGAGTGGAAGGTGGCGGCGTCTTGTAGCCGCAGGGAAGTCGCTGCATGGAGTGGGTGCAGTAGCCTCAGCCAGTGTGGAAACGACGCGGAGTATCTCGCTAAGCAGGGCCTGGATGCGTCAGTTGGGTTGGTGAAGATCGGAGAACTGAGCAGAGTCAGGCCCAGCGCAGTCGAGGCATGAGTTGAGCCGGCGAGTAGCCTGGGTCGCATGGAACAAACACAGCTATATCTGAGCGGTAGGATCTCGTGGTAGTCGCTCTGATCATTGGCCCAGTCGTCGTGGAGATCAGTCAGAGCAATTGCGGAGTCTGGCGTGTCAGCTGAATCTGGTACCGTCCGTCAGCCGTCAGGGCGCCATGATGCTGTTACCACCGTGGCGGTTCTGACCGCTGAGCGTATGAAGCCTGATTGGCGCTATGAACCCGAGCGGTTCGACCGTGGACCGACGGTTGCCCATGGGCCGGGCGGTTCGACCGTGGGCCCGTGGTCGTCTGGCGCGGCTCAAATGACTATTTTGACAGCGGTTTCAGGCGGTTTTCCGATTTTAGGCGATTTTACCTTTCCCTAGGGTCTATAAAACCCCAGGCGAAGGAGAGCACCTTCTCCTTTGAGAAAGGTCGTTGAAGCGATCAAGGCCCGTAGTTCATCTGCAGCTCGGTTTGCCTCGAAGAAGCGTTACACTGTCGGACCGGCCGGGTTTGGAAGCGATCAAGACCCATAGTTCATCTGCTCGGTTTTCCCTCAAGAAGTTGGCCTCCTTGGACCGGCCGGGTTTGGGCGATCAAGACCCATAGATTCATCTGACAGGCTCGTATTCCCTCGAAAGCGTTGACTTCCACTTGTTGGACCGGCGGGTTGGGCGATCACCGAGCGGGGTTGCGAAGATGCTCGGCGATGGTGGCCGACGACATTACATTCTGTGACTGCGATGGTGGTTGGCGAGGATAACCGGCAGCGATATGGTGATAGCCGGTATTATGGCGATAATTACCGTAGCCGGCGGTAATCGGTAGCTATGGTTGGCGGCCGGAGGTGTAATCCGGCAGAAGAGCGTAGTCGGCAATAGCGTCGATAGTGAAATTGCCAGCGATGGTGGCGGACCATGATAGTAGTCAGCGGCCGTGGCCACCTGAGGTTAGCGGCCAGAGGTTATCGGTAGTGCAAGCGGCAGCAGTAGTCGGCGGCAACAGCGTTAATATCGGCGAGACTCTGGCGAAATTACCGATGATAGTCGATGGCGGTGGCATTCAGGTTAGCGGCCAAACGGGGTTCAGCGGCAAGAGCGGCAGTAATCAGCGATGGCAGCCGCGTTAGTGGTCAGCGGGGATAGCGGCGGCGATAGTGGTGACCGGCGGAGATTATGCGCTGGCATGGCGGTGACGACGATGAATTTTGACCTATCAAGGTTGTTTGTTTGTCGAGTGTTGATAGCGTTAACTATGGAAGAGGTCGAATTGAATCTAAGGATTTTGACCTATCGGTTGTTTGTCGGGGTGTTACCGATGGCGTTAACTGTATGGAAGAGGTTGGGAAGTCCACCAAGGACCTTTTGACTATCTAGGTTGTTTGTCGAGTGTTACGATGGCGTTAACTATGGAATAGGTCGAATTGAATCCGTGAGGATTTATGACTATTCGAGGTTGTTTGTCGAGGATGTTACGATGGCGTTAACGTATGGAAGAGGTCCGATCAAGTCCCCAAGTTGATCATGCAGTTGAGATACAACGTGAGTTATATATTTCTCAGTGGGAGGATTAAATGAAGAAGAAGAAACAAACTTATAAGGAAAATCCATAAACTCATTACTTTGATAATGTTAGTGATACAATATTGTAATAAGATAACTTAACAAAAGAGGCAGATACATTTTTAGAGAGAGTTAACAAGGACAAGAGGTGGAGAGGAAAGGACAAGGGATAAATTAAAGATTATAATATTTATACAATGATTACATATAACACTTTTAGACCCTCATGTTCCAAGTTTTAAGGAATATTTTTTCCTCGGATGGTTGGTCATAGCTTGGGTTGGTCATCGATAAGTGAAAGTGAGGCGCGGTCTTTATCTTGAAGATTAAAGATTTTCTGGATGTTTGAGGCGTGTTCTTTTTTGTTGATTTCCACATACCACTCCAACAATGGGAGTTTAAAATTTTATCTTAAGATGAGGTACCAAAGTGACAGAAGATTGATTGGAGGGTCTTCCAATATAGCGTTGTATGCTTTTGACTTGACCACTATGAATTGAAAGTGAGTGACTTGTTGAGAAAGTTCTCCGAGAACAACGGGAAGGGTGATTGTCCCCTCCACCTGTACAGGGCGATTATCAAACTCATATAATGGTCCTGTAGCAGGTTGAAGTTTTTCTTTAACCAAACTCATGCTAAGAAAGGTGGAGTAAAATAAAACATCAATGGAACTCCCATTATCAATCAAAATTCTCTTAACAACATAACATGGGTCACCAATCCCATACTTGATGACAGAGGATCTTGATGTGGAACTTGGACTCCTTCCAAGTGCAGTTATTAAAAGTGATGGGATGATTAATACAAGATTTTATTAAACTCTGGCTCTTCAAAGGCTGCGATGAAGATTTGATTAGATAGTAGTGTCCCACTCGCAATCGTTTTAATTTCTCCAACTATTTGGCGACTATTATGTTGTTTTACGTGATGATTGTCGGTTGCCCCGGTTGGAGCTATGTTTGCTTGAGTTGGTTGGTTTTGCACAAATTGGCGTAGATATCCTTATTGAATGAGCCTCTCAATTTCCTCTTTGAGTTGTTTGCATGCCTCTAGTATGTCACGACTTGATGGAAGTGATAATATTGCTCCTGATTTTACGAATTTGGTTTGATGTATGTGGCCACTTAATGGTCTCTTCATCACGAATAGCCATCAAGACTTAGCGTGAGATGTGTTGGTGGCGTGTATTCCAGTCGTTGATGTGAGGGCCGTGGAGGGAGATCACGACTGCCTTGTTGCTTCTTCTGATGGGATTGTTGATATGTGTTTCCTAGAGTACTCTTACGTTTTCCTGTGGATTGTTCAAATTATTTTCGGTGGGCATTAATAGCATCATCAGCAGAAACTTGCGCTTCCACACGATGAACCAAGTCGGCATATGAGCGGACCGTATCTCGCATTAGCGATGAGTAGAAAGGTCCAGGACGGAGCCCCCCAAGGAAAACTCCTCTTAGTAATTCAGGGTCTACCCCAGGTATTTGGCGAGCTTCTGAAGAGAATCTCTGGAAGTATTCTTTAAGTGATTCACCCTTGTTTTGACGAATGTCGGAGAGATGGGAAGAATCTTTAATGATCCTCCGGTTTGCAATGAACTGTTCTACAAAAATCTTGGCGAGTTTGTCAAAGGTATGGATGGATTCCCTTGGAAGGGAGTAGAACCAAGTGCAAGCTTGTCCCTTGAGGGTAATTGGAAAGACCTGACAAAGCAGTGTGTCAGGAGCTCGTTGGATATGCATGATAGTCCTGTAATGGTTGATGTGTTCATGTGGGTCAGTCGCTCCATCATAAGAATCAATGTTCGGAAGCTTGAAACCCACGGGAATAGGATGTTGAAGAATAACTTCAGCTAAAGGTGAGGATTCCTCATAGCCGCGGTGAGGGGGAAGATGATTTCTATCTTGGAGGTAAAATTTGTCTTGCATTAAGCGTCATAATTCTGCATATATAACATGACGAGTGGGGTCAGCAGGACGAGAATGTGTCATGCTATCAATAATAATTAATTAGTCGGTTGGTACGCGTGATGGATGAGTAGAACTAGTGGTGTCGAGGAGATCAACATCGGTCTCTACGGAGGAACTTCGTAAATGAAATCGACATTTTGACCTCCCAATAACGATCGATCTTGGGGAGATGTGTTTTTTTAGTATGTTGTGTTCCTGAAAGTCGAATCATCTCATTTTGAGACTCTTCCATTCGGCCCGATCTTCTAAAGAGATTTCTACCTGCCGCCTGAGTCACGCTATCGGGGAAGTGAGAAGGTTGGCGTCCTTGGTTCAAGGATTGGTTTCAAGAGTGACGGGAGTTGGAGTGGGAGGCTCCATTGTTGCGAGTGTTGCACCTATTGGCCATAATAAGGGTGTTCACAGGAATTGTGATTGAAGGGTCTCTTCAGAGGGTAGCATTGCGTCTAGAAAACCAATTGCGGTAGAGTAAAGTTTTACGCCTTAGCTTCTTTGGGAGTCCGGCACACGGTATTTAAAGCGAACAATAAAACTCGAATTTTTCGTGAAAAACCTCAAAATGGGAAAACCACGGGGCTGCCGAAAAGCTTCCTGTATCTGTTTGAGTACAAGATCTTCCGTCTGGGATTACAGTGTATATGAAATGGACAATTCTAGTAATAGACAATGTTGATGATGATGTTGGCGATGATGTTGACGGCAAGTTGCGATGATGTTGGCGGCGATGTTGGCGCGATGTTGACAATGATGTTGACGATGTTGATGCGATGGCCGACGATAGTGGTGGTGATGATGAATGACAACAATGGTGGCGAGAGGATCGATGGTGGCGGGCGATGGCGTGGCGGCGGTGGTTGACGACCGTCGAGTGGCGGCGCGATTATGCTTGGAGGATCTTTAGAGCTCTCTCCTCTCTCTTGTTTGTCTCCCTTCTCCTTCACTTGGCCTCCCATTGAGGAATGAAATTTATAGATTGGAGGAGTGGCGTCTCTGTAATACATGCAAAACCCGTACTCCACTTCATCTGGACGGCTCAAAATGATCCCCTTGATCATATGATGTATTTTGTGCATTTGAATGCTCAAATGAAGTCGAATGTAAGATCTTTGGCTTGTTGGCGTCACCGAGGCGCTCGATTTATTATAAACACTTCATATTTAAGAGCTATTTAGGGATTTAACGATATCCCAAAGTTTCAAGGATATTTTAAGAGCTTGATCTTGACCGTTTCAACGGATCTTGCTTTTAACATCAGATTAGTCTTATTGTAGTATTTTAAGTGTCATATCAAATATATTTGATTTATAATTCTATAAACATATAAATTTATTTTTTCTATTTGATTGAATAAATATAATATAAAATATTTTTGAAATTGTGAGCGGCGGTGGATGTGGTCGGCGACGATAGCGGTGGTGAGTCAGCTGTGGCGGGGAGGTTGCCAGGGAGGCTAGAGGTGGCCTGCGGCAGGCGGGGCAGCAGCGATGGCGAGAATCAACCGGCAGTGGCGATAACACTTTATATTAGCCGGTGTATTTAGAATTCGCTCAAATCGGATAAAATACATAAAAAATGATCCTTTCAATATATTTTAAATACTTTATTTTAAAATTTTAATTTGCATTATGCCAAACAAACAAAAAGTTAAAATGCACTGAATTAACTTTTACTTCATTTTACACTTAAACTAAAATATCCCCATAAAAAAAATCTTAGATTCAAACTCTTATATTACTATTTAAATTAATTTAAATAACATAAAAAAACATATTTAGGATAATAATTAGTATATATTTATATATTCTTTTAGTAGATGAGCCATTGAATATTGTTGCGTGCTAGAAAACCAGCCGCGGTAGAGTGAAAGTTTACGCCTTAGCTTTGTCGATTAATTAGACACACAGTAATTAAGAGAGAACATGAGACACTCGAGTTTTAACGTGGAAAACCTCGAAAAGAGGGGAAAAACCAGCTGGCCAGAAAGCTTCCTATGTCTGTTTTAGTACAAACTCTTCCGATACGGGATTACAGTGCATATGAGAGGAATAACTGTAACAATGATCGTAATGTATTCTTGATGGTGGAGATCTGGGGTAACACGGTGGGAATCACGGTACAATTAGTGACAGCGAGGTGGTAGGTGGCGGTGGTTGATAGCAGCGGAGTCTGCGATCTTGCTTGAGCGATCTTCTTGAGGATCTTGAGCTATCTCTTCCTCCTCACAGCTTTTCCTCTTCTTCCTTGCTTCGGACTCTTTCTTTTCTTGCTTGGACTCTTCCTCCTTGCTCGGACTCTTCCACTTCTTCCTTGCTTTCGGACTCTTCTCTTCTTGCTTGGACTCTTCTTTTTTGCTTCCTTTCGGACTCTTCCTCTTCTTCTTGCTTGGACTCTTCCTTTTCTTCCTTGCTTGGGCGGTGTGGCAAGGATCACGGCGGTGGCCGGTGGTGGTGGACCGTCGGCGGTGGCTCCTCTTCTTCCTTGCTTGACTCCTCTTCTTCTTCCTTGCGGATTGGCGAGGATCGGCGGCGGTGGCCGTGGTGGTGATGATCGTCGGCGGTGGCTCCTCTTCACTTGTTTGACTCCCCTCTTCCCATTTGAGGAATGAAGGCTATTTATAGATGGGAGGAGGGCATTGTAAATTCGTAAAGCGTACCACTCCCCACCGACGGCTCGGGATGATTCCTTCGATCATTTGATGTATTTTGAGCATTTGGATGCCCAAATGGCGTCGAATTATGAGATCTTGGGCTCGTTAGATCATCGTCGAGGCCTTCGGTCTATAAACACTCCATATTTGAGTGTTTTGAGATTTAATTGATGTCAAAGATTCCAATGATATTTCAGTCTTGATCTCGACGGTTTTGACTCAAAATCATATCGCTTTCGACATCAAGATTTGTGCTTTGACTAGTGGTATTTTGAGAGCCATATCAAATATAAATCTCAATTTTAAAAAGAAATGTCTCCCCACAATTTAAGAATTATATTAACATATATAATATCTAAAATTTAATATATATATATATATATATATATATATATATATATATATATATATATATATATATATATATATATATATATATATATATATATATACATTTACACTATTTTTCATAATAAATTCATACACATGTGTTCCTAAAAATTCGAATCCCGGTTCTATGAGAACGAAATAAGACCTCAATCAATAACACTAATATTTTTATTTTTAATATTATTTATTTATAAATAAAAAAGGTATTTATTCTTCAAAAATAATGATAATAATATTTTAAAGTGATATTATAAATTTAAATATTATACGTATAAACATTAAATTTATATAAATTTATAAAAATTGATTTGATACGTATAAAATTGCCTTACTCCAAAGTAAGTCTCTATCCTTTATTTCAACGAAATACAACGTGATTTTTTTTTCTTTAAATATTGGTACTTCTCGCCTCCATCTGTAAATGAATTCTTAATAATCCTATTTTAAACAGCTCAATTATGGTTTGAATCTGAGGTTGATCGCGGAATGTTTTTGCTCTTTTTTTATGCAGGCTGTTGCTATTTTTTTAATGAACTGTTTTTAATCTTAAATGCTGAAAAGCAGTCGCTCCGTCTATTTAAAACTAATTAATTTAATGGCAGCTGAATCAGCACTTAAATTTAATATTATGAAAAACGAACTCAATGTCAAACGAACTTCAATAAAATAAAAGAGATAATGCATTAGATATGCACACAATTGATACATCAAAATAATTCATTTTATCAAACGCTAATATTGATGTGTCATGTGAATTGACAATTGTTAAAATTAATTTCAAGATCATATGAACTTCCGTTTAATCAAATAAAGCCAAATTAAATGCTTGATGAGAAAAATTCATTGCATGAAAAAAAATGATTCAATCTAAATTTAAATGCGTTTGAATCAATTATTTGAAACATAATGAGAAATTTTAAGACAATATTGGAGAACCAAATAGCCTCCTAATCTTGCATGTTTATAATTAAATTGAGTGTCTTGATTAATCAAATGTAATGAACTAAGATCTCTAAATTCTAATATGATTAAGACGTTAAATATTCAAAGAATCATAATTAAGGTGATCACTCTTGTTGTTAGATGAAATATTTTGAATTTTGACTGTATTTATGAGAATGCTACTCTCAAAATTTATAAATAAAACCTCACTCTTTATATGAGTAAGGTAAGTTAGAGAAGAGAGAAAGAGAGAGGGGGAGAGAACTCAGAGAATTGTAGTAGAATTCTTAAGCTTTACTTGTGCACCACTATTGGACTGCCACCACTCGGCCACCACCATTGAATTGTTAGCACCTGACATATATCGTCAGACTATCACTACCTGACATCTGTCATCAAACCACCATCATTGGACCAGTACCGCAAAATAGCTGTTGTATGTCTAAGACTACTGGTGTAGATAGTGTCTTCTTTCTGCTCATTAGATTATTATCATCCAACCACTACCACCACTTGAACTTCCCTGTCAGATCGTTATCATGTAACCAGCAACATCAAACTATTATTATTCAATTATAAGAATATGATCATTCTTCATTCCTTACCACTTCACAAATATTTTCTATTGCCCTCACAGAAGGCCAAGCTGAACAACCCATGGTTTAAAAATCTCGCATTATACTATTCAGGAGATAAGTGAAACTTTGTAAATTATGCTTCCATAATAAAATCAATTCAACTAGACAAGCCCATATGTTTGCTCTCTTGTTTTTTAAGTAAAACATTTTTGTGTCTTTTGTACTCTCTTTATTCATCTATTTGTTTTGAT
Source organism: Cymbidium sinense (assembly GCA_021442155.1). Lineage (NCBI taxonomy): Eukaryota > Viridiplantae > Streptophyta > Magnoliopsida > Asparagales > Orchidaceae > Cymbidium > Cymbidium sinense. Next base: position 54,237,850 of record CM038223.1, on the reverse strand, counting down.
ATCTTTATGCAAGCCTAAGGCATCAAACTCTGTTGTACTTTTGTGATAAATTTTCTCACATGCAATAATACTTAGATAATTTAAATAAAAAATATACACATAAATAGATATGTTTCACCCTAAATAAGTTAATATTAATAATATTTTTAATATGATTTAAAAATAATGATGCTATATAAATATTAAATTTTAAGTATTAAATATATAAATTTGCAAGAATTTGATTTAGAACCACCATTCAACAAATTTAGGTATGTTGAGTAGGGTTCAAATATTTTGGAGAGACCTTTGGAGATGTATCATATATTTTTGTTTGAAATTTAATTTTGGAGACCCTTACTTAGCAAATTTAGGTATGCTATGTAGAGTTTAATTATATGTTTGAAAGTTTTTCCATTTTAATGGTTTGAAGTTGTTAGTTTGATATGTTGATTTGATTTAAAGGAGAGAACTCTTATTTAACAAATTTAAGTATTTTAAATGGAGTTCAAAATGTGTTGATATTTTTTGATTTAGTTTTTGAAAAGGGGAACTCTTTTTTTTTGACAAATTTAGGTATGTCAAATAGAGTTCAAATATATGTTTGATGTCTGTTGTTTTGGTTTAATATTGTTTTGGAAATGAGACCCATACTTAACAAATTTAGGTATGTCAAATGGAGCTCACGTGTATGTTTGTTTGTTTGTTGATATATGATTTTGTTTTGATTTTGAAGATTGAATTCTTATTTAAAAAATATGGGTATGCCAAATGGAATTCAAAAATATGTGTTGGATATTTTGATTTTAATTTGATTTTAAGAAATGGAACTCTCATTTTAACTAATATGGGTATGTTAAATGGAGTTCAATTGTATTTTATTTCGTCTTGATTTTGAAATGGGGAATCTTTACTTAACAAATTTGGGTATGTTAAGAGAAGTCCAATTTATATGTTGATTATTTTGATTTTGCTTTGAAAAATGGAACTCTCATTTAATAAATATGGGTGTGTTAAATGAAGTTGGTTTTATTTTTGAAAATATTTTGGATATGTTTTGTTTTAAATTTTAAAAAGGGGACCCTCATTTAACAAATTTAAGTATGCTAAATGAGGGCTAGTTTTAATTTTTGAAAATGGGTTTGAATATGTTTATGAAAAAGAGGTTTATTATTTGATTTGATTCTGAGAAGAGGAACACTCACTTGGCAATTTTTATGGATGCTAAGTGAGGTTCAATTAATTTTGAAAGATTTTGATTTTGATTTATTTTATTTTAATTTTAAAAGAAGATGTTTATTTAGCCAATTTTATTGTGTTAAGTGAAGTTCATGTGGTTTTGTTTTGAAAAAGGTTTTGAAATTTTTTGCAAAAGACTTTGTTTATTTTACTTTAGATTCTCTTAAGATTTTGCCAAATATGAAATGAATCTTTACTTTACCAAGATAGTTGTTAAAAGGTTCCAACTTCTATTTGATCTATATTTGGTCATCTCCTTTTTTTAGTTAATCTGTTATTACCAATAGGAGTCTTAGGACCTACACGAGAGTGAGGTCCTAAAACCTTAAGGATGCTGGTTACCTATGCTTAAGGATGAAATGTGCAAGGGGCTAACGAAAAGAAAGATAGTCTCGGGCTAAAGTGTTTATTTTTATATGTGGGGGGCACCATGTAGATCTTAGGGGGTACTTATTAAAGTGATCGAGTACAACATTGATGTATGATGTACTATCTTGAAAGATAGAGGCATCACCCTTCAATGGACCTAATCACCTAATAAGAACTCCTAAGGCATTATGGGTCTTCGAATATACCAGAGATTTTTTCTCTACTTTGCATAGATGAATAAAGCAGGGTTTATATTAAACTGGATTCTTAAGTTCTCTATGGATGCAAGCCTCCATAGTTAATTACATCTTAGGGGATGAAATTCCCTAAGAATGCTCTCGATTAAAGTAGACAATTATCATCTCCAAAGATTTCAAAGTTAGATTATTAAAAGATTGGTTATATTTGGAAAAATCAATTAGGAGAGTTCAAGGAGAAGACTTATTTTTAGAATCCAAAGAAAGGAAGTAAAAAATGCTCATGATACTAGGATGCTTAGTGAGAATTCCAATCTATCATATAATTATGCTTTATATATTTGAAAGTGAAGAGATTTATAGATTGCTAGGGCTTATAATCCATTAACATAAGGTTGTTGATATGCCTAAAAGATGAGGATTTATGCCTACAGCCTAAAGGAAACAGCTATCGCAGATCCTAAATCTAGGGAGCTTTAGCACAAGCTAAAGTATGACCTAAATTTAAGCGACAGGTGGATATGAAGGTTTACCCATAATAGAGGATAGACCGTTCAACTTCTGGACCTATAACCGCCTAGAGTGGCTGCCAGCTAACTCCTTCAACGATTTTAAAACCATGTAGTCTGGTCTTATGTATTGCAAAATACCTAGGGTAGTTATTTAATTGGAAAGAGATTAAAGTCTAAACCCACACCCTAAGAGACTATAGCATGAGTGGTATGGGCATATGACTTAATCTACAAATGCACAATATTTTTAAATTTTATTTCATTTTTTGACACATCATTTGGAGAAAGGGCTTTAAGATTTTTATATGTCTAAATGCATGATTAAGTAGATTATTAACCAAATCAAAAGAGAGAGGATGAAGCTCAGTCAGTAGGGGCTACTCTCACAAGTCAAGCGGTCCCTATGAGTGTAAGGGTCAAGGCCCTCATTTTGCAAGAGTGATTCAAGATGATATGTATGATGTGAGACATACAACTATACGACTAATGGGTTACTAAATCTTTTAATTATCTTGATTTATATCCTAGGCTTTATGGTGAGGTTATGAGTTGTTTAAAATTTAGTTATGAGTGATTACTTAAGTAGAAAGTTTATTTTTATCCTAAGAGCCTAACGCATCCAGGCCACATATTAAAGCATCAAATATGAAGAAAATATAAAGAGCATGCCATCCTAATGCAAAATTTTAACAAATCATCAATCAATATTTATAAATTAACACAAAAGAATAAGAGACCGGCACGGTCCAGTGCCACTATAGAACCTAAAAAAGAAAAAGATGGGTAGTTGAGCTCTACCCTTATACAACTTGGAATATGAAAGAATAAATTACAATTCAGAATGAATACATGCTATGGGGGTCTTCATTCTTCATATCTCCATCTTCGTCATTCTTTCTCTTAATTTGGATGCCCTTACTTCAAATGGCATCACAGGGCACCCCAGGATAAAGTCTTCTAGCCACTGCTCATCCTAATCTCCCATAGCACTAATCCTAATTTCTATTGTGAAATTACATTCATATAATAAAAAGTAAATCTAACTACACCTATAAATAGGGGTTAGCTAAACACACATACAATCCCAAACAGTTATATATATAATTTGGACTTAGCACCCTGCTCATGGGTAACTAAGCCCACCTATCATAATCGGGATTATGCTTAGGGGTTTAAACAACATACAAAGAGAGAATTTATAATTATTTTTAAGAAACCTCTTAAGCACAATTCCATGTATAAAATATGATTAGGTTAAGAGTGGCCTAACATCCAGTTTACGAAGCATACACCCTAACATCCAATCTAAAATATTATATCACACCATACATCGTCATAACATAGAGCTAGAAGTTGTGACTTAATTCTAATATGTATGTTAAGTCTTTGTGTGGTATGTCTTAACTAAGCATCAGAATTGCATTTTTTTAATTTTGGGAAGTGTTTAATTTCACATAAGGGTTGGTTTCACTTGAAGTTATTTAGTGGATTGGTGAGTTTTAGTTTGTATTTTATTTTATTTTAGGTGATTTACACCTAACATCTAAGTATTACAAAGAGAAAGAAGAGGATTACTCTCTTTCATTCCTACCTTAAGTCACTTTCTAAAGCATATTAATTTAATTTAGTTCTCTTTAGTGAATGGCTTATTAAATAATTTTGATTAATCCTAAGTTTAGGTTTACTTTAAATGACCTTATTCAATATGAAAGGCTTCTTAAGATTAATATAATCGGATTACTATCACATGATATATATTGAATCATTCCTTTCCATAATGTGTAACATGCATATGAATTAATACTTAGCATATCTATACACATATTATGTTTTGGCACACTCAAATGATGGATGTAAGTGTATGTTTTGAATTTATTTTTATTGAATTATACGAACATATAAATGAAAGCTCTATCCAAATTCTAATACCAAAATACATAAAGATGGAATCACATAAGTACGTGTCATTGTTAATAAGGAAGTGAGGTAATCAAATGAACTCTTTAGGGTTAACTAAAGCCTCATATTCCTAGGATGTCCAGACTATATACTTATTAACAACCCAAACCTATGTAAATCTATATATGAATAAGGAAAAGGGAGCATTAATTTATATATAATCATATGCTAATGACTTAGGTAGATATGAATGCATGCATTTTTAGTAGAAAAGGAGGATCCTGATTCCTTAACTAAATACACATTTGTATGTATAAAAGCTATAAACAAGTATGTGCCATTGTTAAATAGGAAAATGAGGTAATCAATGACCTCCTTGGGGCTAGCTAAAGACTCGTATTCCTGGGATGCCTAGACTATATACTTATTTTCTTAGATACATATAAATTTATAAATAACTAAATGAAAGGGGATCATTCAAAGTTGTACTTTTATTTATGTGATTGAATTATTTATTCGTATGATTTAAAGCTTTATCCAAACTATAATATAAAAACACATAAAAATGAAACTAAATAAGTACGTGCCTTTGTTAACCAGGAAAGTGAGGTAATCAAATAACCTCCTTAGGGCTAACTAAAGTCTTATATTCTGAGGATGTCCAGACTACATACTTATTAGCATTCAATATCATGTGAATTTATATAAATATTTAGAAAAAGAGAGCTTACTATCACATGACTAAGCTATACACGCATGCAAATTGTATGTATATTCATAACTATCAACACTCGAAGTATTGTAATTGATTTAAAAATTTTGGAAAATAGTTTTGAATTAATTAGTGATAATAGCCACACATATATTTAATTAAGCCAACACATGCAAGCTTACATAAAAGAAATTCATTTGACTTATTAAAATTTGAAAGCATGGATGCATGAAATCAAATGACATACAATATTTAATGTGCTTGGAAAGGAATAATTAAATATAAACACATGATTCATTCAATTAGACTAATTCCTAAGGACAATCACATTGAATAAGCCCATTTAAAGAAAACCAAAATTCCTTTATTAATTTATGATTTGGGATTTTGATTATGTTGAAAGAGGAGAACTTATCATTTGATGTTTTAATCTCATTCCCATATTGCTAATTTGATTTGATTTAAGAAAAAGTAATTAGGTAAATTTTATAAATTAATTAAGTTAGATCTTTAATTAAACTAATTAATCACCCTTACCTATGTTACCTTAATATAATTAACCAAACAACTATGAGCCAACATGATATGATTATGAATGGAAAGTAAATTTATAATGACCCTATAGAATAAAGGGGTCTAATGCAATTAGCTCACAATTGATAGTTAATTGGATTAAAGGACTTAATTAAGTACTCTAATGGTTTCCCCACACATGTGGGTTAACCATAATTTCCCTAAGCATCTTTAGGTTATTAAACATCTAAAGATCTACCCATGATTTAATTAATCAAGATATGATACTATGATGATTTTAAATTGATTAATTAAACCTTTAATTAATCTTATCTCAATCAATTTCCTTTCAAATGGAATGGACTTGGGAAAAAAGGTTAGGAAAGGGGTCGTCATCCTATTTCCTTTGTCCATTCACTGTTCAACAATGATTAACAAGCTTAATTAATTAATTTGTTGCATGATTAAGAGTTTAGTTAACCATTTGATTAATTAAGAGAGTGATTAAGATTTAAATGAACAATAAATTAAAAAAAAATTATGAGAGGTAGGGGTCATCCCATTAAAGCACCACATGAAGTTTTGAATTGATTGCTTGATAATTAAGAAATAATTAAGCTAATTAAGTTTTCAATTAAACCTAAATTAAGCCTAATTTACTATTCAAAATTAATTAGGATTAATTTTAAATGATTCTCCTCTAAAATACCTTTAAAATGAGTATTTATTTATATTTTTTTGATGTTTTTATGATTTGTTATGAATTTTGGAAGTTTCAGCCATTAAATACATTAATTAAGCCATAAATTAAGCCTAATCCTATAGGCGCCATGCAGACCGTTGACGTGGTGGGCATTCCATGTGGCATCATGGGATTGTTCACTTAAGCATGTCTAACTCAACACTTACGCGGCTGGTGGCATATGCTCTTTCATCTTCACCGTTTGATCTCAGATTGGTTGGCACAGATCAAACACGCGATTCCTTAAAGGATAAAATCAGAGAAATCTAACAAATTAATCATGATCGTCTATTCTAATCATGCAGAACGGATGGTGCGTGATCAATCATCCCCTGAGCGATGAGATATGGACATCGTCCTCCTTTCGTCTCTCGATTTGAGGTCACCTGGGCTCAGATCGATCCCACACCTTCACACGAAGGATCCGAAGGGATCCAATGGCTATGATCTGACAGAATGCAAGTTTTCCTTAAAAAGTAACCAATTGTTGTTAGGAGGTCAGTTTCATGGAATTACCTCACCGGAGCTCAAGACCGGTGGCAAAATTGATTGAGGAAGCTTCGTCTAGTGGAGACAAAGTTCTATTGAGCAGCACGAATGCCAATTTCTTTCTGTTCACTCGGTGGACCACAAACTGTTACTGTGGAGGTCAGTGTAGATCGAACTCGCACTTTTGGTGGTTAGTAAGCTTGGAAAATGATTCATTCTTGCTCGACTAGGTGTGGGGAAGGTGTGGGTGAAAGGAATTTGGATTTGGTTGAGTATTGGTGGAGTTGGATTGAAAATAGGGGTGCTATGTTTTAGAACAGTAAGCTCCGGCAATGGGAAAGCTTGGACAACTTGGAGAGGGCTCTAAGGTTTCATTTTAGGATCTAGGGAGTCTCTAAGGGTGTGTGTCTTGGATTCGGATCAAAATGAGGGGGGTATATCCTCACCCCTTCGATCGGACGGACAAATTTGGCTCTCGATTTTCGGTCGGTCAGCCACCACCAAGGCTCCGAAGTGGTTAAGGTCACCTCCACATGGCTCAGTTTGGTTGGCTAGGTGCTTGGTTGGTGGCTCAAGGTGGCTGCCCTCCTCCTTGGGTCTAATGGATTCGACTAGTGTGAGGAGGTGAATTAACTCACCTCCCCTTGGTCCATGGCTGACCTAGCCAACTTGGGTTGGGCTGGGTGCATAGGTTAGACCCCATTTGGGGTGCTTGATGGTTGCCAAGGGAAAAGAAGGGAGTGGACTTTGCCAATTTAGACAAAATCCCATGTGGGGAGGAAAATCTAAGAGAGATTGTCTTGGGTTGAGCCCAATTCGGGTTTGGGTTGGTTTTAGGCTGACCCAAGGTGAGTTTAGGATTGGTTGGGTCAGGTTTCAATGGGCTTTGGCTTGGTTCAAATGGGTTTGGCTCAATTTGACCCTTATAGATCAAATTGGTCTAGGTTGGATTGGGTTGACCAATTGGTCAAATTGGGTCAAATCAAGGCTTGGGTCAAGTTCAAATGATGATTTGAAGTATTTTGGTTCAATTGGTTTGAATCAATTTGGCTTAGGTTTGATTTTGGCTTATTTCAATTCATGTAGGTCAAATGGGTCAAGTTGACCAATTTGGACAAATTGACCAAATTAGCTTGGGTTATCGGTTGATTCATGTTCAATTGGTTAATTGAAGATGACTGTAGGCTTTGATTTGAATCAATTTGGATTTGATTTAGATTTAGGCCAATTTAATTATTCAGGTCAATTTGGGCTAAATGGGTTAGGTTGACCAATTGGTCAAATAGCTGGGTTCAATTATGGCTTTGATCAAGTTCAATAACTAATTTGGAATGAACATAAGCCATTGGTTGCGATCAATTTGGGTTAGATCATGATTTGACCGAATCAACTTGGGTCAAAGGGCCAATTGGGTTAGGTTTGGCTCAATTGATGGTCAAGTCATGTTCAATCATTGATCATAGGTTGGTGTGAATCAATGGTTTCAATTAATTTGGATTGGGTTGAGATTTGCCTAGTTTGGTTAAGGGTGTTGACTTGGTCAAATGCCCAAGTTGACTTAGTTTGACCCAATTTATAACAATTGATCAACCTAGGCTGATCAACAATCATGATATGAGATTTTGGTAGGCTCGGTTCAATCCAATTTGTGTTGGATTGGATTTTGGCTCAAATATGTCTTTTAGATCACTTTGGGTCAAGTTAGCCTATTGGGTTTAGTTGGGTTAATTTTAGGTTGATTTGAGTTTAGCTGAATTTATATGTGTTTGAGATTGATATATATCTTTGATTATAATTGGTTTAAGTTCAAATGGGTTTTGGTTCATTTGAATATCTCAAGTTAAAGGGGTTAGGTTAGGTTTGACTTGGGTTAATTTTAGTTTGGCTTGATGATTGTAGGTTTGATTTATATTTGGGATGGTGATTGAAGATATAATTGATTCATGAGAAAATCAATTGAATTTGGCTTGATTTGGATAGAAATTTGGCCAAATCCATTGGATTGGCTTATATGGCATAGGAATGATTTTCATTTGAATTTGATTATGTCTTGGTTGATTGAGTATGATCAAGTTTGATTGGGTTTGATTTATATTTAGGATGAGGATTGAATATAGAATTGATTCATAAGAAAATTAATATAATTTAGCTTGATTTGGATTAAAATTTGGCTAAGATCATGGAATAAGTCATGTGGCTTAGGTTTGAATTTTTGATTTATTATTTGGTTTTAATATGTGATCAATTGAATGCATATTTGATTTATATTTGGGAAGATGACTGAAGATATGAATTGATCATGAGAAAATTATTTGAATTTGTCTTGATTTGGATTGAAATTTGTCTAAGTCCATGGAATAAATTGTGTGGCTTAGGTTTAGATTTTTGAGCTTGGATTTGATTATAGATTTCAATCATTTGATTTGGATATGGATTTGGGTTTGATTTGAATTGAATTTGGCTCTGGCTTAAGAAGGTGAACATAGGTTGAGTTTAAGTTATGGGTAGGTAGGTTATCCTAATTCCTAAGGCATAACTTAATCCTATGGTTAACCCTTCTAAGTCTCTAGGTCTAGGTTAAGTATTCACCTAATTTGCTAGAGGTGTCTTATGACTAAGGGAGTCTTAATTTCTAGAAGACTCTTAAATCTAAGATGGGAAGATTAACTCCTCACTCCAAAAGTGAGGTCAACATAGGCCCTCAGTCCAACATGCTTCTTGATAATGTAAGGACCATCACATATGTGGGCGAGTTTGCATAATATAATTTTGGGGAGCTACAACATCTACTTTCTTCAAGACCAAGTCTCCAACCTTAAAATTTTTTTCTTTCATGTTATAGTTGTAGTACTTAGCCATTCGTCTCTTAGTTTTTTCTTATCTAAGTGATGCTTGAATTGACAATTTCTCTAGTAAGTTAAGTTTTGTTTCTATGGTTTCTATGTTCAACATTTCCTATTTGGTGGTTTCTTGATCTAACTCTGTAGCTGACATAACCTTCTAACTTTATAATTCATACTCGACCATTGTCATAACTTCTATTCTATGAGACAAGGTTAATGGTGATTGTCTAGAAGTTGATGATGGAGTCATCTTGAGGGCCCAAAGCACATCGAGTAGGGTATCCACCACTTAGCTCTAGTGCCTTCCACTTTCTTCTTCAGAAAATTGAGGATATGCTTATTCACTCTTTCCACATGGGTATTAATTTGTAGGTGTTGTGTTAAAATCATATTTGATATGGGAATCCTTATGATTTATAAAATTCCTTCAGTCACTTATTAGTGAATTATGGTTCATTGTCCATGATGATCGATATGGGTTGTCTATGCATGCAAATAATGCCAATCCATATAAATTTTTGAACTATTTGAGCAATTATCTTGTCTAGATGTCGTTCCACTTGTTAAAGTACTTGATCATGAAGAGTATGAATCTTCTTTGCCCATTAGTGACTAGCAACAGATCTATTAGGCCCATCCCCTATACTGTGAAGGGCCAAGGGATTATAATAAGTCATATTGATTATAATGGCTAGCAAACTTCTAATATTACTCGCATCTTTTTGCAAAATCCTTGATATATTTCTTAATGTCAACCAAAAATATCCATGTATTAGGATTCAGTGTGTGAGGGTTCTTCCTCTTGAATGACTTCCTGTTGACCTCACTTTTGGAGTGAGTTCTCATTCCCTCTCTTCTTAGACCTAGGAATCTTCTAGATACTAAGACTTCCTTAGTCATAAGATACTTCTAGCAATTAGGTGAACACTTAACCTAAGCCTAGAGACTTAGAAGGGTTAATCATAGGATTAGGCTATGCCTTAGGACTTAGGGAGATTCACCGACCCTATATCCTAAGTCCAATCCATGTTCACCTTCCTAAGCTAAAACCAAGCCTCAAAATCAAAATCAAATCAAATCCAAATCCAAATCCAAATTCTAAGCCAAATGATTGAAGCTCATGATCAAATCCAAACTCAAAATCAACCTAAGCTCTATGATTTTCTCTTATGGACTTAGCCTTAAACAAATTCAAATCAATCTAGACTCAATTAATTTTCTCAAATATCAATTCAACCCTTCAATCAATTCATCAAACTTACAATCAAACTTAATTCCAAATCCAAGTCAAGATCCAAATCAAATCAAATCCGAACCTAAGTCCTTTGAGCTAATTTTTTGAACTTAGCCAAAATCTCATTCAAATCAAATCAAACTCAATTGATCCTCTCATGGATCAATTATTCCATCAATTATCTTCATAAATATAAATGAAATATACATTCAAATCAAAAAATCTTCCTCAAGCTCTTTAATTCAACCATATGAGCTTAGCCAAAATTGCCTTCAAACCACTTCAAACTCAATTAATTTTCTCATAAATCAATCATATCTTCAGTCATCTTCATAAATATAAATCAAATATACATTCAAATCATCAAAACTAAATCAAACTAAATCAAAATTTTCCTTAAGTCCATTAAGCTAACTTCATGAGCTTAGCCAAAATTTCATCCAAATAAAGCCAAATTCAATTAATTTTCTCTTAAATCAATCATTCCTCACTCATCTCTCCAAATATAAATGAAGTCTAAAATCATCAATCCAAATCAAAATCGATCTAAGTAAAACCCAACATAGCCCTTTTGACTTCAAATATCCAAATGAACTGAAACTCATCCAAACTTAAATAAATTGCAATTGAATTTATATACCAATCCCAAATACATATATAAACTCAACTAAGCTCAACCAACCCAAAATCAAGCTAACTAAGCCCAATTGGTTCACTTGACCTAAAGTGACCAATTTGACATATTTGAACCAAGTTTCAATCCAACCCAAATTGGATTGGACTAGCCTATATAAATCTTTTATCATGATTGTTGATCACCCTAGGTTGATCAATTATCATAAGTTAGGTCAAATCAAGTCAACTTGGTCATTTGACCAAGTCAACCCTCATAACCCATATGAACCCAAACTAGCTAAGTTGCAACCTAAGTCAAATCCCTTTAAACCAATGATTCATACCAACTCAAAATCAATATTTGAACATGACTTGACCTTCAATTGAGCCAAACCAAATCCAATTAGCCCTCTTGACCCAAGTTGACCCAAATTGACCTAAAAGGCCAAATTGGGTCAAATCAAAATATAAACCAAATTGATTACAACCAATGACTCATGTTCATTCCAAATTGATTGATGAACTTGACCAAAGAAATAATTGAACCCAATTGACCCACTTAGCCCAAATTGATTGAAAGGGTCAAATTGGCCTAAATCAAAACCAAACCCAAATTGATTGAAACCAAAGCCTACAATCATGCTCAATTGGTCAACCAAACCTAACCCAACACCTAACCCAAGCTAATTTGGTTAATTTAGTCAAATTGGTCAACTTAACCGATTTAACCCATTTGAACTTAAATGAGTCAAAATAAAATCTAAGCAAAACCAAACCAAACTAATGACACCAATACATCCCAAATAGCCATATGAACTTGACCTAACCCTTGGTTTGACACAATTTGATCAACTGGTCAACTTGATCCAACCTAACCCAATTTGACCTAAATGAGTCAAATTGAGCCAAATCAAACAAATCAACTCTAATTGACTTGAAATTTGGGCTACCCCTTTAAAAATTTTCCAAATCAAATTCAATTTCAAATTACCATGATACCCTTAGGTTAAGGGTATCACATGAGACAAATCACCCATGTAAGTGGCCATTTCCATTCCTTGGCCACTTGACACTCTCCCAATGGTCCACCTAGGCACTACGGACACTGTCCAACCTGACCCAAGGGGTGGTTGGGTCGACCATGACCCATGGGAGGTGAAATTACCTCACCTCGCCCATTGGTGCACATGGAAACTAAAGGACACCACTAATCCCTCTTGGCAGCCACCTCCCAAGCTTTGGCCAACCAAACCGAGCCACCTAGGATGATTCTCTGCCATTCCCATTCACCACCAGTGACTGGACATCCACAAAATGCCAAACCCGATCCGACCATCCGATCAAGGACAAGAGCCCCCCCACCACCCAATTCGCTCCAAACTGAGTACTTGGGCACTCATAGACCCCTAGCACCCTAAGGTGACCTTCCTAGAGTTATTCCCAAGTTCCCCAAGCTCCCAATTGTCAATTTCACCTAAGTTGAAATAGGGCATCCCTTCTTCAATCCCAACTTGTTCAAACCTCCATAAAAATCAAATTAACTTTTCATACACCATCCCCACACTCCATCAAGCAAGAATAAATCGCCTCCTAAGCCCTCCGACCATCGGACATGCAACTTCGATCAATGTTGGCCTCCCAAGCTTCGGGTGTTGGTCTTCTAAGAAAACTACACCAAATCAAGGCTCGTGCTAATCAACAGGGATTTGTCTCTGCTAGGCGAAGATTCTTCAATCAGATTTGACACCGGTCTTGAGCTCCTGTGAGATATGCCATTAAAACTGATCCTTGGGCAAAAATGAGTTGGAGATTTTTGAAGAAAACTTTGATCTTGTGTGATCTTGATTGTTGGATCCCTTTAGAGCCTTCGCAGAAAGGTGTGAGATCAGTTTGGAGCCGATCTGAGCTCGGGTGAGCTCGAACCAAGCAAGTAATGGCAAACATATGTCGTTCTCCCTCGCTCATGTGATGATAGACCACGCATCGTCTATTCCATGTGGTCGGAATGGACAGTTATGATTTGATCCTATAGAATTATTTGATTTAATCCTTTTGCTCCATGGGATTAATCGTAGCCATCCGATCTTAAATCGGATGATGCACGAGAAAGCACATCCCACCATCGCCACACAAGCACTAATTCAGATAAATTTAAATAACCAATCCCATGGTGCCAGATGGAAAGCGTGCTAATGGGATTAGGCTTTAATTAGGCTTAATTAATCATTTTTAATGGTTGAAACTTCTAAAAATCATAACAAATCATAGAAAATCATAAAAATACAAATAAATACTCATTTTAAAGGTATTTCAGTGGAGAATTAAATAAAAATGATCATAATTAATTTTGAACAGTAATTAAGACTTAATTAAGGTTTAATTAAAAATTAATTAGCTTAATTTCCACTTAATTACTTGAACAATTAACCCTAAATTTTTTGAGTTAATTTAATGGGATGACCGCTACCTCCTATGATTTTCTTAGGATTTATTGCTCACGTAATTAGGAAAATTGATTAATTAAATCCTAATTAATCTTTCAAGTTAGTTAATGGTTAATTAATCCCATGAACAGTAACAAATTGGTTAATTAAGTTTATTAATCATTACTGAACGGTGAATGGACTAATGGAATAGGGTTAAGACCAATTTCTTAGCCTCTTTCTCTAAGTTCATTCCATTAATTAAATCAAATCAAATAAGGTTTAATTAGTTAATTAAATCACTTAATTAATTAAATTAAAATCATAATCACATCAAAACATAATTAATTAAATCTTGGGTAGATCTTTAGGTGTTTAGCAACCTAAAGGCATTTAAGGAAATTATGGTTAACCTATGTGTGGGAAAACCATAATAGTACTTAATTAAGTTCCTTAATTTAGTTAACCATTTATTGTGAACCGCTTTACTTCTTAGGATCATTATAAATTTATTTTCCATGCATATCATGTTGGCTCATAATCATTTGGATAATTATATTAAGGTAACATAGGAAATGGTTAATTAATGTATTTAGTGCATACTATAACTTAATTAACTCATAAAATCAACTTAATTATATTTCATTAAATTAAATTGATTAATAAACATGGGAAAGGATTAGGATCAGTAAACTGCTTTCTCACATCCTTAAATCAAATCAAAACATGAAATTAAAAATGATATTAAGAAAGCTTTGGTCTACTTTAAATGGTTTTATTTAATATGATTATCCTTAGGATTTAATTCAATTGAATGAAATAATGTGTTTATGTTTATTTATTCCTCTTCAATCATGTAAAATGGTGTATGTCATCTGAAATCATACATTCATCTTTTTAAAATTAATTAAATTAAATGATTTTATTTTATGTAAACTTGCATGTGTTGGACTAATTTATAATATGGGTGGCTATTATCACTAATAAATTCAAATTATATTTCTAAAGTTTACAAATCAATTACATTGATTAGCGTGATAATTGTTATAAATACATATAGGTTTCCATGTGCTTATAACTTTGGTATGCGAAGTAAAGCTTTCTTTTCTTTAATTCATATGTGGTTTTAAATGTATTTGAATGGTAATATATATATAGTCTGGACATCCTGAGATTTTGAGGCTTTAGCTAGCCCCAAGAAGGTCATTTGATTATCTCACTTCCCTGGTTAACAATGGCACGTACTTATTTGATTTCATTTATATGTATTTGTGCATTAGAATTTGAATGGAACTTTATTTCACATAATAAATATTTTAATCAAATAGAAATGTAATTTTTACATGATTTTCTTCTTATTATTTACATATACATTTATGTGTAGTGAGATAAAAAAGTATAAAGTCTGGACATCCCGGGAATACAAGGTTTTAGCTAGCCTCAAGGAGGTCATTTGATTACCTCACTTCCCTGGTTAACTAAGGCATGTATTTGCTCATTCCTCTTTACACGTGTATGCATGTGTGGCTAAAGGAGGAAAATCTCTCTTTTCTACTAAAAATGTATGGATCCATAATCAATTAAGTATTTGGATTAAGTAGTCTTATGATTTGGAGCTTTCTTTCTTATATTCATGTATGTAAATTTACATATGTTTGAATGCAAATGGGTATATAATTTGGACATCCCAGAAATATGAGGCTTTAGTTAGCCCCAAGGAGGTCGTTTGATTACCTCACTTCCCTAGTTAATAATGACACGTACCTATTTCATTTCATCCTTATGTATTTTTGTATAAGAATTTAAATATAGCTTTAAATTAATATAATTAAATAATTCAATCAACAAAATGAAAACATAAGCTTTAAATACATATCTACATTCATCATATAAGCATGCTAAAATGTGTTTCATGTATAGATACACCTAGGATTAAAAATCATATGCATGTTACATGTGATCAAAAGGAATTATTGAACATATATCATGTAATATTCATTCAATTAGATTAATCTTAAGAAGCTTTTCACATTGAATATAATAATTTAAAGTGAACCTAAACTTAGAATTAATTAAAAATGTGTAATAAGCCATTCACTAAAGAGAATTAAATCAAATTAATGTACTTTAGAAAGTTGCTTAAGGTAGGGATGAAAGGGAATGATCCCCTTTCTTCTCTTTATAACACTTAGTTGCTAAGTGTAGGTCATATGAAACAAAAAAAGATACAAATTAAAGTTCTCAAATCCATTAAACTACTTTAAGTGAAACCAACCTTTCATGCTAAATTAAATCTTTCCATACTTAGAAAATTATAACTCTAATGCTTAACAAGACATATCACACAAGCCTTAACACACACATTAGAGTTAAGTCACCACTTCTAGCTCTATGTTAGGATGTTGCATTGTATGGTGTATGTTTTGTGATGTATTATTTTAGACTATATGTTAGGGTGTATGCTTCGTGGACTGGATGGTAGGTCGATATTAGCCTAATCATATTTTCTATAGGGGATTGTGCTTAAGGGGTGCTTAAAAATAAATATCAATGCTCTCTTTACAGGTTACTTAAATCACTAAGAACAATCTAGCTTATGACAGGTGGGCTTGGTTGCCCATATGCAAGGTACTAAGTCTAAATTATATATATATATAATTGCTTGGGATTGTATGTGTGTTTAGCTAACACTTATTTTGTAAGTGTAGTTAGACTTAATTTTCCTATTTTCAATGTAATTTTGCATTAAGAATTAGGATCGGTGCAATGGGGGATTAGGATGAGCATTAGCTAGAAGGCTTTGTCCTAGGGTGCCATGTGATGCCTTGAAGTCCACCAAATCAAAGGGGAAGAGAGATACATGAAGACATGAAGAATGAAGAAATGAAGACCCCCCATAGCATTCACTCATTTGTAAATTATAATTATTCTTTCATATTATGGGTTGTATAAGAGTAGAGCTCGGCTACTCATATTTTATTTTTTTCGGTTGTACCCAACTGCACTGGCCTTTTATTCTTTTACGCTAGTTTATAAAATGATTGATGATTTGTTTAGTTTGTGCATTAGAAATGACTTGCTTTTTCTAGTTTCTTAAATGATTGATGCTTTAATGTGTGGTCTAGATGTGATTAGGCTCTTAGAAAAAAATAAAGTTTCTACCCAAGTAATCACTCATAACTAAATTATTTTTAACAACTCATAACCTCACCATAAAGCCTAGGATGTAAATCAAGATAATTAAACAATTTAACAACTCCTTAGTTGAATGTTGTATATTTCACATCATGCATGCATATTGTTTCGCTCTTAAAAATAGGAGATTTCTATCATTGCATGATAGGGGAATGATTGACTTGTGAGGGCATCTCTTGTGTTGGAAAATACTCCTTTCTCCCTGATTTAGCCAACAACTTTGTTTCATCATGCATGAAGGCATCAAAATCCTAAAGCCTTTATCCAAATGAAGCATCAAAAATTAAATGGAATTTGAAAATATTTTGCATTAGATTAAGTCATATGCTCATACCACTCATACTCTAGTCTCTTAGGGAGTTAGTTTAGGACTTAGTTTCTTTCCAATTAAACAACTACCCTAGCAATCTTGCAATTTATATGATCGAATCACATAGATTTAAAGTGTAATAGGTGTTAGATGGTAAGCCCAGCAGTTGGATGGTTTATTCTCTCTTATAAAGGTAAACCGCCATGTCCATTCTTCGCTTAGATTTAAGTCATGCTTTAGCATTGTGCTAAAGCTCCCCAGATTTAGGATCTAAGGTCATTGTTTCTTTCAGGCTATAAGAATAAATTCTCACTTCTTAGGCATTTTCATAATCTTGTGTTGTTGGATTAGAAGCCCTAGAAATTTAATAAAATTTCAACTCCAAATAAATAAATCCCTTCAACTTCAAAATTATAAAGCCCAACCATAAGATAGAATGAAATGTTCACTAGGCCTCATAGTATTATGAGCATGTCCTAATTATTTTCTTTGGCTTCCAAAAATAAGTCTTCTCCTTGAGCTTTCCCAATTAATTTTCCAAAATAACCAATTTATTGATAATCTAGCCTTAAAATATTTAGAGACCATAATTGTCTACTTTAATCTAGAGTATTCCTAAAGAATTTGCATTCCTTAGGATGTGATTAAGCTTGCCTCCATAGGGGACTTAACGAACCCGACTTAGTATAAACCCTACTTTACTTCTCCATATAAAGTAAGAAAAAGATCTATCGTATATTTGAAGACCCACCATGCCTTAGGAGTCCTTATTAGGTGATTAGGTCTATTATAGGGTGATGATTTCTATCTTTCAAGATAGTGCATCATTCCATAATGTCATACCCAATCGCTTACCCCTTAAGATCTGCGTGGTGTTCTACATCCAAAAATAAATACCACACTTGCACACTCACCTGAATGTATTTTGTTGAGAACCATACTCTGTTCATTTTTTCTACACACCTCAAGTTTAATGAAGTAGACAACCTCTGAAATAATTTTCCACTAATTAGTAGAATTTGGATGGCCTAAAGTAGCCAAGATTTCATTATCAATTTGCATGGACTCTCTTTCTTCTATGCTTGGTTAGATAAGTTGGAGCACAGGTTTCTCCTCGAGTCCATTTGCTCTTGATAGTAAGTCAGCGAGTTGATTTTCACTTCTTAGGACTTGCTTAATCTTAAAATATTTTAGCCTTCCAATTTCTATTTTTAGGTAGGTATTTTATAGCTACTCATCCCATAGTTAATACTCTCTATTGATTTGATTTACCACATTAGTTATGAATCTAAATGAGTTATGATGTGCTTAGGGCTAAGCTCTTGAGTGAATCATAATCCAACGAGCAACGCTTTATACTCAAATTGATTATTAGCTACTTAAAATTTAAATTTTACTAATAGAGTCATAGTAATTTTTGTTAGGCTCTTTAACTTTCTTCCATTTCTTTCTTTTTTTAAGAGCCATCCATGTACAAATGTCATAAGGGTTTTGAGTTAAATTTATAAAAATAAGTGAGTGCTTATGCTTGATTGTCATTCGGTGCAAGTATGATATAGCAAATTCACCCAACTCTACAAACCATTTCAATAATCTCAAATGATCTTGCTTGGTGAGTACTAACTTAAGTGGGTGATCAATGACGAGTTGAATTGAATGGGCTTGAAAGTATTATCGAAGTCATATGGAAGATATGATAAGAGCGAGTGTGATTTTTCTTCATTTTCAGATAATGTAACTTGATACCCCTCAGTGATTTGCCAACATAGTAAATTGAGTATTATTTTCCCCATTCTACTCTAATAAGGATCGAGCTTATAAAATGTTCACCAACTCCTAAATATAATAGTAGTACCTCACCTTCCTTTGGCCTTTATAATAGAGGCAGTTAGGCGAGTAGACATTTGAGGTCATTGAAAGATTTCTAGAATTTTGATGTCCACTCGTGCTTCTTTGCACTCCTTAATACTTTGAAGAATGACGAGCAGGATTTGCTTACCTTGGAAAAAAACCTACTTAATATAAAAACTCATCTAGTAAGTCACTGTACCTCTTTGATTGTTCTCGGAGATAGCATGTTAAGTATAGTTGAACTTATTAGGATTTATTTTTGTGCCTTTAGGAGTGATTATGAATCCCAAGAGTTTTCTTAATCCAACATCAAATGTGCATTTCAAAGGGTTGAGATATATATTATACTTCTTCAAAATAGAAAAGGTATCCTTCAAATCTTTGATATGTTATGTTAAGTGTTGACCTCAATTTTGGAGTTAGGATTGATCTCTCTCATCTTAGATATAGGAGCCTTCTAGACACTTAGGCTACCTTAGTGCTAGGACACTTTTAGTGGTTAAGGGAACATTAAATCTAAGCCTAGAGACTTATAAGGCATAACCCTAAGCTTAGAGTTTGCCTTAGGACAAGTAGGCTTCACCTACCCTAAGGTTTAAACTAAGACTCAACCCCATCAACTCATCCAAACTTAAGCTCCTGTGATTGGAGCTATGCTAATTCAAACCTATTGAATTGATATTAATTTAATTTGGTTTTTCAATCCAAACTCCAAGCCAAATTAACTTAGACCTTAACCCAAGTTAACCCTCCACAATTCTATAAATCTATTCAAATTCATTCAAGCAAACTAACCCCGATTTAATTTTTTCAATCGCTCCAACTATTCAATAGATCATTTTAAATTGCTCTAACACTGGCAATCAAGCCAATTGAATCAAGTGAATTTGATCAACCCAAGTTAGCCCATTTGACCTAAAAGGTTCAAATGAGCCATAACCCAATCAAGCCCAAATCAATTACAATCAAAGCCACCAACCAACTTCAAATTCATCATTGAACACATCCCAACCATCCATAACTCCAATTGGTCCAATTTGACTTGGCCAAGCCACTTGACCCAAAGTGACCCAAAAGGCCTAATTAAGCCAAACTCCAATCAAACTCCCATTGGATCAAACCAAGTCATCCAATTTCTTCATTGATTATTGTAGGTTACTATTAAACACTCCACCACAATCAATTAAAACTAATCAAGCTAATTTGATCTTTTAACCCAATTTGGCCTAATTTGACTTAAAGGGTTAAATTGAATCAAATCAAATCCTAGATCAAATTGATTGAAATCAATGCTTACAATTAGTCACCAATTAAATATTAAACATGATCCAACCTTCAATTGGACCCAATTGGGTCAACCCAACCCAATTGACCTACTTAGCCCAATTTGACCTAAAGGGTCATATTGAACCAAATCATTTCCTAATCCAAATCAATTCAAATAAACTCTTTCAATCAATCATCAATAATCAATTGAACAAAACCGTAACCCATACTTAAGCCAATTTAGCCAATTTGGTCAAATTGGTCAACATAACCCATTTGACCTAAATTAAACCATATGAACCAAATCAAAATTTAACCCAAACTGAATCAAACCAATTGCACTCACTCATCCCAAATGACCATTTAAACTTACCCAAATCCTCACTTTGATCCAATTTGGTCAAAGTGGTCAACTTAGCCTAACATGACTCATTTAACTTATATGGGTAAAATTGAGTCAAACCAAACTTAAAACCAACCAAACTTGGATTGACTCATCCTTGGGTCACCATGGGCCTGCCCAAGTGGGTCTAACCCATGGTGAACCCAATTTGGGTCAAATACATTAAACCAAGCCCTACAAATGGTACAGATCCCCATTTGAAAGGGTTCTCCAACTCCCCACATCTTAGCAGCCATTGGCCTTTTTGGGACAAAGGACCACTGACCTATCCTAACTGAAGTCTGTTGGGTTAAACTTTGGCCAATAAAGGGTGAGTTCACCCATGGGCAACCATTGGTCCACATAAGGAGGAGTGTACACCTCATGGCACCCCACTACACTCCTTCAGCCTCTCATACTCATCCACCTCAGCAGTCCCTTGCCACCTTCAGCCACCTACTCCTATCAGATGACTATCAAAAGATGAACCAATCTCAACCCTTGGTTTAGTTGGGGAGGAGAGTATTGTCCTCCCCATTCAGTCAAACTCACCAGAGAGCTTCCTCAGAGCATTCCGCACAGTTCCACACTCTCTCCCAAGCTTCCTGTGCACCCTACCACTGGTGAGGCCAGTTCCCGATCGGACCTAAGAGCTCCATCCTTCCAAACTCCCTAAACATACACCAAACTTAAATTAACTCTTTCCACACCTTCACCTCACTCCAGTGAATCTAAATAAATCATTTCCTAAGCGATTTGACCATTGGAAGACTTCATTTGACCAACTCTGGCAAGCTTTGCAGTGGCGTTTGGTCAATAGATCAATTGGCGGGGAGGTAGCTTGAGATCTTCTCAACAAGGCTTCATCTCTTCAAGATAAAGCAACCTCAGTCGTTGGACCACCAATCTATAGCTCCGATGAAGTAAAAATTTGACAACCGTAGTCTTTGCCATTAACTATTGATCTTTTTGAAGTGAATCATATTTTCATGCGATCTCCACCGTAGGATCTCCTTAGATTTATTTCTTGATCAATTTGGAGTCAATTTATCTATCTAACAAACTCTGGCTAGCTCAAATTAAGCGGCAGAAGGAGGACGATGTCCGTCTTCTAGCGTTCGTGGGACAATGGATCACTGGCCATCCATTATGCATGATTCGAACGGATGGCTATGATTAATCGCGTTAGAAATCTCAATTTAATTCCTTCAAAATCATGGGATTAATCTCGCCTATCTAATCCGAGATTGGATGACCGAGATGAAATCACGTCCGCTGCTAGTGAGTCAACTACCATGTCGGATGATTTAAGTAGCCGATATCACGGCGCCAGCTGGAAAGTATTGCCGCGTTAATGTCCACATGACATTGATGGTTTAAAAGGATTAATTCAGGTTTAAAAATATAATTAAATATCCATAACTTCAAAAAACTATAACTAATTGTTGAAAAACTCAAAAAAATATAAATAATATTTTGGAAAACTTAGACATATGAGAATTTAACAAAAATAAAATCCCTAATTAACATCTAATGAATAGTGCTTAATTAATATTTGAAGCTTAAGCTAATTATCTTAATTAAGGTCAAATTATTTGGCTAATTAATTTCTAATTTGGTGAGATAATTCTATGGGATGTCATCTACCTCCCATAATTTTCTTGGAATTATTTAACATATGGTTTGAAGATTTTAGAATTTTAACTTAATTATCCTCTTTAATTAATTAAATAATTATTAAAATTAATGAATAGTAAAACTTAATCAATTGGTGTTAATTAATCAATGCAAATAGTGGGTATGATGGGAGAAACAATTAGGACCCCTTTCCTAACTATTTTCTCAAATCTACTTCCTTAAGAAGGTTTAATTAATGTGTTTAATAATTAAGGAATAATTTTAAAAATTAAGGATAAAATAAAAATTGAAATTGATTTGGATAACTCGAGTGCAACCCATATTGCCCTTTATGTGTTTTCTAGCATAAAGTCATTAAAGAAATTCTGATTAACCCATTAGTGTGGGGAAATCATAAGAGTATTTAACTTAATATTTTTCTCCTTTAATTTAATTAAATCTTAAGCATGAGCCTAATTACATTAGACTCCTTTAGGTGCATTACTGATTTTATTTTCCCAAAGCATATTATTGAAGGATCATGATCAAGTGGTTATATAAATTAAAGAAGTTTAGGGAAGGGTAATCAAATTGATGTGATTAATGGCTTGAACCTAATAAACTCATGAAATATATTTAATTTCCTTCGTCAAATATGTTAAATAACCAACATAAGATGGGGTGAATCTTAAGTATCACTTCTCCTCTTTAGGTTTTAATAACTTAAACATTAAAATTAAATCTTACAAAATTTTTGGCTAGTGTTGAGGAATGTTTATTTGGCTTGATTGTTCTTAAGAGTCAATAAAATTAAGTATGTTATGTTGTGACATTTAATTACTTCTTCTCAATTATCATAAATGTGCATGCCATTTGTTTCTTGTGTCCATGTTCTCAAAAAGAAATTAAAAGAATATGATTGCATCCAAATTGCATGAGTTGGATAAATGTTAATATATTGTGTGGCTTTTATCACTAATAAATATCAAATTACTTTGAAATTAAAAGTTAATGATGAATAAAATAGTAAGAAACAGTGTTTGGTGTAAGTACTTAATGAAGTCTCTACTTATTTGTAACTTAAAGATAGTAATAGATTATTTTATCGTTATGTTTTATGTTTATGTTTACGTGTATTTGAATTGGAAAGTATATAGTCCAGACATCACATGAACATGAGGCTTTATGTAGACCCAAGAAGGTCTTAGATAATCTCACTTTACTAATTTAACAATGGCATGTACTTACTTAATTTCATTTATGTTTATACTTGTACTAGAATATAGGATAAAATTGTTCTCTTCATGCCATTAGATTTCGCATAAATAAAATATTTTATATAACATTTCATGTATTTGAATTAGCAAATATACAGTCTGGACATCCTAGGAACATGAGGCTTTAAGTAGCTTCAAGGAAGTCTTAGATAATCTCACTTTTCTAGTTTAACAATGGCACATAGTTGCTTAAATTTTTAATACATGTTTGCATATGCTTAGGTATGAGATGAAATCTTCCTTTTCTATCAAATTCATGCATTAACATTTATTGAGTGTGCAAAAATATGAGTATATTGCATGTATATGAGTAAAATGAAATATTAAGAAGATTAAAGATGAAAGAATGTGAACGTTATTGATAATGAAAGGAAGTAGTGGAATATTACCCATGTGACTTAATTTAATTAATCCTAAAACTAATCTAAACTTAGGCTCAATAAAAATTCTTAAGTGGTTCACTAAGAAAATCGAAACTATAATAATTTGTCTTTAGAAAATAACTTACGGTAAGGATGAAGGGGGTTATGCCTCTTTCTTCTCTTTATAATAGTTGAATGCTAAGTAAGTACTGAATAAAATGAGAACATGTGAGTTATAATCAATATATCTACTAAAAGACTTGAAGTGAAACCATCTCTAACGGACAATTTAAATAATTCTAGAACTTTAGACAACCATACTTTCAAAACTTAACCAAGACATATCACACTAAACCTTATCACATACATTAGAATACTGTTGACCTCACCTTTGGAGTGAGGATTCAATCTTCCCATCTTAGACCTAGGAGTCTTCTAGGAACTAATATCTTCTTAGTCATTTGACACTTCTAATGACTAAGTGAACACTTAATCCAAACCTAAAGACATAGGAGGACTTGCCATAAGCTTAGACCTTGTCTTAGGACCTTAGGAAGCCTACCTATCCTATGGCCTAACCCATGACCTATGCCTATGTCCTTAGCCAAAACCAAACCTCAAATCAATACAACCAATCTCAATTGAATTCCAATTATATCCAAATTCCAAGCCAAATGATTGAAGCCCATAACCTAAGCCCATTTCTATCCCTTAAACCATTCCTATGGACTTTACTAAAATTCTTTCAATCAATCCTAAGTCAATTGATTTTCTCAAACCATTCAAATCATCATTTCAAACTCTACCAAAAGCTACAATCAAACCTAATCAATCGAATCAATTCAACTAATCCAAGCTAGCTCATTTGAATCAAAAATGTCCAAATGAGCCAAAATCTAATTAAACCCAAGTCAATTGCAATCAAAGCCAACAATCAGTCCCAAATCAATTATCAAACTCAACTCAACTCAATTCAACCCAAAGACACCTCAATTGATCCATTAGCTTCACTTGATCCAAAGTGACCTAAAGGACTCATTTAAACCAAATTCCAATCCAACTCAATTTGGATTGAGCCCAACCATCCAAAATCTCCTATGGTGATTTTTTATCATCCTTGATTGATCAATTGCAACCAATTGGCCCAATTCAATCACTTGTCCCAATTGATCCAATTAGCCTACAAAAGCTAAATTAAATGAAACTCCATTCTAAACCAAATCAATTAAAATCAATGAATCATATCAACTTCAAATTGATCTTTGAATATGATTTGATCATCAATTGAGCCGAACCAAATCTAATTCACCTCTTCACCCAAGTTGACCTAATTTAACCTAAAGGGCCAAATTGGGCCAAATCAAATTATAATCCAAATTAATTGCAACCAATGACTCAAATCCATTATAAATTGATTATTCAACATGATCAAACCTTTGGTTGAATCCAATTTGACCAAGTCAACTAAATTGGCCCATTTAGCCCAAATTGACCTAAAGGGTCAAATTGATCTAAATCATTACTAAATTCACATTGATTGAAATCAAAGCCTACAATCATCTTCAAATGATCAATTGAACCTAAACTAAATCCAATCCAATTTAGCTAATTTGACCAAATTGGTCAACTTAACCCATTTGACCCATATGAACCCATATGAGTCAAATTCAAATCTACTTAAAACCAAATCAAACAAATTGAACCCAAACATCTCAAATCATCATTTGAACTTGTCTCAACTCATGGTTTGACCTAATTTGACCTATATGGGTCAAATTGAGCCAAACCCAACCAAATTAAGCCCAAACCTATTCAAACTTGGCATGACCCATCCTTGGGTCACCATGGGTCAGCTAAATCCAACCCAACCTAAACCAAAACTTAATTGACCCATTAACCATTGGGTAAAGCCTCCTAAATGGGATAAAACCCATTCTTGGATGGTCAAACCCACTCTCCTTCCCTTGGAAACCACCCTAAACTCCATTTGAACATGAGGACCACTGACTCACCTGACCTAAAGTTGGTTGGGTCAGCCATGAGCCAAGTGTAGGTGAGCTAACTCACTTCCTCCCACTGGAACACTTGGAAACCAAGGACAAGCCTCCTCAGCATTTGGCAACCCACTCCCCTCACTTGGCCACTCAATCCGAGCCACCTAACTGATTCCCTACCACCCATGGTAACCTACGTCGGTTAGACGTCTGCCCATGGTAGAATTGATCCAAGCCAGTTTGGATGGGGAGGTGGGTATACTCCTCCCTATTCGATTCAAACCATAATTAGAGTTTCTTAGAGCATGAGAGAGCCAAAATAAACTTTTTAAAGCCTCCCCATTGCTAGAAATACCAAACCTGAAATAGGACATAGCTTATCTCCATCCAACCTCACCTAAACTCCATTATTTTCAAATTAACTTCACTCACACCTTTTCCTAGCTCCGGTGAGGAGAAACGAATCAATTCCCAGTCGATTCGAGCACCGGAGACCACTCCTAGACCAACTCCAGTGAGGATTCAGGTGGTATTTGGTCCATAGAGCCACCGACAATGAGTCAAGGTGTGAGCTTCTCAGCATGGCTTCATCTCTTCAAGATGAAGCTACCTAGGTCGGTTAACTGCTAGTCCTGAGGTCTGGTGAGATATTTTTCCAGTAAACCATAGAAATCCATTAAGGTGTTGGTATTTATGAAGCAAATCATGTTTTCATGTGAATCCCATTGTAGGATCCCTCTAGAACTCCTCCACGAATGATTTGGGATTGATCCCGATGCCTCACGAGCTCTTGCGAGCTCAGATCGAGCTGAGGAAGGAGGATGGTGTCCATCTTTCATTGCTCGGGGGACAACGTATCATCCACCGTCTTTTTAGCGTGATTGAAATGGATGATCGTGATTAATTTGCTAGATTTATCTCAATTTAATCCTATCAGAATTGTGGGATTAATCCCCACCATATGATCTTAGATCAGATGATGGGGATGAAAGCGCGTTCACTGCCGCCACGTCAATGCCACGTCTAATGATTTAAGTGGTCAATCCCACGGTTCCATGTGAAAAGCACTGTCACACCAGCCTCCTGCGTGACGCCGACGGGATTAGGGATTAATTAAGGTTTTAAAATATAATTAATTGGCTAAAACTTCATAAAACATAACTTATTATAGAAAAATCCAAAAAAATAAATACATTTTGGAGAGGTTAAATAGAGGAGAATTTAATGAAAAGAATTCCATTTAATTTTGAAGAGTGATTAAAGCTTAATTGAGGTTTGAATGCTTCCTTAATTAGCTTAATTAAGACTTAATTACTTGGAAAATTAATCCTAAATTTAGTATGATGATTTAGTGGAATGACCTTTGCCTCCCATGATTTTCTTAGGATTTATTGGCTATGTAATTAGAAAATTTTGAAATTCAAACCTTAATTATTCTCTTAATTAATTTAATGATTAATCAAGGTTCTAAATAGAAAAAAATAATTAATTAAAGTTCATCAATCATTAATTAACAGTAAGATGATGAGGGAGGGTGATTAGGACCTCTTTCCTAATTATTTTTTGCAATTCATTTCATTAAAGAGAGTTAATTAATACATGCCTTAATTAAAGAATTAATTAATTAATTAATTAATGGCCAAATCAAATCAAATTAAAATACTGATCATTTCAGATAATTGATATTTAAATTAAGGGTTCCTCTTTATGTGTTCGATAACATAAAGACCCTTAAAGAAATTATGATTAGCCCATAAGTGTGGAAAAATTATAAAAGTACTTAATTAGATTCTTTAACTTAATTAATCTTTAATCATGAGCCAATTGCATTAGTTCCTTTATGAGCATTGTAATTTTATTTTCTCTCATGTTCATAGCATTTGTGGCTCATGATTAAATGACTAATTAAAATAAACAAGCCTAGGAAAGGGTAATTAAATGGATTGCTTAACGATTCAACTTAATTAAATCATAAAAATCACTTAATTATCTTTCTTTAAACATATTAAATCACCAACATAGGATAAAAAATAGCAAGTGATCTCTCCTCTTTAAGTTCAATCAAAATTCAAAATCAAAATTAATAAGAATCCCTGGTTTTTCTTAAGTAATCTTATTTGATGTGATTGTCCTTAGGAATTAGTGTAGTTGAAAAAATTATGTGAAAATATTTGGCTGTTACTTTTCAATCATTATATTATATGTCATCTGATATCATACATTCATACTTTCAAAAATTAAATAATCAAATGAATTTACTTATGTAAAATTGCATGTGTTGGCTTAATTTTATCATATGTATGGCTACTATCACTAATAAATCTAAATTTATTTTTTCAAAAGCTATAAGTTGAAAATAATATTTAGAGTGATAGTAGTTATGAATACACATAGGATTTGCATGTGTTTATAGCTTAAGTATTTTTAATTTTGGCTTTCTTTCTTAAGTTTCTATATAGATTTACATATGTTTGAATAATAATAAGTATATAGTCTAGACATCCTGGGAATACGAGGCTTTAAGTAGTCCCAAATAGGTAATTTTATTACCTCACTTCTCTAGTTTAACAATGACATGTACTTTTTTTATCTCATTCCTATGTATGTTCGTATTAGAATTTGGATAGAGCTTTAATTCACATGTATAAATAATTTAATTAAATAAAATACAATCTTTTGCATGATTTTTATTATTATAGTTATATATGCATTTATATGTATTTAAGAAAAGTAAGTATATAGTCTGAACATCTAGGAAATATGAGGCTTTAAGTAGCCCCCAAGGACGTCATTTGATTATCTCACTTTCATAGTTTAAATTACAGCACGTACTTACTTACATATTTTATACACATGTATGTGTATTTGATTAAAGAATGAGAATCTTCTTTTCTACTAAAAAAATGCATGCATCCATAGCCATTTAAGCATACCAAAATATCTTGCATGTAAAGCTTGGATTCCTTTCTTATGTTCATATATGAATTTACATATGTTTGAATGATGATAAGTATATAGTCTGGACATTCTAGGAGTATGAAGATTTAAATAACCCCAAGAAGGTCATTTGATTACCTCACTTTCTTGGTTTAATAATGACACATACTTATTTAATTTTATTTCTATGTATATTTGTATTAAAATTTGGATAGAATTTTAATTTACATGTATAAATAATTCAATCACATAAAATACAATCACTTGCATGATTTTCATCTTTCTAATTATATATATGTTTATATGTATTTAAGATAGCAAGTATATAGTCAGGATATCTCAGGAATACGAGAGTTTAAGTAGCCCCTAGGAGGTCATTTGATTAACTCACTTCCGTGGTTTAACAACTACATGTACTTGTTTGCATCTTTTATACATGTGCATGTGTATTTAGTTAGTGAATGAAAACTTTCATTTCCATTAAAGAAATATGTGCATCCATAATTTTTTAAGTGTGTCAAAAATATATTGCATGTGTAGGTATACTAAGTGTTAAATCATATGGATGTTATGTGTGATGAAAAGGAATGGTTCAACATATTTTATGTGATGGTAATTCAACCACATTAATCTTAAGATACCTTTTATTTTGAATAGGATTCTTAAAGGTTAACCTAAACTTAGGACTAATAAAATATTTAATAAATCATTCACTAAAAGAAACTAAATCACAAAAGTGTGATTTTAGGAAACAACTTAAGATAGGGATGAAGGAGGTTAAGCCTTCTTCTTCTCTTTATAACACTTAGATATTAAGAGTAAATCAAATGAAACAAAACAAAATACAAATTAAAATTTACAAACCTCTAAATGACTTAAAATCAAACATCAATCATGTTAAATCAAACTTTCTAAACCTTAAAAAATTATAATTCAAAAGCCTAGCTAAGACATACTACATAAAGCCTAAGCACACACATTAAAATGCTAAGTAACCACTTATATCTTTAGGTTAGGACAGTGTATGTATGGTGATGTATTTTATTTTATGATGTAATATTTTAGACTGGATGTTACAAATGTGGATCGTATACTGAATGTTAGGTCATTGTTAGCCTAATATTACTTTCTGTAGGGGATTGTGCTTAAGTGGTTGCTCAAAAATAAATATGAATGCTTTTCTTGCAAGTTGCTTATGCCCCTAAGCATAATCTACATTAGGATAGGTGGGCTTGGTTACTCATGTGCATGGTGCTAACTCCAAATTATGAAATATAATTGCATAAGATTATATATATATGTTTAGCTAATATATATTTTGCTAGTGTAGTTAGATTTACTTTTCCCAATAAAATATAATTTTACAATAAGAATTAAGAATAGTGCTATGGGGACTAGGATGAGTAGTGGCTAGAAGGCTTAGTCCTGTAGTGCCCTGTGATTCCTTAGAGCAAAATCAAATCAAGAGAAGGAAGAAAGAAGAAAGTTGAAATGAAGAATGAAGACCCCCATAGCATGTATTCAATTTAAATTGTAAATATTATTTTGTAATTTCTGAGTTGTATAAGGGTAGAGCTTAGCTACCCAATTTTTATCTTTTTCAGGATGTACGGTGGTACCTGAGTGCACCGGCCTTTTATTCTTTCACGGTAGTTTATAAAAATGGTTGATGTTGTGTTTAGCTTGTGCACTAGGATTGCATCTTTTTCATAGCTTTTTTTTTATGATTGATGTTTGAATGTGTAGCCTGGATATGGTAGGCTCTTAGGACAAAATTAATTTTTCTATCCAATTAACAACTCATAAATAAAATTTAAAATAACTCATAACCTCATTTTAAAAAGCCTATATTGTGATCAAGATAATTAAAATATTTAGCAACCCCTTAGCTGTATGTTGTATGTCTAACATCATGCATAACATATTGCTTCACTCTTGAATAAGGAGGCTCTCCATTCTTGCATGATACGGGAATGATTGACCTATGAGGGCATCCCTTATAGTGGAGAACACATCCTCCCTTTAATTTAGACAATAATTTAATTTCATCATGCAGGCATAATTATCCCAAGCCTTTGCCCAAAATAAATGTGTCAAAATGATATAAAAATTTGTAAAATGTTGCATTGTTAGACTAAGTCGTATGCTCATGCTAATCATGATCTAGTCTATTAAATAGTGAGTTTAGAACTCTAGTCTCTTTCTAAATTAAATAGCATCTTAAACCATCTTACAATTTCATAAGACTGAACCATGTGGTTCAAAGCGTAGGAGGTGTTAGCTAGCGACCACTCCAGATGATTTTAAGTCCAGAAGAGTCAGACAGGTTTATTTTCTCTTGTGAAGTAGACCCTTCTGTCCTCTTCTCTCTTAGATGTAGGTCGTTCTTTTAACTTATGTTAAGGCTCCCTAGATTTGAGATTCGAGGTTGCTTATTTTCTTCAGGCTATGAGCATAAATCCTCATCTCTTAAGCATGTCCACAATCTTATGTTAATGGATTATAAGCCCTAATGATCTCAAAAAAAAAAGTCTTTTCTCTTTCAAACATATAAAGCCTCACTATAGGGTAGGTTGGAGTGCTCACTAGGCATTCTAATATCATGAGCACTTTCTACTCATCTTCCTTTGGATTCTAAAATAAGTCTTTCAAATTGGACAATCCCACATGATTTTTCAAAATAACCAATCCTTTGATAGTCTTAACCTTAAAATCCTTGGAGATAATAATTGACTACTTTAATCAAGAGTGTTCTTAAAAAATCCCATTTTTAAGGATATAATTAACTATGGAGGCTTGCCTCCATAGAGAACTTAAGAACCCGACATAAAATAAATATTATTTTACTTTTTTCATATAAAGTAGGGGAATAATCTCTAGTATATTCGAAGACCCATCATGCCTTAGAAGTCTTTATTAGGTAATTGGGTCCACTGTAGAGTGATGTCTCTATCTTTCAAGATAGTATATCATACCTTAATGTCATACCAGATCACTTCAATAAGCACCCCCTATGATCTACGTGGTATCCACATGAACATCAAAATTAAAATACGACAAATACTAAGTCACCGACCCTATTATTAAGTTAGGTTGGCATATATTATGCTGATGTATTTTATTTTATGATATACTATTTTAGACTAAATGTTATAATTATTTGTGCATAAATTAGATGTTAGGTCGTTAGTAGTCTAATGATATTTTATATAGGGTATTATGCCAAAGGGGCCACTGTAATAATAAATGAATATAGATATTCTTGCTTGCAAGTGCTACTTATGCCCCTAAGCATAATCCAATTAGGACAGGTGGGCTTGGCTACCCAAGTGTAGGGTGCTAAGTCCAAATATGTGAAATATAATTACTCAGGTTGTATATTTGTTTAGCTAATATCTATTTTGCAGGTATAGTTAGAGTTTATTTTTCATGAAAATCTAATTTTTATAATAGGATTAAGATTAGTGTTATGGGGTTTAGGATGAGCAGTGGCTAAAAGGCAAAGACCTGGGAGGCCCTATGAAGCATGGAGTGAACTATTCTAAAGAAAGAAAGAAGAACAAGAATTGAAGACTCCCACAACATTCATTCTATTTGTAAAATATAATTATAATCTATGTTGTATAAGGGAAGAGCTCAGCTACCCAACTTTTTCTCTTTACTAGAGTGTACGGTGGTACCCGGCCTCATTGGCCTCTTATTTTTTATGAAATTTAAATGTTTGATTGTTGTGTTTTTTTTTGTGAAATAAAAATGGCATGCTTTTCATAGGTTTCTTAAAGTTTAATATTTTGATGTGTGACTTGGATGTGGTGGACTCTTTAGAATAAAAATTAAATTTTCTACCCCTCACTAAGTAACTCATAACTAAATCTTAATTTAACTCACAACCTCATTCTAAAGCCTAGGCTTTTAATAAAGATAATATAAAATTTAACAACTCCTTAGCTGAATGATTTTATGATACAACAACATGCATATCATATTATGTCACACTTAATTAGAGAAGATCTCCACTCTTACATGATAGGGGGTATGCTTGAGAGCGATTCCTTGTAGTAGAGAACACCTTTTCTAGTTAATTTAGCCTATAACTTAATTTCATCATTCATGTAGACATAATTGTCCCAAGCCTTGGTCTAAAAATAAATGTGTTAAACGATCTTAAAAACTTGTAAATTTTCAACATTAGTTTAAGTCATGTTTGCATATCAAATATTATCTAATCTCTCAGAGAGTAAGTTTAGGATTATAGCTTCATTCCGAATTAAATTGCAACCTAGCTATCTTGTATCTACAAAAGACTGGCCTACATGATTTTAAAGCGTTGGAGGTGTTAGCTAGTAGCTACTCTATATGATTGTAAGTCGAAGAGAGTCAAGAAGCATTCATTCTTTCTTGTAGAGGTGAACCACTATATCCCATTTTCCCTGAGTAGAGTTAGGTTGAGCTTTTGGCTTGTGCTAGGGCACTCTAGATTGAGGTTCTGAGGCAGCTCATTTCTCTTTTTCTATGAATATAATTCCTCACCTCTTAAAAATTTTCATAATCTTGTGTTGTTGGAATCTAAGTCCTAACATTTTAATAAAATTTCAACTCAATTAAATAATTTTCTCTCTTTAAAAAAAAAAATGTAAAGCCTCACTATAAAATAGATTGAAACACTCACTAGGCTTCCTAGTATGGGTGCTTCTTACTTATTCTCCTTTGAAATCTATGAATAAGTCTTCTTATTAGAGCAATCCCATTTGATTTATAATAACACCCAATTCTTTGATAGTGTTGCCTTAAAATCTTTAGAGATACTCATTGATTACTTTAATCGAGAGTATTCTTAGAAAATTCTCATTTCCTTATATGTAATTAACTATGGAAGCTTACTTCCATAATAAACTAAAGAACCTGACATGAAATAAACCCTATTGTACTTATGCATGTAAAGTAGGGGAAAGATATCTAGTATATACAGATACCCATCTACCTTATTAGTCCTTATTAGGTGATTGAGTCCATTGTATGGTTATGTTTCTATCTTTCAAGGTAGTATCTCATACCTTAATGTTGCACTTGATCACTTCAATAAGTACCCCCTAAGATCTGTATGGTGTCCCTATGACTCCAAATAAAAATACTAGATCATGTTGCTTTTAACTAGTAAGTCATCCATATATACCTCTACATTTTTATTTATCTATTTTTGAATATTCAGTGTATCATTCTCTGGTAAGTAGATCTTATATTCTTCAACCCAAAGAGCATCACTTTGTAGTAGTATAACCCATCTCTAGTGATAAAAGCTATTTTCTCTCAATCTGTAAGGTGTATTTAGATTTGGTGGTGCCCTCAAAAAGCATCCAGGAAAGCTCTTCACTAAGTAATCCACTATCGAGTCAATGAGTGCATCTATTTTAGGAAGTCGGTACCCATTTTTAGGATGAGCTAAGTTTAAATTAGTGAAGTCCATGCACATCCTTCACTTGCCATTATATTTTATGTACAATGACTATGTTGGATATTTATTTTGGGTATTAGACTTCTTTAACAAGGCCAGCTTCATGTAGCTTGGAGACTTCTTCTTCAATCTATTTGTCAAGCAAAGCTACCATTTTTTTTCATCTTTTGTTTAATCTATTAAAATGTATTTCTGATATTGAGCCTATGGCATATAACTTGATGAAAATATGTGGAATCTCAGCCTCCAAGCAAATATGTATATATCTTCTTAGAGGGTTTGAATAAGGGCTTCTTTATATTCATTGTTAAAAGTCAAGCTAACCCTTAGCACTTGCTCTAAATCATGAGTGGTCGACTGTTCTTTGATTTTTTTTCAGTGATATTCACTCCAGTGCACATGACTTATAATTGTAGCACATCTTTTATCCTATGTGAGTCACTGATTGCTCACATGTACCAGGACTTGGATTGACTCAAGTTTTCCTTCACTATGATTTTTCTCTTCCTATCAAAAACTTGACTACGACATGATAAGCTCTTCTTTAAATGTGTTGAGTAGTGGTTGGTCGAAAATAGCATTATATGTAGTAGTTGGGTCCAAAATGACAAAGTTAACTATCGATGTAATTTATTTTTCTCCTTCTCACCAAATTATTAGGAAAGTGATATTTTTTTTGTCTCTCTTCTTTCTCTAAAAAACCCATAGTGGGACCTCCTATTAGGGTGAGTTTTAAACTTGCTAAGTTCATCTTGTCGAACACAGATTTAAAGATGATATTGATTGAGCTCCTCATGTCAATCAAAATACTCTCTATCTAATAATTGACAATTACTACCATGATGACTACCACATCATTATAGGGTATGCTAACCTCTGGTCAGTCTTTCTCCGAGAAACTAATAGGGACAACCCCTATACTCGGTGCCTGTGCCATGGCCATTGACTTAACTTCTCTTAATTGTAGTCACTTGAGACTTACTTCGCTTTGATGACCCCTCATCTCCTTTGAAAATGGCAAGTATTACTATTGCAATGCGGATTGCTTGAGCTAGAGCAAACTTTTTACTTAGCTCATTGACTTTCTTTCCCGATCTCCTTGTAAACTCCTTTAACTTTTTCTGGTTTTATGTGCTCTTCTATCAAGCTTCTTAGATGTCGACATTCCTTAGTGTCGGGCCCATGGTTGTCGGGCCCATGGTTGTGATGATAAGCTCAATACTTAAATCGATCACAAACTCCATAAACCTTCGTAAGTGGTGGTTACTTGAAGTATTCCTTATTTTGAATGGTCTATACTAACTCAGTCATTGACACCCTCAAAGGTGTGATTGAAGTCAGATGTAACTACTTATTGCATTTGTTGCCAGTTGATGAATTTCAAAATTTATGCTTATGCATGAGAACTTCTTCTCACCAATGTGAGGCCTTTCTCTATATTCTATCTCCGAAGTCGAAACCAATTCTTTGAGAAGTGCTCTAAGGGTGACCTCTTCACTAGGTCCCTTCTGTGAGTCGTCATTGCTGACTGAGCAACTTAATTTTATACTTCTACATTCGCATGATTATTTGAGAACTCCAATAGTTCTACTAGTGTTTTCAGAACTCCAACAGCTGTTGAAGCCTATGAATGTATCTGAATGAACTTTCTTTGAGGCCTTGAGCGAGTGAGACCTGTGTGTGTATACATATATACATATATATATATATATATATATATATATATATATATATATATATATATATATATATATATATATATATATATATATATATATATATATATATATATATATTGTAGACACTAATATTCAATTATACATAGGTAGCCAACCTTTAATATATATTTATAAAATTTTTAAGTATTTATGAAAGAAAAAAATTAGGAGGATTTACGTACATAGCATTCAAAATTTTCTATATTAAATATTTAATTCTCAAACTATAAATATTACAAAAATAGCACCCATTATCCAAATAACACTCTTCTCCATCAATCCCTTCACTTAGCCAAAGTCGCCACTATCGCACAAGGATTGCCCCCCTTTATATTATCTATTCCGTGAGTGAAGTAGAGCATGAGCTACTTAGCTTCTGCAACTCCGTCCTCTTCCTCCTTGCATCTGCAACTGCCAATCTCCGACAAGCCGTCTCATAAGTGTCCTCTTGCCTCTACTACATCTCATCAGCAACCATTGCCACTACTGCTAGATCTTCCACACTAATGTTTAAAGGCAAAATTTTTAAAATAAAAATGTTTTAAACTATAATTAGTGAAATATGCATTAAAAAAAATTAATTAGGCAGTCACGTTTAACGGCATTACGTCAACTACGTCGGTATGTCGCCCGATTAAATGGCGACAACTTAAATAACTATTTTTTTTAAAAAAAAAGCTGAATCGAGATCAGGACAGAGCCCAATCTCAATTTTTCTCCGTCGAAGCCCTTCCTTGAGATGCCACCCCACCACCCCTTTCGAAATCACGAACCAAAAGCCGCCCTCTCCGTGAAACCCATTCCATTCGGTGATTTGTTTTAATTTTTTAGATCTTTTTTTTTTAAATGTGAAAAATATGCAAATGTAATGTTGAATTTTTGTGTTTTATCATGTTATTACTTAGTGTATTATGTGATTAGCTAGTGTTATGATTTAGGTAAAGTTTGGAGTGGATTTAAGTTTTTCTGAAAGAAATTTTTTAGGCATTTTTTGGAACTCCTTTTTATTTAAGTTTATAGTGTTTTATCATGTTATTAAAATGGTGATTTTATATGTTCTAACATTTGATTACTTAGTTTATCATGTGATTAGCTAGTTTTAGGGTTTAGGCATTTGTTGTTGGATTTGATATTTTAGGAAAACTGTAAATTTTGCAAAAAAAAAAAAAAATGAGGAACACGTTTTTAGATTTTGAAATTTACATTTGATAATTTAGGAGAAATATAAATTTTGCAAAGAAGTGTAAGTTTTAGTTTTAGGGATGTGTTGTTGGATTTGGTATTTTAGGGGAAATATACATCTGATAATTTTACGAAGTAATATTTTATGTGTATTTATGTGTATTTTAAATAACTATTTTTGTGTTCTAAATATTAAATATGACCGTATGTTTAGGTATCGTGTGTTGTTTTGTGCTCATGGATGATTGAGAGAATTAGTAGTTACATCAGTTATTACAATTACTTATTGGCAGTAAGTAACTTTGTTGGAGTGTAATTATATTTTAGGGTTTATGAATGTGTTGTTGGATATGTATGTTTAGGAATGTGTTTTATGTTGTGAATAAATTGATTAGATGTCAAAAATGGAAAATAAGATTTGAGGGTTGAAATTCTATGTGATATTTATTTTGGTTGTCTTTACATAATAGAAATTGAGTCCTAGTGCGATCCATGCAGTTTTTATGAATCTGATTGATTTAAACAGGTGTGCTATTCAGCATTCCTATCTTCAATACATATTTTGAGTTTCAAATATGAGTTCAGACACAGTTTGTTTAGTATTATATTACGGTGATCAACTTAGTATTAGTGACGATTTCTTCCCTACGTACACTGGTGGAAAAAACCGTCCAATATAAGTTTCACTGATGGAAAAACCGTCCTCAGGTACCCTTTCCGGCAGAGTTGGATGGGCTGAGCGTTGGTTGCAAGTGGAATGAGGGTTACCTACGTGAGATGATATTTGTCCATATTATAGTGTATAGAGATGAGCTTGATGGGCTGCTATAGAGTCAGGTATGACTAAGAGCACATTTTGTTCATATTTTTATCTCTACAATCAAATGTATGACATTTAATTTTTTTTTCATGTTGTAGGTGATATGGGAGGCGATGGGACAAGTGCATAAGAGTAGCGACTATCTACTTGGGCGGGCTATTTAGCTCTCTATGGTACATTTGATCGGTGAAAAGAATTGAGTGGTACCTCCCGGTCGTACTCAGCGGTTTGGTCTCACCAAGTGGACATTGAGCCTATAGATCCTTCATTTCAGCGAGTCAATGGTCGCAGGAAGGCTGATGTTGACTGGGTTGATTATCACCAGGTTTACATATCACAGTGGGAGGCCAGACATGATTCAATTATTATCGTGGATAATGTTACACCTCCTATTGACCCGGTTATTAGTCGGTACATGAGGTGGTATCGGTCCTGGGCTTTCTTGTACATGTTGAGGGCTCCAACCATTCCTCCTACCACCTACTATCCTTGAGCTTCTAGAGAGAGACTGATGGTAAGCACTAAAAAACTGTATACTAATCAAATATTTATACGTTATGAGTACTGAATTACATACTTGCCTCTGCAACGAGAACATATCTTGGACATACAAGATATTTTTTAAGTCTTATTTTAGGAGAGACCATGACACTGATTTTCAACATTCAATCAACACTTATGAGGAGTTATGCAGGGAACTATGCAAGAATATGCACATATCAGATAGCAGGTATAGGGATATAGGTGAAGCCAATAGTTCTTCTGTAGCACATTCATCTTCTCAGCCACATACTGTAGGATTTGATGCAGGTCCATCGTCTATACCAAATGTAGATCCATACAGTTACCCATTTAGCACACCAGCTCTGTACTCATATCAAGAAGTCATGTTCAGTCCATTTCAATCATGGTAGGCAACAGACCCTCCCATATATCCTCACCCACCGGTCTATATGCCGCATATGCACGGAGTGTACCCCAATATCCCCTTCCAGGCAGGACCATCACAGGAGA
Source organism: Cymbidium sinense (assembly GCA_021442155.1). Lineage (NCBI taxonomy): Eukaryota > Viridiplantae > Streptophyta > Magnoliopsida > Asparagales > Orchidaceae > Cymbidium > Cymbidium sinense. The sequence continues at coordinate 54,198,707 of CM038223.1, read as the reverse complement.
TATGTTACATCCTCGATCCGTGAGCGCACCACCCATGACGATGAGATGCAGTGACATGGCGAGACCATCCTGCTACCCTATACTCGAGTGACGCACTTCCACCACACAGACACCACCGATGTTAGATGTCCTCACTTGTCGTCTTTAGTTGTAGATCATCTGGTAGCTTGATGTACACTATTTTTTCAATGTTGTATATTTACTATGTACACTGTATATCAAGACACTATTTTTCTATATATATATTTAATTTGCATTTTGCATTTATCGAGATATCTTGTTGGTATTGAACGGTCAAATTTAGAAATTTTGGAGAAGTAGACAAGAGCTACGAATTTGTCATGTTGAGTAGATGTTTTAACTAGCAAACTTTGTAATGAGATTGCCACATCTATTATTTTTTGTTAATGTCTTCAACTGTCAAATTTCACATGCAAAGTAAATCCATCCACTATTGCTATTTTGAATCCACCCATATCCACAAAAATTGCTATGCAACGGTCCAAAATCGCATCTTTGCATCAACATGAAAGTCATGAAAAATTTTGTGTTGATTCCAACGATACCAAAGTTGCTAAATTCTAACAATGGAAGACTCCGGTACGGCCAAAATACCGTGGCTGGTCGTACTATTCAAAACTGCGTCGAAGATTTTCCGCACATTGACGAATTTTGCTATGCAAGGAGCCACAATCCTCTTTTTTAGTCAACATGAAAGTCATGGAAAATTTTGTATCGATTCCAACGATACCAAGCTCGCTAAATTCCAACAACGGATGACTCTGGTACGACCAAAATACCGCGGCTAATCTCACTATTCAAAACTGCGCCGTAGATTTTTAGTGCATTGGTGAAATCTGCTACGCAAGAAGTCAAAATCGCCTTTCTTGGTCAACATAAAAGTTGTGAGGAATTTTGTGCCGATTCCAACGATACTAAGCTCGCTAAATTCGACTGTAACACTCGTACGGCCAAAATATCGCGCCTAGTTGACCTATTCAATCTACCAGATTTTTCAGCATTAAAATCGCTACAAGAAGCCACAATCGCCTTTTTCGGTTAACATGAAAGTCGTGGGAAATTTCGTGTCAATTCCTACCAAGTTCGCTCAATTCCGACAACGGATGACTCCGGTACGGCCAAAATACTGCGGCTTGTCGCACTTTTCAAAATCGCACTGCACATTTTTTGCGCATTGGCGAAAATTTCTACGCAAGAGGCCACAATCGCCTTTTTCGGTCAACATGAAAGTCGTGGGAAATTTTGTGTCAATTACAATGATACCAAGCTCGCTCAATTCTGACAACGGACAACTTCGATACGGCCAAAATACCGCGACTAGTCTCCAATTTTTTTAAAAATATTGAGCTTCCGCTTAACCGACTAGCGCTTTAGCATGTCAGCCGCCTGCTAAACGACTGCCTACTTTAATTTTTTTTTAATGCCTATTTTACTAATTGTAGTTTAAAACATGCTTCATTTAAAAATTTAGCCATATTTAAATTGGGGACCATAGACTCTTTTCTATTTCTAATGCTTCTCCACTTTGACCAAAAATGAATCCCTCTCTGTTCATACTTTTCATGGTAGAAAAAAAGAAAGGGGGATTTACATACAAACCACGTAATTCTTATGACAAAAGAATAAAAAGAATAAAATATATCTTTGAAATTCATAATTTGAAATCACCCTCCAACAAATTTGGGCAGGATTCACGCGATTCTGCCTGCTATTTACGCATAGTATTGTGGGAAAGATAAAATTAATCCAAAAATCCTTTTAAAAATAAGCTATTAATTCATCTCCTTCATCCTCATAGTTACGACTCTTTAGCCTTAGCAAAATAACCTAATATTTTGATACGGTCAAACCAAAGAAAGAAAAATAAACTCCTTCATTCTCCCACATTACAACCCTCGTCTCATTCAACATCCACCCGCATGCTCCCCTCCTGATCAAAACTCCTCTCTCTTTTCAAACTTCTAGCCACCCCATCTGCTGCTGCAGAGGTCGCCGGCGAGAGGTGATAAGCTCCATTAATAAGGTGTTGTTTTTGTAATATTTGAAATTCAAGTGTTAAATATGTAATATAAATAACAATTGCCATTTTTCCCGTTCCTTTTTTTTTTTTTGAAAAATTGAGGGCGTAGCCTAATATTAATAATTCCAAAAGAACAAACGATTACATGTATATCCACTAAGGGAGAGACTAATAACAAAGACTAGGAAAGCAAGAGAAGCCGATACGCGCAGATATGACAAGGGACCAAGAATTAACTAATCATCTAAATATTGAAAGAAAAATAGCAGAAAATCAACAAACAAATGATGTGAGCAAAACTAGGGGACTCAGACCACAAAAATCAAATAAGCCTTGGCAGCCAAAAATCAATAACGAGAGCACAACCGATATGGGAGACCTGCGGTTTCCTTCACAGCCTTCCAATGGATTCACAAAATCATTGAGGGACAAAATTTTGATCCAGGTTTCTGAGAAGGCTATCCATGCAGGTAACCATCACCAAAATCAGTTCCAAAAGGGTCATCATTGTCCCTATCAGCCCAAGCAGTGACAAACAAGGAGAAGAAGGGAAAGGGAGAAGGCAGCGTTTCCTGGGAGACTTATGGAGGCTCAAATGCCCTCCATTTATTCAGCATATCGAGCACTTGAGGAGGCCATGAATCCTTTAATTTCCATCTTTTCATTTTAGCAGAGACTCTCTCCTTAATTAAGGAGGATAGAGTAGCAAGAGACGAAGATGTAGCAGAAAATAACCGAGAATTTCTTTCTCTCCAAATGACATAAACAATAACAGCAATGATCAGATAATGCAATCTAGTAATCACCTTGTTAGTGGAATCTTCCACACTACTTGCTGTAATGAGACCTGCATAAAGAAGAATTTACCGTTTGGGATAAGGTTTCGTATCAAATTCATAGAGAGGGGATATTCAAAGAACAAATGGTTATGAGATTCAGGGAATGAATTGCAAAAACCGCAATTTAATTGAGGTCCCAATCCTCATTTTGCTAGCAGATCAGAAGTTTTAAGACCCTCCATATATGCAAGCCAACAATATAATGCATAGTTAATAGCATGACCTTTGAACCAAATACCATTGCTCCAGCCCACATCAGGGATGTGCTCATATACAGCTTTCCTGAAGTCCATGTTTCCCGGAGTGCGATGATTATTCCAAGCAATAACATCATCTTCTCCCGATATATTTATGGAAGTGATATTATTAGAAAAACTGGGAAGAGCATCAGAGAAATGAGGGGGTAGATTCCAATGACCATTTAGAATAATTGAGTCAAGCTGTGCATAAATCGGCAGGCCCAAAAGATGAGGACCGTTAGGTCCTAACATATTTAAAAGAGAGGAGTCACCACACCAAGGGTCTTGGAAGAGAGAGAATTTCTTCCCATTTCCAACTTTAAGAGTGAATTTACCTTTGAATCTAAAGGCAGTAGATGTAATAGATTTCCATAGTTGGGAGGCTTTGTGATGGGGGGAGTTCCAGATGGAACCATATTTCTTGTAACACCACTTAGCAAATAAAGAAACACCCTGACAGATTTTCCAAATAATTTTAAGCTTGCAAATCAAGTTTAGAGAGGATGCCGATATGAGACCAGTACCCCCCTTTTCTCTAGATAGAGTAGTTCATTCCCAAGATATGATATGAAGTTTCTTAGTCTCCCCTGCATGGTAGAAGAAGTTTGCAGTGAAGGAACTGATACGTTTAATTATACCTTTAGGAATGACAATGGATCGAAACTAGTAAGCTAAATAATTATTGACTGAAGATCTGTTCAGTTGGAATCTACCACCCAGGGAAAGGAATTTGCATTTCCAACCGACCAGCCAAGCATGAAGCTTATCAAAAAGAGAGTTAAAATATGTTGTTTTGATGGTACCAGTGACTAAAGGCAAACTGAGGTATTTTAGAGGGAATGTACCCTGATTGATACCAAGGATGGGAATAAAGCCGTCCACTCTTCGACAGTTCTTAGAAAAATAGATGGAGGATTTGTCAGTGTTAACTTCCAACCCAAGGTAAGACTCAAGGGTATTTAGAGCACATTTGAGAGATTGAAGAGTTGAAGTGGAAGCTACTCCTATTGCTATGAGGTCGTCTGCAAACAGAAGATGTGATATGTTACAGTCACCATGAGAGCAAGGGTGGTAATGGAGAAGATTAACTTCTCTGTCAATGAGGCTTGAAAAGGTGTCCATAGCAATTGTAAAGAGAAAGGGGGAGAGGGGATACCCCTATCTTTAGCCATTTGCTGAAGAGAAAAATCCCTTTATACTACCATTAAGCACAATTGAGAATGTCACATCCATTATACAAGCCTCTACCCACTTAGTGAATTTGGTAGGAAAACTTTTGACAAGAAGTCTATGGATAAGGGAGAATCTATTAACCTTGTCGAAGGCTTTTCTCAGATCAAATTTTGCAAGAAAGTAACCATTGTTGGGAGGAGAAGAGAACTCATTACAAATCTCATAGGCCAAGGAAAGTTTGTCTTCAATATCTCTCCCCTTTATGAATGTTGATTGAGCAGGGTTTATTAGATCGGGGAGAATTTTCTTCACCCTACATGCCAATATCTTGGCTATGACCTTATAGAAAGTGTTGCATAGGGATATAGGCCTAAAATCAATAATCAGATTAGAGTGTTTAATTTTGGGGATGAGAGTGATCAAAGTATGCTTAAACATTTGGGGCATCTTATTGGTCTTGAAGAAATAATGAATAACATTGAGGAATAGTTTGCCTGTGACCTTCCATGTAGCAGTGAAAAATAGAGAGTTAAACCCATCAGACCCTGAGGATTTGTTCTCGTTGATGCTATGAAGAGCATTCAAGATTTCTTGATCTCTAATATTGATAGACGAAATAAACCACTGGGTGGAGAGGTAATCACTCCCTGTAATGTGAAAAGTGAGAGTGAGGGAGGCTACTATTAAATAGAGAGGAGAAGTACTTACAGAGTTCCCCAGCAATTGTATCTTGATCAGTAACAATACCATTGGGGGTTTGAATTTCCCTAATGATATTAGAGTTCTTTCTCTCTTTTATAGAATAGTATAAGTATTTGAGATTGTCATCAGATTGAGAAAGCCAATGTTGCTTGGCCCTTTGTTTGATCCAATTGCTCTCTTTTTGAAGAAGATCGGTATATATGAATTTAATTCCTTTGCATCCAGCATAAGAGAGGGGTTGTAAGGATCTTTTTCTAATTTTCTCAAGATGTGTTCTTGATCAATCCGTAAAGAGTCAATTTGCTTCTTTAGAGATAAAGGCTCGGTGACCTTGCTTTTTAGAGCAAGCTTGGCTTGCTTGAGTTTATAAGAAAGAACGTAAAGAGGGTCACCTTGAATATAGCACCCCCAGGCTTTAGTGATCAAATCCAGAAAACCAGAATCTCCAGCCCAATAATTTCTGAATAAGAATCTGTGTGAGAGAGAAAGTGGAAACTGAGGGAAAGTCACCAGGGGGAATGATCAGAGGAGAGAGGGGAAAGAACTTTATAGTGAGAGGAGGGGAAGAGATCCAGCCAGCTAGTGTTGCAGAAGACCCGGTCAAGCTTGGAGAAGATGGGACGATTAATCTGTTGATTAGACCAGGTGTAAAACAATCCAGAGCTCAAGAGCTCCAAAAGCTCGCAGTCGTTAATACAGTTTTTGAAGTCAAGAGAGTTATTAAGGGAGACTGGATTCCCACCAACTTTATCTTTTCTGTAGAGAGTGCAGTTGAAATCTCCCATGAGGATCCATGGATGATTATTAGAGTGGGCAATGTCTCTAAGATCATTCCACAGAGCAACTCTAGCTTTGACGTCATTATCTGCATAAACATAAGTTAGAAGAAAGGGAGTATTACCCGGAACCGATACGCAACCATGGATGAGCTGATAATTCTTAGATAACAATTCAAAGGAAAGTTTATCAGAATTCCACTTAATCCATATCCGGCCACCAGGAGCACAGTCAAAATTGGAGATACTAGACTCTGAAGAAAACATTGAAAAATTATGGAATAGAGGAGTTGGGTGAGAGGAATCACACCGGAGCTTAGTTTCTAGAAGACACAAGAGATCAATACAGGAGTCTTTAATGATCCTGAGACAATCAAGCTTTCTCCCATCAGTAGAGAGACCCCGCACGTTCCAACAACCCATGATAGACTGGGTCATTGAGAAGAAGAGGAGGAGGGCTTTTTGCCCTTTTTTTGTTCCCTTTTGAGGTGTAGGTAATGGGTTAGAGGGAATTTTAGAAGGATTCTCCTCGGAGGAGATTTTTCCTGGAGTTCTTGGGACCTTGTCTGGTCCTTTTTGTTGATTTACAAGGGTGGGAGAAGTAGCAGCTAATCTAGTAATAACCCCGATAATTGTGGTGCCGCCAGCCTCATCTGAAAGGTGAGAGTTAATCTGTTCTATTAAGAGGGAAGGTTCTTCCTCCAAAACAGTCATATTATCAAGTGGAGGGGATTGTATTGGGAGTTGATTGAGATCATTGATGGTCTTAGAGGAGGAGGGATGATTAGGAAGTTTCTCTTGAAATTCTTCCTGAGAGATAGAGTCATCGGGGTGAGGGGAGTGTGAAGATTCTTGATGGTTCTGATGGGTGGGCATTTGCTCCTTAGGATTGGTGGTATGGGACTTCTATTTATCCCCCCAGTAGGAGCTCGGCTTCTGCTTCTACCACGACTAGTCGCATGAGAGGTGGGATTGGAAGGGCAGTTGTTATCATCATGAGAAAACGTCATGCACTTAGAGCATCTCATCGGTTTCCATTCGTATAGTATGTCCTGATTGAATTCCATACCATTAAGGTTAATTGGAATAGAGTCTGGGAGTGAGGACGAAGTATTGATTTGTACACATATGCGTGTGAAAGTGATCCTGGCTTTGGTAGCAGTGAGATTATCCACTGCTAAGGGAATGCCGATCCGGCTAGCTACTTTGGAGAAACCTGCTTCATTCCAAAGACATAGAGGGAAATTTGGAAGTTTGATCCAAATCGGAAGCTCTGATATAAGCTCTTTGGAGGGACGAAAATTTCACGCCCATTTTTGGAATACAAAGGGCCGACCATTAAGGAAACAGGGACCATGATCCCATACCAGATTATAATCCTCAGCGCATGTGAATTTGAACAGAAAGAAATCACCTTCCAATGTGAGAAGCTCTAGGTTTCCTTTGAACTTCCATCTCTTACTAACAACAGCTAGTAAGGAGTCGTAGTATGGCCTTTTCCCAATTGTGTGGCCAATCAAGGATAGATTCCACTCTTTTTGCCCTTCAGTAAGCTCTTCTTCAGAGAAGAAGACCACCTGAGACTCGGAGGGCATGAAAGAGAGGGGGAGGTTTTGATTCTTATCATTCTGGGCCAATAGAAGGTCTTTCCAATTGAAGGGGAACATATTCGGTTTCCCTAAAGTAGAAGCTTGGGGGGAGGGGAGAGCTGTTGAAGATGGGGTTTTCAACGCTATGAACCATGATGACCAGTGAAGGGGTACTAACCTCCGGCCTAAATCGAAGGTCAGAGGGGGAAGAGACGAGGGCCGATCAGAATAGGAGCGAGGGGGGAAGAAAGAGGCGGCGGAGAGAAGGAATCAGGGCTAATGGGGGAAACAAACCCTAGGTACCACATACAAGCTCGCTTCTTGCTCCCAACTGTAGCAGAGTTCTGCCTGTACAGAAGTTGGCATATATTTTTCCAGTTCTTTTTGACAACCTTTAGGAAAAATTCCATCGTTGATGGGTATGACAGATATTTAACAAATTAAATGACGAGGTCCCTTTCTTTGGTCATATTCGTAGACTTATGAGGTGGACTGAATTGGACGTCAGTGGGTCCCGTCCATCATATTCGCTCTGAAAACAAAAGATAAAATTACCGCAAACAATTAGATATTTATATAATGTTTTTTAATTATTTTTTAAAATTATTGAATTAAAGTATAAACTCAAATAAATAAATAAATTTAATCATTGATATTTTTATTGATAAATATCACATTAAAATTTTAATAAAATATGCATTTCATGATAATTTAATTATTTTTAAAATGATTTTTTTTCTATATTATTATAGTAATTTTTTATAATACATGCATTTAAAAGTTAGTAAAAAATACATAAGATTATTTGATTAAAATTTTAACTAGAATTGATCTTAAAGTCTTAAGATCAACTTTGAGAATAGTGTAATATATTAATAATTAATCCAATGCTAATGTCAAAATAAGTTCAAGGACTTTGAGCCCCACCTTGAGTCCATGTCTACTTTCTAGTTAGTATATCATATGATTGTTTTAGAGTTATTTAAATTATTAAAAATCTAAAAATAATAATCAATTAGTTAAATGATTATATTAAATTTTAAATTTATTTATCAATATTTGAGAATAAAAATACTAAATAATTATTAGATTGATAAATTAACAACTAAAATTGCATTTTTTTATTAACAATTATAAAATATTTTGAATAAATATTTAGATAAATAAATCAAAGATCTAATTGATTTATTTAAAAAGATTAGAACTATGGTTAAATATTTTTTTTATTAATTTAATAAAATATATGTTTCTAATATTAATAATAGAAATATTTTTTTAATCATTATCAACCAATTTATAATTACTGGACTCAATTCTATTTAATAAATAATAAATTTGAATAATTTTTTAAAATAAAATTATTTCAAGATTGACTCGAATTTTAGAAAAACTAAATGAATTTAAACAACATACTTCTTAAGTCCATTCATTTAGGGTTTAAATTGTGCTATAATTCCAATAAGGCACGAAGGTCGCCTTCAATCATGTGGGGCCAATGCATTTCTTATCTTCATCTTCATCTTCATCTGACGTGGTTCCACGTCAGCAGCTAAGAGGCAGCTAAGCCGATCATCGCTGTCTACCACGTGGAAGTACTGGTTTCCTTAAATTTTGACATTTTCTTAAATATAATATTAACAAACACCAAAGGAATTTATACGTGCAAGCTGCGTGTTTGGCGTATTCTTTCGGACTCGATCGAAAAACATATATTCTATATTATTACTGGTCAGATTTGATCAAATTAATATATATTTAAATAATATTGAATGAGATAATTCTTATGTAGGTTTGATTAATTAGAAGATAAAATATTTACAAATACAATTTCTTATCTTATTTTGATAAATCCTAAATTTAAATTATTTTGAATTTTGTCTTTTGAATATATATATATATATATATATATATATATACACACTAAAATTTGTCAAATCAAATACAAATTATGAGATAATACATATATACAATCGAATTGAACAACTTAGCGAAATGAGTGTATTGACACCAAAATAGGTCAATTCAAATCTAAATTAGCTAAAATTAAATTAAAAAATTTTTGATGAAGACTTCAAAAAATTAATTAAATGTTCAAATGACCTCCAATTTTGGTGTGCTTATAGAAAAATTGAAGGGTTGGATGAGATGAATCCAACAAGCCTAAGATCACTCAAATCTAAGGTTATCTGAATGATCAAATCATCAAAAGGGATCTTAATCAATGAAATTGATATGACCTCTTTGATGGAATATCTTAGAATTTTGGACATAATTATCAAAATGCCCCCCACCCTCCTCAAATTATTATAAATATGACATCATTCTTGTCATGAGGGTGGAGGAAGCTTGAAGACAACTTAGCAAGAGCTAGGAGAGAGCTAAAGAACAAGCTAAAAGCTTGATGTTCGCCATCACAAGCGCCGCTGACCACCGTCGATTGTTGTCGTCAACAATCGTTATACTCCAACAACCGTCCTATAGCTATTTTAACTTAATTCTAGAACTCTCATCTTCTTGATTTCTTAAATACTATCTTGTAATCCCATTATGGAAAAAAGTTAAAACTTTATAACTCAAAACACATATAGTGGAGCATCTCAATTGGGCTAGGTCCTATAATTTTTTTCTTTTTTGTGGAGTTTTTTCATATAAAAATTTTAGAGTTTCTTATTCCCTTTTCAACTATCTATGTGTGTGTTGAATTTATATATAAAGCTGTGGCGTAAAGTTTTACTCTGCCGTTACAAGTTCTCAAATGCACAATAGTTTGGCGACATCTGTGGGAAAGTATTTTCATTGCATCATCACAATGACTAATAATTAGAGTTCAAGTTAAGTGCAACACCATCCGCCTAGTGGAGAAAATCCTACTTTGAAGAAACACATACAAAGAATGAAGAAATATTATATTCTGATCCTTCAGCTCTGTTTGGTAGCTGAGGGGCAACCCTTGATCTCAAAAGATCACTCATATCAATATTTTGAACATTTAACTGATCATCAATCCGAAAAATAAGTCAAAATTGAGGGAAAATTTCAATACTAAAAGAAGATAACTCGACACAATTATGATTACAAAACTAGTCTTTTTATCATCCTTATGAAAAATTAAGGCAATAATTAGAGAGAAACTTTGGTTACATCCTCAAAAGAAACAAGTACACCAAAATCTTAAAAAGGAAAAAAATCTCAAAAAGTATAGGTACATAAATACTTTAAAAAGAAAAAATTTTAGAGGTATAAATACATCAGAAATCTCATAAAGCCAAAAAACATCAAAATATATGTATACATCATAATCTTTTCAAGACATAAGAATGAACAAAATATAAAATTATTACTTTCATTGGAGCATACGATGAGAGTTTATCAATGATCTATTCAGAACAATTTTAAACCTCAATAAAGAGAAGGCTGATTTCACACCAGAGTCTGAATATAGGATACTCATCGCCTAACATCTAGGGGGGGCAAAATCTTTAATAGGCGTAAAAGATGAATTGGACCATACGATGGAGGTTTATCAAGTGTCTATTCAGAACAATTTTATATCTCAATAGAGAGAAGCTTGATTTCATAATAGAGTCTGAATGCGAGATACACACCGCCTAACTATGCTAGTTTAAGCCTCAACAAAACGAGAGTTGAAGCCTATGAGGGGGTCGTTCACTATTATACAGGTTAGTGGAGGACACCAGGATTTGGAGAATAAAAGAGGAATCTAGATTCACACTAGAGCATGAGTTTGGGATGTATATCGCCTAACTATGTCAATTTCAAACCCCAAAATCAGAAAGAGCTGGATCCTACGAGGAGAATTATTTATACTGGTCGATTGGAGGAGAGAGAAGAAATGTGTGAATTTCCCATATCCCATTAGGAGTATTTATACTTAAAAATTGAGTCTTCAAATTCTTTAAAAGATAAAAAAATTAATTTAAAAAACTCTTCATTTTCTTAAAAAAAAAAAAGATGAAACTCTTCATCTTCTAAAAAGCCTTTTTATATTCCTCATAAAAAATTCATTATCTTTAAAAAAAAAAGGAAAAAGAAAATTCTTCATCTAAAAAAAAAAGAAAACTCTTTATATTCCTTATAAAAAAATACTTCATCTTAAGAAAAAAAAAAGAGAAAACTATTTATATTCTTTACAAAAAATTTTCTTCATCTTCCTAAAAAAAGAGAAAACTTTTCATCTTAAAAAAAAAAAAAAAAAAAAAAAAAATCTATTTTCATATTCCTTATTAAAAAATTCTTCATCTTATTAAAAAAACAGAGAAAAAATAAAAAGAAGAAAAAAAGTTTCATATTCCTCATAAATATTTTTTTTTATCTTTTTAAGAAAAAACTTTATCTTCTTAAAAACAAAAGGAAGAAAAAAAAGAAGAAAACCTTTAATATTCGTTAAGAAAACAAGAAAAACTCTTCATCTTTAAAAAATATCTATATATAAAAATCTGTATACATTATATAAAAATGAAGGAAACTTCACTAAAATAAGTAATAAATAACTCTTCTCTTTTTAAATTTTGTTTTTCATAATTCTAGTTTAAAAAGCAATTAAAAGTCAATAATAATAATGATAATTAAAATTATTTGTACCATTTATTTTAAAATATATAATAATAATAAATATATCACATTGGTTTCTTTATGTGTAACATACAAATTCAAATATATGATAATTTAAATTCGAAAAAAATAAAGAAAATTATAATTTTACACGATTTATATAATTTTGGATGATACTTTTCACATATTTATATAATTTTGAATAATATAAAATTAATCTTAATTTTCACATAATTTTTAATTGGCCTATTCATATCTCATCTTCCAACAATAAGATCATGAGTGGTACCTTACTCCTCACACTATTGGTTCGTTTTTAAAACAAATCAAACGTGCACTCTATTTTACCATTATATAAATAATTTATACTCTTCAATGATCCCTCTTAAAATTTATACTTGTTTTATGCTAAAAAATTCTCAATGAAAAAATAAACTAAATATTTGCTTATTAGGAATATATAACACATGCAAATAGAAAAATAAAAAGATAAAAAATTCTTATGAAAAAATACAAAAAAGAAATTTTTTTTTTTTTTTTTGAGATTTTACTTAGTCAAAATAATCTATTGTGTAAATAAAATTATGTAATTCTACCTTTTTTTCTCTAATTAGAAAAGATGAGATTATATAGTTATTAATAGTTGCTTGTCCTTCTACTATTATAATATGAATTATTAGATGATAATGATTAGACAATAACAATCTACATATAATAATTGGACAATAAAAATTGTATAACAATAACTGGACTATAATAATTATTGATGGTGATCGATTATGATTATTGATGGTCATTGATTTTTAACTATTTCTCCTCCTCTATGTTGAAGATGGTGTCCTACTTATGAAGTTTATGAAGTGATATTTTAATAAATTTAGCCAAATTCAAAATTATTTCATCTGATATATTCATATTAATTCTTTTAATTATAAATTATTCTTTTAATATTTAAATATATTAATGAGCTTAAAATTAACAGATTCTAAGCTAATTGAATTCCTCTCATCGTGCTACTCAGTCCAACTATAAACATGATAATTTAGAACATTTTTGATCCTTTAGATACTGCTTTAAAGCATATAATTATACTTTAATTATTCGATTTAATCCTATTTAGAGCCAGTGGATCACTTTTTTATATCAATAATTTGATTTCACTGAGACTTTTAATTCAATTATATATTTTTTTAAATATCAAAATTCAAATGATCCTTAATTTAATTTTGAAAATTTCTAACGCATATATACATCGATTCTAATCCTATCAACCAGATTTTTGGGTAATATATCATAAATAATTTTATATTTTTATAAATTTTTATTTAAAAAATATTTTGAACATATTTTAGAATCAACTTCAAATAGTTATTAAAAGGGTATAAATGAAGACAAATATATATATTTTTTTAATTTTTAAATCTGTAGTCGCATGATTAATTTACACTCATAATTGAAATTTTTAGATTTATTTGACATTACGATTAGAATAATATGTTTGGTCACATGCACAAAATTATATGCGTGTTAGGGACAACACTTTTGCCGTCCACACGAGCGAAAAGTGCATAATTCCTAAAATCCGACATAAAAGAAAAAAAAAAGCTCTTGATAATGATTGGCACGGCCGTTACTTCCTGAATTTTTTTTTTGGAAAAGTATTGAGGGCATTTGCCCAATTCACTCCAAAGTATAAAATGATTACAAGTGAAAAGAAAAATAGTTAAAAACTATAAGATAATAAAGAAAACAACTACAACAGAAGACACCAACACAAGAGCCTCTCCAAATGATTTCTAAACTGAATGAGAAGAAGAAGCTGAATTCAAAAACTGGACTCAGACCCAAAACAATAAAATATAATAGCAGCATGTTTCAATTATAAGCCGAATCGAATGAAACAGACAGAGAGCCCGCGGTTTCCTTCACTGCCGTCCAGTGGAAACCACGAACAGATGCTAATAACCAGAATGCTGAGAAGGCCATCCAAACAGGAATCTCCCGAAGAAGAAAAGGCTGCAGTCATCATCGTCCAAAAAAAACTAAATTTTCTCGAGAAAACCTTTCGAAGACAGGGGAGACAAGTTATAAAGCTATACCAGCCAGCCAACTCCGAATGAGTTGCTTAACAGAGGAGGGCCAAATGTCTTTAATTTTCCACCTCGAAACTTTATATCCAGCACGACTCTTTATTTGGTATATAAGAGATTGAGTGTTTGAGGGAGGCGTAAGAATAAATCCGCTATTCCTTTCTTTCCAAATTATGTAACCGTATAATGAGAAAGTGAAGTTTCTTAATAATTTTATGTGCATGAGCATCCACATTACCCAATATATGCTAAAGAGTTGAGTTCAGAAGGAAGAATTGCCCGTTAGGTAGGAGTTGTCTGATAATATTCATAGAGAAGGAGCATTCAAAAAACAGATGACTATGAGATTCATAAGAGTTATGGCAGAAGCAACAAAGCAAAGTCGAGCCAATTCCCCTCCTAGCTAGCACATCCGAGGTCTTAAGGCAGCCCAAATAGGCCATCCAACAATACAAAGCATAATTTAAAGCATTCCCTTTGAACCAAATATCTCTATACCAACTAATGAGAGGGATACTCTCGAAGAGAGCCTTTTTAAACTCCTTATTTGAAGGCTTATTTATCCTCTCCCAAGATATCCAATCAGCACCTCCATTGATCTGGACACAAATAATTTTTTCAAACAATAAGGAGAATTCAGTATATGAACCCTAAGGAAGATTCCACTTCCCCTCTACAATAAGAGTTTTAACCTTAGCATCAAAGGATAATCCCAGAAAATTGGACTCATGCCCCCCTAGATGGTGCATCAGATTATAATTGTCACACCAAGGATCTTTATAAAGTGGCAAATTTTTTCCATCTCCAACATTATATTTAACCTTTTACTTAAATTTTTGACCAATTGATCTCAATTCTTTCCAAAAAGATGAAACTCTGTGATTAGAAAGCTCCCAAACTGAACCATACTTTTGTTCACCCCATCTAGCTATAAGTGAATCCTTCTTGAGGATTTTCCACAACATTTTTAACTTGCTGAAGGAATTGAGAGCTACAACAGAGAGGAGACCAGAACCCCCCATCTCCCCGGGAAGAGTTGTTCTAGACCAGGATATGGTATGCACTTTCTTAAAACCTCCATTATGATAAAAGAAGTTTGAGGTGAAGGAGTCTAATTTCCTTAATATGTTTTCTGGAATAGTAATGGATCTAAACCAATAGGATAGAAGATTATTAACAAAGGATCTGATTAGCTGAAATCTCCCACCAAGTGAAAGAAATTTGTATTTTCAACCGGCCAACCACCTATGAAGTTTATCAAAAATTATATTGAAGTGCACCACTCTGATATGACCCGCCAGCAAAGGAAGGCCAAGATAGGTAAAAGGGAGAGAACCTATCTTGATATTGAGAAGCAGATCAAGGCCCCTCGCCCTAGAAGAATCATTAGAAAAGCAAATAATAGATTTATCTAGATTGATTTCCAACCTCATATAGGATTTTAAAGCCTCTAGACACCCTGTCAAAGAAGTGAGAGATGAGCTGTTTGCAACACCCATAGTTAGAAGATCATCAGCAAAAAGTAAATGTGACACTTTACAGGATCCCACTGCAAAAAGATTATAGCGCTTGAGGTTAACTTCTCTATCCATTAGACACGAGAAGATGTCTATTGCTATGGTAAAAAGAAAAGGGGAGAGAGGACACTCTTGCCTTAGCCCCGAAGAGGACATAAACCAACCCTTAATTTCACCATTAAGAACCACTGAGAAGGGAACATCCATTATACATGCCTCCACCGACTTCACAAATCGCATTGGAAAACCTTTTGCAAGCATCCAATGAATTAGGGACTTCCGATTTATGGAATCAAAAGCTTTCCTAAGATTAAACTTATCAAGAAACATACAATGCTACTTAAGAGATGAAAACTCCTTAGAGATTTCATTTGCCATGGCCAAACTATCTGCTATGTCCCTACCCTTAATGAAGGTAGATTGTGCTTGATTGATAAGAGAGGGAAGAGTCTTCTTTAATCTATTAGCCAAAATCTTTGCTAATACCTTATAAAAAAAGTTGCAGAGAGAGATAGGCCTGTAATCATAGATGTGACTCGAATGCTTCACTTTTGGAATAAGAGAGATTAGAGTATGCTTGAAGCATCTGGGCAGTTTAGAGGAATTGAAGAAGTGAGGAGCAGCCCTCATGAACTTTCCCGGTCACTCCAGATAAGAAGAACTTTAAGTTGAAGCCATCGGACTTATTCTCACTTATGCTTTTTACTGCAGCAAGAATTTCCAAATCACTAATGTCAGCCATC
This sequence comes from Cymbidium sinense, assembly GCA_021442155.1. Lineage (NCBI taxonomy): Eukaryota > Viridiplantae > Streptophyta > Magnoliopsida > Asparagales > Orchidaceae > Cymbidium > Cymbidium sinense. The sequence goes on along the minus strand of CM038223.1, from coordinate 54,182,426 downwards.
AAATCTCCAACCTGCCATAAAGGGACATATTCTCCCAGGGGGAGATCCAAAGGATGCCAAGAATCTGCAAAATTACAGTTGAAGAGTGAAAAATAATACTTACAGATCTCCTCGATCATGTCACGATTTGTAACACCCAAATCGGTATGTAATTCCCATGAGATTAGCATTCTTCCTTTCTTTTATGGCATGCAGAAATTTCAAATCATCCTCAATGTGTCAACCAATGAGCCTTACCCTGTTGCTTGACCCACATATTCTCCATACGAACTAATTAAGAATACTTGAAGTTCAACTCTTCAGCATCCTGAATATAAGATAAATTACTAGGGTCCTGCTCGATTTTGGTAAATGCCTCATATTGATCTCTTTTGGCCTGGCTAATTTGTGATTGAAGAGAACAAGGATCCCAATGCCTATCCTTAAATATTTTTTTAACTTGTGCCAACTTATTAGATAGCACAAATAAAGGGTCTCCAGACACAAAACCACTCCAGGCTTCCTTGGTGACCTGAACAAAATTAGGAGATAGGGACCAATGATTCCTAAACATGAATCTGTGAGAGACTGAAAGGGTATGCTGAGCTAATGTAATGATTAGTGAGTGGTCGGAGGAGAGGGAAGAGGGTACTTTGTAGTATGAGCTGGGGAAGAGATCAAGCCAAAAGGGATTACAAAGAACCCTGTCCAGCTTTGAAAAGATTGAATTTATCACTTGTTGATTAGACAAGGTAAAGAAAAGCCCCACACTTGGGAGATCCAACAACTCACAATCATTCACACATCCCTTAAAATTAAGAGAGTGATTAAGAGATAAAGGATTCCCTCCAGATTTCTCAATATTAGTGAGACAACAATTAAAATCACTCATAATTATCCAAGGCTCATAAATTTCAGTAGCAAGGGACCTCAAAGAGTTCTAAAGAGCTGAACAGGATTACACATCATTCTTCGTATACACACAAGTCATCAGAAAGGAAATACCTCCAACCATGGTAACTAAACCATGAATTAGTTGAGAAGTCTTGACAAGAGGCTTAAAATCAAGCGGCTCCCAATCCACATACTTAGCTAAACCAAAGTTCAAACAGCTGGATTCAAGTGGATAAATATTGAATTTCTTCAGAGAGAAGGGATTTAGAATTAACTCAGAACTGATCTTTGTCTCAAGAAGACATAGGATATCAATACTAAAGTCCTTTATAAGCGGGAGCAGTCACAGATCCTACCCTCAGCAGAAAGCCCGCGAACATTCCAACTACCCAAAACCGGAAAGATCATTGAGAGGAAGAGGTGGCGGGCTTTTTGCTCTTCTTTTGTTTCCCTTTATTGGTTGCGGGGGTCAAGTTAGAAATTAACTTTGAGTTTTCCCCATTATTTGAGGCATTCCCAAGTGTATTAGGAGCTTTACCTTTCGACTTCAGTAACTCGGGTTAGGAGAGCTGGATGCAGACCTTGTTAAGACTCTAGAGGCCGTGTAGTCAACATGTTAATCCAGGGGAGGGTCATTATCGATAAGCTCCTCATTTACCATAGAATTGGTGTCGAACTCCATGGTTTCATTAAGATGGGGAGAGGGGATATTGAGGTACGTTAACGGTCGAGATAGTGCAGATTTACTTCCTTCTCCAGTCCAGAGCCCTTTGCCAGAGAGGGATTTTGAGTAGAGCTATCAATCTGAGTAGTTTCATTTAGTCCTCGAGTGCTTCCTCTTGATGCGGGGGCTAGGCCAGTTTGGGTTGGGTTCAGGACACTTATCCTCATCATGCGAGAAAGATTGACACTTAGTACATAACGATGGTTTCCAATCATATACGATTGCTTGGACAAATTTCATCCCATTCAGATTGATAGGAATCGAATCCGAAAGAATAGAAGATGTATTTATCTGCACGCAGATGCGTGCAAATGTAATATGAGCTTTTGATGCAGTTAGGTTATCCACCGCAAGGGGTATACCAATCTGACTCGCCACCTTAGAGAAGCCTTTCTCATTCCAGCAACAAAGAGAAAAGTTAGAAAGCTTAATCCAGAGAGGAATCCTTGTAATATATTCTTTAGATGGCCTAAAATTCCATTTTCACAGTTGAAAAATGAATGGAAGGCCGTTGAGAAAACACGGCCCATTATCCCACACGAGGTTGTAATCTTCCTTGCATGTAAACTTGAATAGGAAGAAATCCCCTTCCAAGGTCAGAAGTTCCATATTCCCTTTGAATTTCCCTTTTTTGTTAACTGCTGCCAACAAGGAACCATAGAATGGCCTCTTACCTATCGCATGGCTGACTAAAGACATGTATCACTCTTTTTGTCCTTCAGACAGATCCTCCTCAGAGAAACACACTATAGATGTATCAGGGGGGATATAGGATAAAGATAGAGATTTACTCTTATTATTCTGAGCAATAAGAAGCTCTTTCCAGTTATGAGAAGGGGTTGAATCACTCGCCCTCTTACCAAGGAGAGAGGAAGTAGAAGTAGAGGAAGCTAAGGGGGGAAAAGATTTGTTAAACATGTCTCCGCTTATGCCATGGTAGGACAATAGACTAACCTCTGAACAGAAGATCGAGAGGGAAGTGGGGAGAGGGGAAGAAGTAGTTAGGGAGATGAAGAGATCGCACCGAGCTGAGAAGAGTTTGGAGAGCTTACCTTGGAAAAAACCTAGCCGCCGCCTCATAAGCTCTCGCTCTTTTGCTAGCTTGCTTTAGTAGTTAGGGTTTCTCTGCTGTAAATGATTACAGCTTTGTCCTTGCTGCAAGTGTTGCTTCCTGAATTGCGGTGGAGTCGCTTTGGCTATCGTGATAACTAATACTCTTTAAATATTCTTATTTATTTAATGTATAAATAATTTGTTTTGATAAGTTATATTTAATCAATGAATAATTTTTAACTTGAGAGACAAAAAAACTAATTTGATAATTTCATATAAATAAAATTATAAAATTTAAAGGGCAATTACCCCCTCTCAACTCTTCTAAGATCACCTCTAGATTTAAGAACAAATAATATTATAAAAATAAAAGATTTATATATACATCCCATAATTTTTATATATTTATATATTTAATACTTAAATTTTAATTTATATATATAAAATATATCTTAATCGTCAATATCATATTAAAAATATCATCATCACTCATTTTTTAAAAATTAAAATATATTTTTAAGTACAAAAAAGTTTTAGATAATTAAATATCTAATTTAGATGTTAGATATATAAATAAATAATTGTGAATTGTGCTTTAAAAATAATTTAGTTTCAATTTTTATTGCTTACTCATTAATTAATAATTTATTTTTATATTTATTTATGTATATGTTATGCTCAATAAGTATTATAAAAATTCTTAATTATTAATGGAACCTTAAATATGGTATATAAATAATATATTTAAGAGGATTACATTTAAAGATAATGATATAAAAATATTCATTATTGAAGAATTAAAATTAAGATGTTTAATTTACTCTATTATGAATAGAAAAAAGTCTTATTTGTTCTATTAATGTATGAGCCATTGTAATGAAACTATTTTATATAATTTAATTATATAGAACTAGAATAAAATGAATTCAAATGTGTGGTAAATGGATTTAAATATAAAATATTAATTCTAATGTTATCAATAAGATGAGAAATATGAAATGACATTAATCATAGGTAATTAATAAACTTTTATTTATGAAGTTATGTTAGATTCATTTATTCAATTGAATTCAAGATTTATCATACTCCTCATGCTTTTGGAACATAATACAATAAGTAGTGGGGAATATTAATTCACAAGATGAAATTCATCAGCTCTTTATAAAATTAGCAAATAGTTCTTTCAAGTATTAATTTGATTTGAGTAATAGGATAATTTAATTTATTATAAAATATACATATACTATTCATTTGAGAATTAATGATACATAAGAATTAAGAATAAAGATATAATAAATAAATCAATAAAATTAGCTTAGTTCTAATTATGAACTATTCGTAAAGAATCAATCTATATAGAATAATATTATAGTTGGATCATCAATATTTCTTGAGTAGTTTATATATATAATTGATATGTCACTTAAAATACTACTAGTCGAAGCACGAATCTTGATGTCAAAAGTAAGTTGATCCTAAGTTGAAATTAGCCAAGATCAAGCACTTAAAATATCATTTGAAACTTTAGGATATCAGTTAAATCTCTAAATAGCTCTTAAACATAGAGTGTTTATAGTCAAATCGAGCATCTTGACGAGCCGGATCTAACAAGCCCAAGATCACATAATTCTGACTTCATTTGAGTATTCAAATACTTAAAATACATCAAATAATCAAAGAAATTATTTTAAGCCGTCCGATGGAGTGGAATGGTTCGGATTTTGTATGTATTTCTCATCGTCACTCATCTCCCACATTCCTTCATGAGCTAAGAAGAAGAGAGGAGAGAGCTCTAAAGCTTGAAAATTCTCCAAACATAATCGTGCCACCACTCGACGGTCGCCGACCACCCTCGTTGGTCGCCAACCACCGCCCACACCACCGCCACCCGTCGGCCACCGCCATCAGCCATGCCGATTCTCATTTTATCTCCATCGCCGGTTGTCGCCCGTCCCGTCAACCATTGTCGCCGTCGTCGGTCGCCGACCACGCCGACTACCGCCGTTGGTCTCCATCCTTGGCTCGGCCTTGCCGCGTGGTCATCACGCGACCTTCATCGTTAACCGACCCATTGTTCACCATCGTACCGACAAATGTTATAACACGACGTGATATATCATTTGTTGTCGATTACGGGATTATCATTGTCATCCCTTCTCATATACAATTCTGTAATCCCGTTATTGGGGAAATTTTGTACCCTGAAACAGATACATAGTGGAAGATTTCTACTGGGCTAGGTTTCGTGGTTTTTCCCTCTTTTCGAGGTTTTTTCACGTAAAAATTCTGGAGTTTTCTTATTAATTTTTCAAACATCTGTGTGTGTGCTGAACTCCAAAACAAAGCTAAGACCTGCACTTTTACTCTACCGCAACTGGTTTTCTAGCAGACAATAATAATTTTTAAAGTATGTGCCAAGTTTTTAATTAAGTGGTTTTAGAATTAATTAAATTGATATATAAATTAAAAAGTTAATTAGTTCATAATTTTAATGGAGCTTTTAAGTTAGGGCTGCAAATGAATCGAGCGTTCGACAAGCTACTCGTGGCTTGGCTCGATTAGAGCTCGTTCATGTTCGTTTGATTAACTAATGAAACGAGCTTGAATATTTTTTAAAATACTCAATTGCTAAATGAACAAGCTTGAATAGCTTGTCGTTCGGTTCTTTTATGTTCATGAACATTATCATTTAAAGCTCGTGAACAAGCTCACTAAGGAGCTCGATTAGGCTCAATTACGGCTCGAGTAAGGCTTATTTGTGAACAGTATTGTTCAAATTATTATTTTTTTAGGCTTAATAAGCTTTAATTGATACAGCTCATGTATATTTCTCAATAAGATGCTCGTAAACAAGCTCGATTAAGGATTGATTAAAGGTCATTTATTTTATTAAACGAGCTGCTCATTAACAAGCTCAATAATCTAATATGAATCGAGCTCGTAAGCAAACTCAAATCGAGCTTGAGCTTGATAATAGTAAACAAGCTCAAGCTTGAACACTATTCTTAAAAGCTCGAATCGAGCTCGAACTCGATAATATTAAACAAGCCCAAGCTTGAAGACATACATGCTCGGCTCAGTTCAGTTCGTTTGCAGCCCTACTTTAAGTTATAAGTCTATAATGTTGCGAGATCAAAGAGTACGTGTGGAAAACCAGTTAGAGAGTTTAAGAGCATATACGGAACAAATGAAAACTAAGTATAAACAATCACACAAAGGAACATCATATTTATGTGAAAAAACCCAAAAAATTGAAAAAAAAAAAAATCATTGTGTTACACCACCAAGAAATCCACTATGAAAGAATAATTGAGAATAGTAAAGATTACACTTATCTCAAGCATCTTCATACTTCAGTCTCTCTAGGGCACTCCACTTCACTCTCATACACAAAAGAATTTAGAGAAGGTATAAAAAAATTGTAGAAAAATTGCCTAAATATAAAGTCTCCTGACTCATAGAGTCAGAACCCAAACGCCTAGGTGCTTGTGCCACTATCCTCCAAACTTTTTTGCACAAGTTTGAGCACCATAACGTTGCTCCTGTAGCACCGAGGCTCTAGCCCCTCTGTCATTTTGCATTGGTGTCCTGGTCTTAGTGCCGTAGCACTACCTCCTGCAATGCCGAGATGTTGGCTTCTCTGATTTTCTAGTATAAATTCATAAATTCCAGCATCGTGGCATTGTTCTTCTAGCAACGAGGTGCTACATTTTCTGTCTCTAAAGCCAATATCCTCTATTTTAGAGCCAAGGAGCTACATCTATAGCGCTGAGGCCCTACAAAAAAAATAAAAAAAAAAAAAAAAAAATCTCGATCGATTAATAAAATCAAGCTCCACAAAATAATATATAATTCTTCATGACATCTCTATTTACTTTTGGATAATTATTTAATGAGATTGGATTTAGAAACTTAGAATTGTTGAATTCAAAGTCACATTCATATATTTTTCAAAGTAAATTTATTAAACAAATTTTTTTTATCATTTTTGTTCATATTGTTTTATTATGAACCAATCAATCATTTTGAATAAATCAAGTATTTAGATAAGTGGATTGATTATTTGAATATGGAATTTTTATAAGATAAATATTTTACTTATTTACTGCTAATCATTCTTTGATGAAAGTGATATTTGGTTGCTTCATCTATCCATATTGCTTTGGCTTAGTAGAAATGGAATGAGTCAACTATTTATGAAACTCTACACAATGCATTGATATCTGATTCAAAGATAAGAAACCTCTTTCCTTTTTTCTTAACATAAATATATCAATTAATAAAGTAGATTAATTTCAAAAACCATTTTTAGCCATTAAAATTAAGATCATAATTGACAAAATTGAGAACTTGACGTTTTTAATATATTTTCTTGCACATCTATAAGCATTCTTTGACAACGATTCTGTTGAATTTGTTTAAGTAATCATAAAAAAATGTTACAATTTTTTTAAAATAATCAAAATCCTATTAAAGATGAATGATTTATCTATTGTCGCATGTTATGAAATTTGGCATCATAATTTTGTAGGAAGATCCCACACACAAATAGATAAAGAAAAGAGAAAATGAAACATCTAAATTTTCATGTGAAAAATCCAAAAGAAAAAATTCATATGACCAGACTAAAAAGAAATGATCGACCATCTTGATAGAGGTTAAACAAAGTCTTCTCATTGCTTGAATTAGATAAAATGGGATTTCGAAATTTGAATCATAAGATTATCTTTCTATGATGCCATCAAGGTGTTGTAAATGGTGATGATAACAACTGGATGATGACAGTCGAATATTGTTGATAGAACAACGGTGGTTGAACTACAACACTTAAATGATGGTGGTTGAAGGATGATGAATATATGACATGATCTTACAAAGTTAGATGAGGCATTTGGGCGATAAGGGTCGAGTGATGAGTGATGGATGATCCTCGAGTCATAACCAACTCTATTGTAATTCATTTTTATCAAAATTTTATTTCAAAAAGCATAGCTTGCATTTAAGGGTGTAAACACTTTGAGGAAAGCTCCAAGTATGGCTAACTCGAGCTTAGCTTGTCTATCACATGCTAGCCTCAAACTAAGTTGAGTCAATATTATATATTATAGTTGAAGTCAGCTCATTAGATAATAGTAGGTTCAATCTGGACTTGTGAGCTTGAGTTTTATCTTTAAATTCTCAAAGCCATCAGTGGCATAGAAGCCAAGAAGTCACAATAAGAGCTTATTAGAGAATGCATCCACTATGAAAAAGTTATGAACGTGGAAGTCACTAGTTGGATAAGTTATTGATAAAACCACCAACATTTGAAGAAAAAGAGTGTGAGGCATGTAGATTTTAAGAAAAATTCACCCAATGCATGGATTTATTTAATCAAAAATTCAACATAAAATGGAGGAGAAAAAAGAATAAAGACTCTAAAAGATTAATTAAGCAATAGGACAAGCCAACAAGTTAACCTCGACAAGCTCAAATTCAAACCCATAAAATATATAATGTCGCTCTAAGCTTGATCTCATGATTCATGGCTTGATAAGCTCATCTTATGAGCTCATTAATGAGATAGGCTTGAGTTGGCTCATGAACAAATTTGAGTCTCTCTTAATTAGCATAGAAGGTATTTTTTTTTAAATGATATATTAGTTATCTTATTATGGGATTCATAATGCATAAATTTTGACAAATATATTGGGCCAATTTTGACATTGAATGAATCATTGTAGCCATAATTGACAGAATACGACATTTATTTCCTTGAAAAAATATGCCCAAAAGTTTGAATTATCAAAATAACCTCATTTTATTCGTGAATTGAATATTAAAGTTTGGTGCAAATGAAGTTGGATTAAACTAGTTGAAACAAAGTTGAAACAAAGTTTAAACTATGACTTTGGACAATGTTTGAACATGATTCAAACAAGCATTTAAGATTCTTCAAAATTGGTTTGAATATTATTTGATATATCACATTTAAATTTATGAAGGCATGCACAAATCTCGAGACAATATGTATAATTAATTTTATAATTTTAATTTAAAAAATAATCTAAATTCTAATATAAAAAATTTATAAGTAAATTGAAGATCTCGATGAGATGAGTCCACTTACATAAAAAATGAGACAATCCAAGTTTAAATGAGCTCAAATCCAACTTTAGAAGCATAATTAAAAATTTTGAGACATTAATTGAATGATCAAATAATCTCTAAATATGGCATGCTTATAATCAAATCGAGTAGCTCAATGAGAGCAATCTAATGCTTAACTTGAAGTCATTAGGGCACTTAAATCATAAAAAAAAATCATATATGATCAAGGGAATCAATATAGACTGTTTAATGGAGTGTTTTAAGATTTTAGCTAAAGTTATCAAAATATCTTTTCCAAAACACTATAAATAGGATTCCATTCTCATCTTGAAGAAGTGACCAGAAGGAGGAGGCTTGGGAAAGAGCTGAAGAGTTAAGCTTATAAGCTTAAAGGCATCCACCACTAATAGTCATTGTCCACCTCCGACAGCAATTGTCGACTACCACCGATGGCCCTTATAGCTTGGCCACAATTATACAACTATTATACTTTGATTCAAAGGGATGTTATTGCCTAACTTTTATAGTCACAATTTTGTGACTTCCTCTTGTCCATCATATGAGAAAAGTAAAACTATATAACTTAAAATACAAAGTTGACTATATGAACTAGGCTATGCCCCATAATTTTTTCCCCTTTTCCTAGAGTTTTTTCATGCACAAAAATCTAGTATTTCTCGTACTCTAATTATCTATGTGTGTGCTAGATCTTCATATAAAGCTATGCTTAAAAAATTAAATTTTACCGTCATGAATTTTCTAACACAATAATTTGGCACAATCTATGGGAAGTATTCCCAATTAGGGATGTCAAAAAAGCTCGTTGTCACATGACCATTTCTGCTTCGCTCATAACTAAACAAGCCGAACACAAACAGACATTTTAAGATCGATATATAAACGAGCCGAACATGAACAATCATTTGTTCGATCGTGTTCGGCTCGATTTAGCTCGAAATAAAAAATTATATTATATTATTTTTATTTATTACTATTTATTATTATTATTATTATTATTATTATTATTATTATTATTATTATTATTATTATTATTATTATTATTATATACAACACATTTATATATCATAAATGCAAGCATGACTTAGTGGTTAAAACTTTTTTATGCAAAATATTGACCAAGTCAATCCTCCCTCATATAGAGTCAAAACTCGCTGTGTGAAACTCGGCTCATTAGCTCGTTAACGAAAACAACGACATTTCAAGCGATATATAAACAAGCCGAACACGAACAAAACAAATTTTAAACGAGCCGAACACGAACAAGAGTTCTGTTTGCTCAAGCTCGGCTCGTTTACACCTCTATTCCCAATACATCATCATGAAGACTTACAATTGGACTTTAAGTCAAGAACGACACCATCCACCCAATTAAGTAAATCCTACTTTTGAGGAATACATATGAAGAATAAAGAAACATCATACTCAAATCCTTCAGCTCTTGATGGAAGCTAGGGGAAACCCTTAATCTTAAAAATGTATACATATTAATATTCTAGACATGATTATAGTAAATAGAAATTCTTAGTCATCTACTCGGATTATCAGTCCAAGAAGAAAATCAAGGTTGAGGGCAATTTTAATATTAAAAAGAACATATCTTGATACAATTGTGATTATAAAGCTCAATCCTTCTATCATCCTCATAAAAAACTAAGGCAAAGACCAAAGAACAAATTTAGCTACAACCTCAAATGGATGTCTTAATAATAATAAGTCCCTCCATCCAACATTGCATCTAAGATAACATTGTCAATGGTTGGACTTTTACTCCCGAAGAAGATTGTGACCTTACAAGAATAATAATGGTATAAATACAAACAAAATTTCAAATATGACTAAAAACATATATGGTATTTATCTCATTTTAATCAAAGAATAATTAATTATCAGGGAATTTGATTTGACCTATTTCACAAAAGTTAATATCATCGAGTAACACTCTGACAAACAATCTAAAAAAAAAATCAAAGCTTTTGACCTTTACTATATATGTTAACTTCATCAAGTAATACTATAATAAATACCTCATATAAGTCAAAAATTCTTAATAGATTTCTTCCATAGAAGATAATCCTCTGACAAAGCCTCAATGAGAATCTAGTAGTGGGCATGATCCTCATTAGAAAGACTCTAAGAGAGTAAGTAGTTGAAAGAGTCTAAAATCTTAGAAAGCAAAAGACTAAGAAAGTATAAGTACATTAAAAATCATAAAAGACAAAAATTTTAGAATGTATAGTGACATGAAAAATCTCAGAAGGTGAAAACTTCAAAAAGTACAAATACATAAAAGGTCTTAGAAAGCAAAAAAATCTCAGAAGGTATACATACATGAAAAACTATGAAAAGTGAAAGCTTTAGAAGGTATAAACATATGAAAATCTCATAACGTATAGTTACATTAAAATCCTCAAAAGATAAAAGCTTCGGATTACAAGTACTTGAAAAACCTCAAAAGACGAAAGCCTCAAAAAATGCATATTCATGAAAAATTTTATAAGACAAAAACTTCAGAAGGTATATGTATATGAAAAATCTCAGAAGGTGGAAAGCCCCAAAAGTTACAGTTATATAAAAAAGCTCAAATGGTAAAATCTATATATATATATATATATATATATATATATATATATATATATATATATATATATATATATATATATATATATATATATATAACTTTAGAAAATGAAGGTCTCAAAATGTATAGATATATGAAAAATCTCAGAAGATAAAAGCTTCAAAAGATACAAGTATATCAAAAATCTCAGAAAATAAAAGCCCTTGAAGATATAAGTATATCAAAAATTCAAAATACAAAAGCTTTAAATGGTACATATTAATCAAAAACCTCAGAAAATGAAAGTCTCAAAAGGTTCAAGAAATTTAAAAATCTAAAAAAGCGAAAGCCTCAAAAGGTAAAAGTCTTAGAAGGTACTTGTACATCAAAAATCTTATAAGACAAAAAACCTTAGAATATATGTGTACATCAAAAGCCTTTTAAGGTATAAGCATGAAAAAGATATAAAAAATTTACCACTACTAGGGGTCAAACACTTTTAAAGATAAAAAAAAAGTATATTTTTATGTTAGAGGGCAAATGCCTTAACAAGTGTGAAATATAAATTGGAGTCTACAAAGGGGATTTATCAACTACCTATCTAGGACAATTTCAAACTTCAACACAGAGAAACCTAGAATCATGGTGATGCTTGAATGTGGGATGCATGCTATATAACCAAATTAGTTTCAAGTCTCAACAAAGAGCCTATGAAAAAGGGTGGGGGGGAGTCAATGGAGAAAACTAGGGGTGGTGGAATCATGCACCATTTATACAAGTTAATGGAGAAAACTAGCATTTGAAGAAGAAGAGAGGTGGCTGGAATCACACTAGTGCTTGAACGCGAGATACAAGCTGTATAATCAGGTCAGTTTCAAGCGTGAATATAGAGGAGAATTGGAGCTTGAGAGAGGTCATGCACCATTACACTAGTCAATGGAGAAAACAAAGAGAGAAAGGAATATGTGAATTTAGGGAGGGAGGGGGTGGAATCGTGCACCATTTATAGAAGTCAATGGAGAAAACTATGGGTGGTGGAATCATGCACCATTTATACAAGTTAATGGAGAAAACTAGTATTTGAAGAAGAAGAAGAGAGGTGATTGGAATCACACTAGAGCTCACGAGATCAGATATAACTAGGTTTCAAGCCTTAATATAGAGAAGAATTGGAGCCTGAGAGGGGTCACACACCATTATACTTGTCAATGGAGGAAACAAAGAGAGAAAGAGATATGTGAATTTTCTCCATCCCATTAAGGATATTTATACTTGAAAAATTTAATCTTCATATTCTTTAAAAATAATAAAAAATTAATTAAAAACTCTTCTTCTTAAAAAAAAAAAAAGGAAAAAGAAGAAGAAAAAACACTTCATCTTTTGTTTTTTTAAAAGAAAGAAAAAAAAAAGAGAAAAGGAAACTCTTCATCCTCTAAAATAAATTTTCATATTTGTTATAAAAAAATCATATTTTTTTTCTAAAAAAAGGAAAAAACTCTTTATCTTCTTAAAAAAGAGAAAAAATAAGAGAAAAATTTTCATCTTCTAAAAAATATATTTATATTCCTAACCCAAAAAAAAAAAACACTCCACCATTTTAGAAAAAAAAAAGACAAAAAACTCTTTATCTTCCAAAAAAAACTTTTTATATTATTTATAAAAAAAATTCTTTGCCTTTTTTAAAAGAAGAAAAAAAGGAGAAATTCTTCATCATTTTTAAAAAAATATTAGTCAATGGAGAAAACAAAGAGAGAAAGGGATATGTGAATTTAGGGAGGGAGGGGGTGGAATCGTGCACCATTTATAGAAGTCAATGGAGAAAACTAGGGGTGGTGGAATCATGCACCATTTATACAAGTTAATGGAGAAAACTAGTATTTGAAGAAGAAGAAGAGAGCTGATTGGAATCACACTAGAGCCTGAATGCGAGATACGAGCTGTATAACTAGGTCAGTTTCAAGCCTTAATATAGAGAATTGGAGCCTGAGAGGGGTCACACACCATTATACTTGTCAATGGAGGAAACAAAGAGAGAAAGAGATATGTGAATTTTCTCCATCCCATATTCCCATTAAGGATATTTATACTTGAAAAATTTAATCTTCATATTCTTTAAAAATAATAAAAAATTAATTAAAAACTCTTCTTCTTAAAAAAAAAAAAGGAAAAAGTAGAAGAAAAAACACTTCATCTTTTGTTTTTTTAAAAGAAAGAAAAAAAAGAGAAAAGGAAACTCTTCATCCTCTAAAATAAATTTTCATATTTTTATAAAAATCATATTTTTTTCTAAAAAAAAAGGAAAAAACTCTTTATCTTCTTAAAAGAGAAAAATAAGAGAAAAATTTTCATCTTCTAAAAATATATTTATATTCCTAACCCAAAAAAAAAACACCACCATTTTAGAAAAAAAAAGACAAAACTTTTTTATCTTCCAAAAAAAACTTTTTATATTATTTATAAAAAAAATTCTTTGCCTTTTTAAAAAGAAGAAAAAAAGGAGAAATTCTTCATCATTTTTAAAAAATATTTTATCTTTTTTTAAAAGAAGGAAAATTGTTCATCTTCTTAAAACAAATTTCATATTTCTTATAAAAAAAGTTCTCATCTTGAAAAAAACACACTTCATCTTCTTTAAAAAAAGAAAAGAAAGAAAAAAAGAAGAAGAAGAAAAAAACTATTCATCTTTTGTCAATGGAATTGTGCACCATTTATACAAGTCAATGGAGAAAACTAGGGGCGGTGGAATCGTGCACCATTTATACAACTTAATAGAGAAAACTAGTATTTGAAGAAGAAGAGAGGTGGCTGGAATCACACTAGAGCCTGAATGTGCGAGATATGAGCTGTATAACCAGGTCAGTTTCAAGCCTTAATATAGAGGAGAATTAGAGCCTGAGTGGGGTCACACACCATTATACTGGTCAATGGAGGAAACAAAGAGAGAAAGAGATATGTGAATTTTCTCCATCCCATTAAGGATATTTATACTTGAAAATTGTATCTTCAAATTCTTTAAAAATAATAAAAAATTAATTAAAAACTCTGCTTCTTCTTAAAAAAAAAAGTAAAAAGAAGAAGAAGAAAAAAATGTTCATCTTTTTTTTTTTAAAAGAAAGAAAAAAAAAGAAAAAAAAGGAAACTCTTCATCCTCTAAAATAAATTTTTATATTTGTTATAAAAAAATCATCTTTTTTTTCTAAAAAAAAGGAAAAAAAAACTCTTTATCTTCTTGAAAAGAGGAAAATAAGAGAAAATATTTCATCTTCTGAAAATATATTTATATTCCTAACCAAAAAAAAAAAAAAAAACACTTCAGAAAAAAAAAGACAGAAAACTCTTTATCTTCCGAAAAACTTTTATATTATTTATAAAAAATTCTTTGCCTTTTTCTAAAGAAGAAAAAAAGAGGAGAAATTCTTCATCTTTTAAAAAATATTTAATCTTTTTTAAAGAAGGAAAATTGTTCATCTTCTTAAACCAAATTTCGTATTTCTTATTAAAAAAAAGTTCTCATCTTGAAAAAACACACTTCATCTTCTTTTAAAAAAAGAAAAGCAAGAAAAGAAGAAGAAGAAGAAAACTCTTCATCTTTTATATATATTAAAAAAAATTAATGGAAAACTCTTCATGTTCTAAAAAAAATCTTTATATTTCATATAAAATAGAGAAGAAAACTCTTCTTCTAAAAACTCTTTATCTTTTTTTTTCATAATCCTAATTAAAGAAACAAATTAAAAATTAAAATTAAAATTATAATTAATTATACCATTTATTTAAAAATATATAATAATAATAAAGAAATTACATTTTTTATTTGTGTAATGTATATATTTGAATATATGATAATCTAAATTTGATAAACATAAAAAACTATGATTTTACGTAGATTTATATTATTTTGGATGATAATGATTTTTACATAGTTTTCAAACAAATTTATAGACTCGTAAAAATTTAATACATTGTTAGACAAAATAAATTTTTGCATCCAAAAATAAAGTAGCAAATGATATTTCATATTAAAATTTATCAAATCAAGCACTAATCTCAAGGTAATATGTATATTTAATTTTGCAGAATTAATTTAAAAATAATCTAAATTCTAATTTAATAATTTTGTAATCAAATTGAAGATCTTGATGAGATGAGTCCACTTACATCAAGAATGAGTCAATTTGAGTTTAAATAAGCTCAAATCAAGCTTCAAAAATACAGTTAAAAACTTCGTGATATTAACTGAATGGTCAAACAATCTCCAAATATGACATGCTTATAGCATAATAGAACGGCTCGGCAAGAGGATTCCAACGAGCCCAAGATCACTCAAATTGGAAGTCATTAAGGCACTTAAATCATCAAAAAATCATTTATATAAAGGGAATCAATATTGACCGTTTAATGGATGTTTTGGAATTTTGGATAAAATTACTAAATAATTTCTTCCAAAACACTATAAAAGAAACTCCATTCTCATCTTGAAGGAGTGAGCAAAAGGAGGAGGCTTAGAAAAGAGGTGAAGAGCTAAGATTGTAAGTTTGAAGCAATCTACCACCAACAACTATTATCCACCTCACTGCCTATTACCACCACCACCAATAAGCTACACCATTTGACCATCACATCACCTATTGTAATTTGATTTGGGCTGTTGCCTAACTTTTGCATAGTCACAACTTTGTGACCTCTTCTCCATTTTAGAAGAAAAGTGTAACTTTGTAACTCAATGCATAGTGGACTATCTAAATTGAGCAAGGCTGAGTTTTTCTCTATTTTGAGGAGTTTTTTCACATAAAAATGCTGGTTTTTCTCATACTTTTTTTTAATTATCTGTGTGCATGTTGGATCTTCATGCAAAGCTAAAATTTAAATATATACACTATACTTCTTTGAATTTTTTAGCATGCAACATTATTTTAAATAGGTCCCAACCTAGTTTGAAATAGGTTCAAACTTAGTTCAAGTTTTATCATTGGTTATAACTAATTAGTAGTTCAAAGCTTTTGACATTTAACAAATAATAAATACTCAAGTGAACATGCATTGCAATGTTGAGTATAGCCAATAAGTTATATTATTTTATGTATTACACTATATTGAACACTAGTTAAATTTCAAAAATCGAAAGAATATTTCATTTTTACATCAATTTGGATCATAATATTATCTTAATGGAAAAAAATTTAAATTCATGAAGGTAGTGTAAATTAAATATGGTCATACAACTAACTTTATTATTAACTTCTAACTCCATATCAATTTCATATAAATTTTACCTCATCCTTCTCATTTAAAGGCTTTTTATTTTATTTGGCTTTTCACTCTTTGATTATACATTTGAGGCTAACCTGACAATTATTTATTTTTTAGAATCTCTCAAGGGTCCTCATTTTCAATAGGATTATACATTTGAACCTAAACATATTTCTTGCACGTTAGACTTTGAGAATAAAATGTAGTGATTGATACATTGGTCTCGAGCTGTAGCTAATACATTTTCACACAAAATCCATCACATTAAATCCTTTCATACAAATTAGCATCATTGTTAAGATCATTATCAATGACATATTATTTAAATTGACTAAGAGAATAAATAATCAAACTTTGAGCCTTATTTAAGAGTTTTCTCAACATTTATTTGTTTTTTTTTTCAAAAATAATTTTGCATTTACTATAATGGTGCATTTGCAAAAGTCATATTTATTATGTGCACACCTTAAGAAACATGAGCTTTTTGTAACATAATTGAAGTACTTTAAAATATCGATTATAATAAAATTATATTGATATTTAGATAATAAAATATTAGCTGATCACTCAAAGCCAAATTACTCTTTAGATAGGCAATTATGGCACTATCATGATTAAAATACCTTAATAATGTTTATTTAGAAATATTCTACCTACAATTAACACTAGGTGATATACACTTTAAGACCTTAAATTCATACACTCAATGAGAAGTAAATATATTTGAAATATTTTGTGCTATCAATGTAATGATTAATTGTTATACTTGAGTTTTTTCTATTTAACAGACTCATATATGATGGTAATAACTTGCAAAAAGATACTTAGCATAACTCTTACAAAGCTGATAGCTTACTTACAACATTGCTAAGCATTCTCATAAAACAAATTAATATAATAATATCTCTTCATATTTGATATAGCCATCTTTGAATTTCTCTTTGATTAAACTTCTAATGAGTCATGATCAAACTTATCAATGATCTTTCGATCTAACATATATCCTTTAAGTATATTTTGATTCACGACCTCTTATCTCAAACTTTCTTGATTTTGCTAACTTTGTAATTTACAAGCTCCATAAAATTTCTCAAAAGTATAATGAATATATCAAATATCTTAAACTAATTTTTTCACTTTAAAATGAAAGTTCTTTTTCATTACATATAAATGTAACTCTGTCATTAACTAATCTTTGCTCTTAAAAAGTTGGTTAATTTTTAAATGCATCAAAGGCATACATGAGCATGAGATCATTATATCCATGATCATTGAATTTGAGGTAGTTTCAAGCATTTAACATTATAAGATGAGAATTATACATGTGTTCTTTATATATGTTGAATTATTGTTTTAAACACTAAAATACATTAAGAATTAGAAGACCTCAATCATTTACTATTTTTATTTGATCATGAGGTGGGGCTATAATCTTTAACGAAGGATTTAACATTGAAATAGCTACAGTGACACCATCATTTATAGCCAATATATTCACTACATCAACTACTTATGCATGTGATATATTCACAATATTACTTATGTTTGTTTGTGGTATATCCACCATCACTTACATCAATGGAAGGAGATAGTGATTTTACATCATCCTCACTTCCATAATAATATATAACTAAAATCTTTTTGGGTGCAATGAAAAGGGAAATGGGAGGCTATCATTGAATGAATATGAATATCTCATTCAAGAAAAAAAATTAGATCACCATCTAGTAATATGGAATATGCTTTCATAAAGTGATATATCACCTCCAAGTTCACATTAAATTATCAGTTTATACACATGTAAAAATAAAATATATGAGACCTTCAAGGAAAATACTTTTTCATACCATTAATACTTTTCTCCATTTTCTAATAGATGTCTAACTGACTTCTTCATAAACAGAAAAAAAATGTCAGTACTTGATTTATTCTTCTTCATATATGGTATAATTTTACTGTCAAAGGGTCAAGCATTCATATCATATTTACTTTAACTTAATATTTACTTTAACTTAATAAATTCTTTTAAATGCTTAGATTTCACACAAGATGCAACAATATGAATTATACATTAAATCAAATAAACCTTAGGTTGCCTCCCAAGCAATGCTTAGCTCATACTCCTTGACTAAACCAATTTTTTCTAATTTTATATGAATCAAATTGATAGGTACTTTATGTTTGCAATCATCCATTCAAAATATTTTCTAACAATTCTCAAGATTTTCATTCATTTCTTTTCTTGAACATTATCCAAATTAGCAAAATTTAAAATTGGTAAAATTGATGATTCACTTAAAAAGGCATACTTAAGATGATTAAGCTATGCTTTCAACTTTAAGATAAATACTTCTTCAACCAAGGGTCTCAAAAATTATGCTATAGATGATATTTAAAATTTTCTATCTTACATACTCCCATTCACCAAATCAACCCTTAAAATCATCAAAAATTGTATTAATCTAAAACATTAAAAGTGATTTTCTAATAATGAACTCTCATTTTCAATTTCCTTTTCACGTCCTTCCTATAGAAAGAAAAGTCTCCCTAAAATAATAAAATCTCTTTATCTTTCTCCATATATAATGCAATGAAATCCATATGGATTATAACTTAATCTATTTCAACTAATGCATCTTCTATAATCTCTTTAGGATAAGTCAAAGATCTATCTACTGATTGAAAGGCCACATTAGTAGTTAGTTTTCTCTAATCCTAGCTTTTTAAATACATATATTGACCTCACTTTTGGAGTGAGGATTCTTCCTCCCTATCCTAGACTTAGGAATCTTCTAGACACTATAACCTCCTTAGTCATAGGACACTTCTAGTGATTAGGTAAACACTAAACTTCAGCTTAGAGACTTAGGAAGGTGTACCATAGGTTTAGGCCATGCCTTAGGACAAATAAGGAACCTACATATCCTATGGCCTAACCCATGACCTATACACTCATCCAAATCCAACCTCAAATCAATTCAATCTAACCCAATTGGATTTCATCTCACATCCAAGCTCCAAGCCAAAGTGATTTGAACTCAAACCCATCTTAATCCCATAACCCAATCCTATGGACTCAACCCAAAACTTTCTCAATCAAATTAAACTCAATTGATTTTCACAAAAGCACTTCAACCATTCAATACAAAATTTCAAATCCTTCCAAAGCTTACAATCAAACCAATTTGATCAAACCACACCAATTAACCTAACTAAGCCCATTTGAACCCAAAATGTCTAAATGAGCCAAAATCCAATTAAATCTAAATTAATTGCAATCAAAGCCATCAGTTAATCCTAAATTAATCATCAAACTCAACTCAACTCAATTCAACCCAATCCAACTCAAATTAACCCCTTTGGTTCGCTTAACCCAATGTGGCCTAAAGGATACATTTGATTCAAACTCCAATATAACCCAAATTGGATTGAACCAACTCATCGAAAACCTTCTATAATAATTGTTAATCACCCTTGATTGTTCAATTGCAAGCAATTGAGTCAAACCAAGCTAATTGATCACTTTACCCAAGTTGACCCAATTAGCCTACATGAATCAAATTGAACCAAACTTCATTATAAACTCAATTGATTGAAACCATTGCTTCTAATCAATCATAAATTGAGTATTGAATAGGATTTGATCATAAATTGAACCTAGCCAAACCCATTTGGCCCCTTTGACCTAAGTTGACCCAATTTAACTTGAAAGGCCAAATTGGGCCAAATCTCAACCCATTCAAGTTGATTGAAACCAATGACTCAAATCCATCACAAATTAATTGTTGAACATGATCAAACCCTTTTTTGAACCCAATTTGATCAATTGAATCTATTGACACATTTAGCCCAAAATAACCTAAAGGGTCAAATTGGTCTAAATCATGCATAAATCAAAATTAATTAAAATCAACATGCAATCATCTTCAAATTATCAAGTGAACCTAAACCAACCCTAACCCAAAGCCAATTTGGTCTATTTGACCAAATTGATTAACTTAGCCAACTTTGATCCATATGAACCCATATGAGGCAAATTCAAATCCACTTCAAACATCCCAAATCATCATTTGAACATGGTGAATCTTTGGTTTGACCCAATTTGATCAATTGGTCAACCTAACTCAACTTGACCCAATTTGACCTACATGGGTCAAATTGAGCCAAACCCAACCAAACCAACTCCAAACCCATTCAAACTTGGCATGACCCATCCTTAGGTCACCAAGAGTCAGTCCAAATCAAACTCAACCCACTTTAAACCCAAATTACCCAAAACTTGTTGGGTTAACCTCTCCAAATGGGATAAAATCCTCATTTGGATGGTCAAACCCACTCTCCTCCTCTTGGGTCACCTAGCTCAAAGAGGACATGAGGACCTTGGCTCACGACCCATAGTTGATTGGGTCAGCCATGAGCAAGTGGAGTGTAACCCAAACTACCCCATTGGATCACTTGGAGGGTGGTACACTCCATCTCAAACTCTGCCCACTCCTCACCTTTAACCATTCAGGTGCATCACCTCAGCACATCCTTGTCATCCCCGATCACCTAGAACAGCTGGATGCCTGCCAAAAACCAAACTCATCCTAGCCCTTGGATCAATTAGGGAGGAGAGTATATTCCCCCCCCCACACACACACACACATCTCATTTTAAACACATAGAGAGCTTCAGTGAGTCGAGATGAGCTTCACCTACACATTCCCCAAGCTCCAGCGAGGCAAGACAAATTGATTCCCAATCTATTCGAGCAATGGAGACCGTCTCTAGACCAACTTCAATGATATTTTTAATGACGCTTGGTCCATAGTGCCGCCAATGAGGAGACAAGTCTTAAACTTCTCAATAGGGCGTCTCTTCAAGATGAAGTTACCTCAGTGTTGGACAGCTGATCTTGAGCTCTAATGAGGTAAACTCGGAAAACTATAGAAATCCGCTAAGTTCTTGGTCTTTTGTGAAAGAAATCGTGGTTTCATGCGTATCCTACCATAGGATCCCTTTAGATCTTTCCCTTAAAGCTTTTGGAGTCGATCCTGATTCCTCAGGAGCTCCGGCGAGCTTAGATTGAGCGGAGGAGGGCGGACGGTGTCCATCTTCTATTGCCCAGGGGACGAAAGATCATCTGTTGTCCGTTCTGTGTGATTAGAATAGACGATCATGATTAATCCGATTAGATTTATTTGATATCGGACGACGGGAATGAAAGCGTGTCCACCGTCGCTAACTCAGCATGCCGTGTCAGATCGTTTAAGTGGTCAATCCTGTGGCGCCACGTGGAAAGCATCACCACGTCAGCTCCCACATAGCGCCGATGGGATTAGGGATTAAAATATGTTTTAATTACTCAAAACTTCATAAAATCATAACTAATTATAGAAAAATAGAAAAAATATAAGTAAACCCATTTTAGAAAGGTTAAACATATGAGAATTTAATAAAAATAATTCTCTTATGGTTTGAACAGTGATTAGATCTTAATTAGAGTTTGAATGTTTCTTTAATTAGTTTAATTAGGCCCTAATTACTTAGGTAATTAATCCTAAATTTGAAATGTAGATTTAATGGGATGTCCTCTATCTCCCATAATTTTCTTGGGATTTATTGGCTAGATAATTTGGAGAATTTGAAATCCAAACCTTAAATACCCTCTTGCCATTTAATAATTATTTAAAATTTCAAATGAAAAAAATTAATCAATTAAAATTTATTAATCACTGATTAAGAGTGAGATGATGAGGGTGAATAATTAGGACCCCTCTCCTAGTTACTTTCCCAAATTCATTTCATTAAAAGAGAGTAACTAATTAAAAATTTAATTAAGGGTTAATTAAGTGATTAAGGATGAAACCAAATCAAATTAAAATGATAATTAGATGCATAATCTAATTTGAATTCATGGGTTTCTTTTATGTGTTTAATAATATAAAGATCTTTAAGGAAATTATGATTAACCCATGGGTGTGGGAAAATCATAAAGTATTTAATTAGATTCATTAATCTAATTAACACTTAAGCATGAGTCTCTTGCATTAGATCCTTTAGAGGCATTGCAATTTTAATTTCTCATTTACATAACATTTGAGGCTCATGAATAAGTGGTTAGTTTAATTAAAGAAGTATATGAAAGGGTATTTAAATGAATAATTTAATGATTCAATCCTAATTAATTCATAAAATTCATCTAACTATTTTCTCCTTATACATTTTAAATCATCAACATGGGAAGTGGTAAAAAAATAGCAAATGACTTCTCCTCTTTGAGTTCAATAATTAAATTCTAAAATCAAACATAATAAGAAGCATTGGATTTATTTAAATAATTTTATTTAATGTGATTGTCCTTGGGAATTAATGTAGTTGAATGAATTATGTGGGTGTGTTCAACTATTCATTTTCAATAATCATAGATGTTGTATGTCATTTGATACATTCATGCTTAAAAATAAAAATAATTAATTAAATTTATTTATGTAAAGTTGCATGTGTTTGGTTAATCTTATTATATGTGTGGTTATTATCACTAATAAATTCTGAAATTACTTTCAAAATTATAAATTGATAATGAAAACTTGGAGTAATATTTGCTATGAATATATATATATATATAAAAGATTTGTATGTGTTTATAGCTTAAGCATGTTAAAGTATTTGTTCTATCTTCATAATTCATGTATGAGTTTACATAAGTTTGAATGATAATAAGTATATAATCTAGACATCCCAAGAATACGAGACTTTAAGTAGTCCCACGGAGGTCATTTGATTATCTCACTTCCCTGATTAACAAAGACACGTACTTATTTAATTTCATTCTTATGTGTACTAGAATTTGGATAGAGCTTTACTTTACAGGTGTAAATAATTAAACAAAAATATTATCTTTTGCATGCTTTTCATTTCTCTGATTATGTATACATTCATATGTATTTAAGAATATCAAGCATATAGTCTGGACATTCTAGGAATCTGAGACTTTAAGTAGCCCCACGGAGGTCATTTGATTATCTCACTTCTTTAGTTTAAACAATGGCACGTACTTGCTTACATCTTTTATACATGTTTGTGTAAATTTGATTAAATAATTAGAAGCCCCTTTTCTACCAAAATATATGCATTCATAATCATTTAAGGATGTCAAAATATATTGCACATATAGGTATACTAAGTTCTAAATCATATGCATGTTATAGGTGATGAAAGAGAATGGTGTAACATCGTTCTATGTGATGGTAATTCAACTACATTAGTCTTAAGATGCCTTTCATGTTGAATATGATTCTTTAAGATTAACCAAAACTTAGGATTAATAAAATATTTAATAAATCATTAACTAAAAGAAATTAAATCAAAATATGCCTTTAGAAAATAACTTAAGGTAGGGATGAAGTAGGTTCAACATTCTTCTTCTCTTTACAACACTTAGATATTAAGTGAATATTAAATGAAACAAATAAAATACAAATTAAAACTTGCAAATCCTCTAAACAACTTAAAAATAAAACCACCTATCATGTTAAACCAAATAATTCAAAACTTTAAGCAATCATAATTCAAAAGACCTAGCTAAGATATACTACACTAAGCCCAAGCAAGCACATTAGAATGCTAAGTCACCACTTTTAGCTTTAGGTTAGGACGGTGTATGCAATAATATTATGTTTTATTTTGTGATGTAATATTTTAGGCTGGGTGTTAAGATTATTGGGCGAAGACTGGTTGTTAGGTCGTTGATAGCCTAAATATTATTTTATACAAGGGATTGTGCTTAAGTGGCCGCTAAAAATAAATATAAATACTTCTTCTTGCTTCTTGCATGCCTAAGCCTAATCCATATTAGGACGGATGGGCTTGGTTACTCATGAGTAGGGTGCTAAGTTTAAATTACACAAAATAACTTCTTGAGTTTGTATATATGTTTAGCTAGCATCTATTTTGCAGGTGTACTTAGATTTACCTTCCATAAAATGTGATTTTTTGTAATAAGAATTAGTGCTATGATGTTTAGGATTAGCAGTGGCTAGAAGGCATAGTCTTGGGGTTCCCTATGATGCCTTGGACTAAACCAAATCAAAAGAAAGAAGAAAAATAAAAGAAGAAATGAAGAAAGAAGATCCCCATAATATCTAATTTAATTCTCAATTGTAATTATTCTTTTGTAATCCGTGTGGTATAAGGGTAGAGATCGACTACCCAGTTTTTCTCTTTTCTAGGGTGTACGACAGTACTCTCTCGCACTGGCCTTTTATTCTTTTATGGAATCTATTCATGAATGATTAATGTTATGTTTAGATTGCCCATAGAATTGCATCTTCTTCATAGTTTCTTAAACTTAATGTTTGAATGTGTGGCCTAGATGTGATAGGCTCTTAGGATAAAATTAATTTTTTTACCTAATTAATTTATAACTAAATTATAAACTAACTTTCAACCTCACTTTAAAGTCTAACATCATGCATATCATCTTATTTCACTCTTGAAAAATGAGGGCTTTCATTCTTACACTTTAGGGAATACTTGACCTATGAGAGCACCCCCTCATGATGGAGATCTCCCTCTCTCTCTCTCTCTCTCTCTCTCTCTCTGATTTGACCAACAACCAAATTTCATCATACATTTATGCATAAAATATCCCAAGCTTTTATCCAAAATATTGTGTCAAAATGATCTAAAATTTGTAAAAAAATTATATTGAGACTAAGTTATATACTCATGCAGTCATGCTCTAGTCTCTTAGGGAGTAAGTTTAGGACTCTAGTCTCTTTCCAATTAAATAACAAGCCTAGTCATTTTGCAATTACATAAGACCGACCTACATAATTTTGAATCGTGAGGTGTTAGTTGGCGACCACTCCAGACGATTGTAAGTCCACAAGAGTCAGACGGTTTATCCTTTCTTGTGGAGATAAATAATTATGTCTCCTTTTCGCTTAGATTTAGGTCATGCTTTTAGCTTGTACTAAAGCTCCCAGGATTTGGGATCTGAGGTTGTTTGTTTCCTTCAGGCTGCAAGTATGAATTCTCACTCATTAGGTATTTACACAATCTTATATTGATGGATTGTAAGCTCTAGCATTCTAATAAAAATGTCAACTCAAATTTAAGATTAAATCTTCTCATTCAACTATATAAAGCCTCACCATAGAATAGATTGGGGTGCTCACTAAGCTTTCTAGTATAATAAGTGCTCTCTACTTACCTTCCTTTGGAATCCAAAATAAGTCTTTCCAAATTGAACATTCCCACTTGATTTTCCAAAGTAACTAATTCATTGATAGCTAACCTTGAAATCTTTGGAGACATGATTGACTACTTTAATCGAGTATTCTTAGGGAATCTAATTTCACAGGATGTAATTAACTATGAGTCTTGCCTCCATAGGAAATTAAAGATCTCGATATAAAATAAACCACTTTACTTTTCCATGTAAAGTAGGAGAAATCTCTAGTACATATGAAGACTCATCATGCTTTAGAGTCTTTATTAGGTGATTAGATCCATTATGGGGGTGATATTTCTATCTTTCGAGATAAAATATCATACCTTAATATCATACCCGATTATTTTAATAAGTACCCCCTAAGATCTGTGTGGTGTCCACCCCACATCCGAAATAAAACACCACATCATAATATATGATTAAATTAATACTAGCCAAGATCACATAATGTTTATTCAAAAAATATATATCATATAGTCCAAGGTATATTAAAACTACTAGAATCTTTCAATTTTGAAATAATTTTCTTTGAATTATTACACCACATGTCTTTGTAAAACTACTAGAATTTTATGGTAATTTTGGAGTCTTTGAGAAAATGATGGTGGTGGTTTCTCTCTTATCTTCTTAAATATTTCTCTCTCAGCTTTCTTTTTCTCACTAATTTTAACTCTATTATTTTTCTTTTCCTCAATCATATTGTTGACATCACTTTTGGAGTGAGGATTCATCTTTCTTAGCTTAGACTTAGAAATATTTAAGATACTTGGATTTCCCTAGTCATAGGACACTTCTAGTGATTAAGGGAATACTAAACCGAAGACTAGAAGAGTTAAAAAACATACCCAAGCTTATGTCATATCCTAAGGTAGATAGGCGACATCACTATGACTAAGACTATGTTTTCCCCTCATGCAAATCCAACCTCATATCAATACAATCAAACCCAATTGAACCCTTTTTCATATCTAAGCTCCAAGCCAAAATTAACCTAACATTTAACCCAAATCAATCCTATCATCCTCCTATGGATCAAACCCAAAGCGTACTCAATTGAATCAAACCCCATTGATCTTACAAAAATACTCCAACCATTCAAATCTGTATTTCAAACCCTTTCAAGACTCATGATCAAATTAATTTGACAAAACCTACTCAATCAACCCAAATTGGCCCATTTGACCTAAAGGGTCCAAATGAGTCAAAACCCAATTAAATCCAAATCAAGTGGAATCAAAGCCAACAATCAATCTCAAATCCATCATCAAACTCAATTCAACTCAATTTAACCTAATCCAACTCAATTACCCATTTGGTTCACTTGACCCAAAGAACTTGAAGGACCCATTTAATCCAAATCACAATCCAATTGGATTGAATCAACCCATCCAACCCCTTTTACAATGATTGTTGATCATCCTTGATTGACCAATTACAATCAATTGAGTCAAACCAAGCTAATTTGATCTCTTGACCTAAGTTGACCTAATTAGCCTATATGAATCAAATTGAGCCAAACTTCATTCTAAACTCAATTGATTGAAATCAATACCTCAAATTAATCATAAATTAACCATTGAGCATGATTTAACCATCAATTGAACCAAATTAAGCCAACTTGGGCTCTTGACTCAATTTGTCCTAAGGGGTCAAATTAGGCCAAATTAAATCCTAAACCAATTGATTCTAACCAATCCCTCCAATCAATCACAAATTGATTATTGAAGATGATCCAAGCCTCAATTAAACCAAATTTGATCAAACCAACCCAATTGACCCATTTAGCCAAATTTTACCTAAAGGGTCAAATTTTTCTAAATCATTCTCAAATCCAAATTGAATCAAAGAAACACCTACAATCATCTTCGAATCATTACTTGAATCTAAACTAACCCCTAAACAAAGCCAATTTGATCAATTTGACCAAATTGGTCAACTTATCCCATTTGACCCATATGAACTCATATGAGTCAAAATCAAATATACTTTAAACCAAACCAAATCAATTGAACAAAATCTTTCCAAATTATCATTTGAACATGTCTAAACCCTTGGTTTGACCTAATTTGACCCATGGGTCAACCTAACTTAATTTGACCCATGGGTTTGAGCCAAACCATTCAAACCAAGCCCAAGCCCAACCAAACTTGGCATGACCTATCCTTGGGTCACCATGGGTCATCATAAATGAAGACAACCCATATTGGAATTAGGCAAAATCCTCTGGGTAGACCTCTCCAAATGGGATAAAATCTCCATTTAGATGGTCAAACCTACTCTCCAACCCTTGCCACCCTAAGCTCAATTTGGGCACTTGGACCACTGGCTAACCTAACCCAAAGTTGATTGGGTTCAGCCATGGCTCAAGAGTGGGTGGGTTCAGCCAAGCCCTCTTATTGGCACACTTGGAGGAGGAGGTACACACCACCTCATCCCCTGCCATTCCTCTAGCCACTCAAGATCCTCCACCTTAGCCCATTATTGACACCTCCAGCCGCCTACGTTGGTTGGATGATTACTGAAAGCTAAAATCATCCTAGCCATTGGATCATTGGGGAGAAGAGCTCATCCCCATTGAATTTAAACCACATAGAGTTTCAATGAGTGAGCATCCCGAGCATTCCATTTCCTTGAGCTCCCCTTATGGTGACTCCAAAGCTGAATGAATCCAAGAGCCCTGCCCATCTAACCTTGCCTAAGCTCCATCAAACTCAAATTAATTTCTCCCACACCTTCCCCAAGATCTGACGAGTTAGAACAAATCGAATCCTGATCGATTCGAGCACTAGAGACCACTCCTAGACCAACTCTGATGATTGTTGCAGTGACGTTTGGTCCATAGAGCCACCAACAGGGAGGCAACTTGCGAGCTTCTCAATAGAGCTTCATCTCATCAAGATGAACCTACCTCAGTCATTGGACCACCAGTTTTGAGCTCTAGCAATATAAATTCTAGCAAACCATAAAAATTCTTATAGGTGCTGATCTTTTGTGATAGAAATCTTGATTTTGTACAATTTCTACCATAGGATCTCCTTATATATATTCCCTTAACATTTTGGAGTCAATCCCGATGCCTCATGAGCTCCGACGAGCTCAGATCGAGCGGTGGAGGGTGGACGATGTCCGTTTTTTGGTGCTCAGGGAATAAAGGATCATCCACTGTCCATTCTACCATTCCACGTGATTAGAACGGACGGTCGTGATTTAGTCCGCTAAAAAAAATCCAATTTATCCTTTAATATCTGCAAGATTAATCCCCACCATTTGATCTGAGATCGGACGATGAGGACGAAAGTGTGTCCGCCGCCGCTGACTCAGCACGTCGCGTCAGATGATTTAAGTGGCTAGTCTCGTGGTGCCACATGGAAAGCACTACCACATCAGCTCTCACATGACACTGATGAGATTAGGGATTAATTAGGGATTATAATATATTTAATTGCTCTAAACTTTAAAAATTCATAACTAATTGTAGAAAATTCTTAAAAATTTGAGTAACCCATTTTAGAAAGAGAAAATAGAAGAAAATTTAATAAAAATAAAATCCTTAATGTTTGAACATTGAATAGTGCTTAATTAGGGTTTGAAACTTTTTTCTAATTACCTTAATTAAGTCTTAATTACTTGGTTAATTGATCTCAAATCGAATGTGTTGATTCTTTGGGATGTCTCTATCTCTCACAATTTTCTTGGGATTTATTGGCTAATTAATTTGGAGAATTTAAAATTCAAACCTTAATTACCCTCATTAAATAATTTAATAATTATTAAAAATGCCAAATAGTAAAAAATATGTAATTAATGATTATTAATCACTAATTAACATTGAAATGATGAGGGGAGTGATTAGGACATCTTTCCTAATTATTTTTGCAAATTCATTTCATTAAGGGGGGTAATTAATTCATAATTTAATTAAGGTTAATTAAGCAATTTAAATGGCCAAATTAAATCAAATTAAAATAATAAATAGATCATATAACTCAAATTGAATTAGTGGGTTCCTCTTTATGTGTTTAATAACATAAGGAACCTTAAGGAAATTATGACCATGGGTGTGACAAAATCATATGAGTAATTAATTAGATTCTTTAATTTAATTAATATTTAATTGTGAGCTTCATTGCATTAGATCTCTAAGTGCACCGCAATTTTAATTTCTTATTTTCATATCATTAGAAGATCATAATTAAATGATTAATTGAATTAAAGAGACTTAGGAAATAGTAATGAAATGAATTGCTTAATGATTCAAACTTAATTAATTCATAAAATCCACTTATTTATTTTTATTTAAACATATTAAATTATTAACATGGGATGGAGGGAAAAACAACAAATATTATTTCTCCTCTTTGAGTTTTATAACTCAAATCCAAAATCAAACTTTATAAGAAGCTTTGGCTTTCATTAAATGATTTTATTCAACTTGATTGTCCTTAGGAACTAATGTATGAATGAATTATGTGGAGGTGTTCAACTATTCCTTTTCAATCATTATAAATTTGTATACATTTGTATCATGTATCCATATTTTCAAATCCATTAAATCAAAATAATATACTTATGTAAAGTTGCATGTGTTAGATTAATCATATGATATGTGTGACTATTCTCACTAATAAATTTCAAAATTTACTTTCAAAGTTATAATTCAATACTGAAAATTTAAATTGATGTTGGCTATAAATATTCTATGTGATTTACATTTATCTACAGCTTAAACATGTCAAAGTATTGTCTTATATTTGTGATTCATGTATGTGTTTACATATATTTGAATGTTAATAAGTATATAGTATGGATATCACATGAATACGAGGCTTTGAGTAGCCCTATGGAAGTCTTAGATTATCTCACCCTAGTTAACAAAGGCACGTACTTATTTAATTTCATTCCTATGTGTACTTGTACTAGAATTTGGATGGAATTTTACTTTATATGTATAAATAATTCTAAAATACAATCTTTTTTACATGATTTTTATTCTCATGGTTGTGTGTACATTCATATGTATTTAAGATAGCAAGTATATAGTCTGGACATCCTAGGAATATGGGGCTTTAAGTAGCCCCAATGAGGTCTTAGATTATCTCACTTCCCTGGTTTAAATAATGATGCATACTTTCTTAAAACTTTAACACGTGTGTGCGTACTTAGCTAAGGGATGAAATTTCTCTTTTCTACCAAAATATATGCATTCATAATCATTTAAGTGTGCCAAAAATATATTGCATGTATAGGTAAGTTAAGTTCAAAATCATATGCATGCTATTGATGATGGAAAGGAATGGTGCAACATTATCTATGATGAAAATTCAATTTCATTAATCTTAAGATTTCTTTTATGTTCAATAGGATTCTTTAAGATTATCCTAAACTTAAAATTAAAAAAATACTTAATAAATCATTCACTAAAAGAAACCAAGTCATAACAACATGTCTTTAGAAAATAACTTAAGATTGGGATGGAGGAGGTTAAGCCTCCTTCTTCTCTTTACAATACTTAGATATTAAGTGAATACCAAATGAAACAAAAGAAAATACAAATTAAAATCCATCAATCTGTTTAATAACTTGAAGTGAAACCTCTCATAATGGTTAACTTAAATAATTCCAAACTTGATAATCATGATTCTAAAGCTAGCTAAGACACACCTAAGCCAAAACAAATACATTAGAATGTTAAGTCACTACTTCTAGTTTTAGGTTTGGGTTGATGTTGTGTTTTATTTTATGATGTAATATTTTAGACTGGATGTTAGGATTGTTATGTGTAGACTGGATGTTAAGCCATCGTTAGCCTAATATTATTTTCTGCAAGAGATTGTGCTAATGGGGTCGCTAAAATAAATATAAATGCTTCTACTTGCAGGTTGCTTACGCTCCTAAGCATAATCCATGATTAGTATATATGGGATTGGTTGCCCATGTGCAATGTAGTAAGTCCAAATTATATAATATAACTGCTTGAATTTGTATGTATGTTTAGATAATATTTATTTTGCACGTATAGTTATCTTTTACTTTCCATAAAATGTAATTTCTATAATATGAATTATGATTAGTGCTATGGGGTTTAGGATGAGTAGTGGCTAAAAAGCAAAGTCTAGGGATGCCCTGTAAGGCCCCAGAGTAATTCAAACTAAAGAAAAATGAATGAAAAATGAAGACCCCCATAGCATCTCCTTTAATTGTAATTATAATATTCAATGTAATCCGGGTTGTATAAGGGTAGAGCTCTGCTACTCAATTTATCTCTTTTCTGGGGTGTACGGTAATACCCAGCCACACCGGCCTTTTATTATTTCATGAAATTTATAAATGATTATTTGTTGTGTTTAGATTGTGTAATAGAATAGCATGATCTTCATAGGTTTCTTAAAGATTGATGTTTGAATGTGTAGCTTGGATGCGGTAGGCTCATTAGAGAAAAATTAATTTTTCTATCATAACTAATAACTCATAATTAATTTTTAAATAAACTCATAAACTCACTTTAAATATTTGGCTATAATCAAGATAATTAAAATAGTTAGTAACCCTTTAGCTAAATGATGTATGTATCATGCATATCATATTATCTCTCTCTCATAGGGGTCTCCACTCTTGCATGATAGGGGAATGCTTAACTGTAAGAGCATCCCTTATAGTGGAGAACACCTCTTCTCATTAATTAGGCAATAATTAAATTTCATCATGCATTTGGGCATAATTATCCCAAGCCTTTGTCCAAAAGATTATGTCAAAAATATATAAAATTTTTTTTGCATTTAGTTTAAGTCATGATTTCATACTAATCATGATCTAGTCTCTTAGGGAGTGAGTTTAGGACTCTAGTCTCCTTTCCAAATTAAATAACAATCTAGCTACCTTACATAAACATAAGACCAACCTACATGATTTTGAAGTGTATGAGGTGTTAGGTTGCGGCCACTCCAGGCGGTTGTAAGTCCAAAAGAGACGGATGAGTTTATCCTTTCTTGTGGAGGTGAACTATTATGTCCCCTTTCCATTTAGATTTAGGTCGAGCTCTAGTTTATGGTAAAGCACCCTAGATTAAGATCCAAGGTGGCTTACTTCCTTCGAACTACGGGTATAAATCCTCACTTTTTATGCATTTTATAATCTTGTGTTGATGAATTATAAGTCACGGCATTCTAATAAAATTTCAACACAAACTAAAATAAATTTTACCATTCGAGCTTATAAAGCCTCACTATAAGATAGATTGGAGTGCTCACTATGCTTCCTATTATCATGAGTTCTCCCTACTTATCTTTCTTTGGAATCTAAAAATAAGTCTTTCCAAATTGAGCATTCGCACTTGATTTTTCCAAAAATACCAATTTATTGATAATCTAACCTTGAAATCTTTAGAGATGTGATTGGCTACTTTAATCGAGAGTATTCTTAGAAAATTTCTATTTTCTAGGATGTAATTAACTATGACAGTTTTCTTCCATAGGGAATTAAAGAACCAGGCATAAAATAAACCCTGCTTTACTTTTTCATATAAAGTAGGGGAAAAATCTCTGGTATATATGAAAACCCATCTGTCTTAGGAGTTCTTATTAGGTGATTAAGTCCATTGTAGGGTGATGTTTCTATCTCTCAAGATGGTATCATACATTAATTTTATACCCGATCACTTCAATAAGTACCTCCTAAGATCGTGGTGTCTATATGACTCAAATTAAAATACCACACATATCATCTAAATCCTCAATTTATTCTTCATATTTTTTTCATTTAACATTAATCTCCTAGCTATTTTTTACTTCTCACTTTTGTGACTTTACATTGCTCTTTACCTTTTTCTTTAAGATTCACTTCAATGCTATCAGCCAAACTACCTTGGGGCCTACTAGTCAAATTGCTAGTCAAATGTCCTAATTAAATTTCTAAATTTCCAATAGAGACAACTTGACTTTGTTGTCGAATCCTAAATTGTAACACTAAATCTTCTTGTGAAGGATTTTTATCCTTAAGCTGGTTTTGAGAAGAATATCCTAATAGAACCATAAGTCTATAATTTGATTATTAAAATTTTTATTATTCTAATTTCTCATATTCTCATTCTGGTTACAATTTGAATTATTATTCCATGAAAAATTACTGTGGTTCTTCCAACTTGAGTTATAAGTGTTTAAGAAGAGATAATTAGGTGTATTAGCTACATAATTAAGCATCTCGATGCTTTGATTGTTATACTCTTATAACATAAATACTTCACTACTCTCACTAATAAAATTACTATGACTAAAACCATGACTAATCCTCATACTATCAAGTTTATTAGACAAAATTACTACTTTTGAAGTTAAAATGAAAATTACATAAGAGTTATGAACACTAGAGATCTTCTTAAGGCTTACTCAATCAAATGGCCACTGAAAGTTATTAGTGATCATTTTTTCATTCAAAACATCGCTTCCTTAAAGGCTTTGACATATGGCTACCCGCTATTGCTTCTATGATAGTTTTAAGTGAGTTAACTAAACCATTATAGAATAAGTAAATAATCAAAATTAGGCAAAAGAAATAATGAGAATATTTTCTCAATAAATCTTTGTATATCTCCCAAATTGATTCATTATCTATTTGAATGAAAGAAATGACATTATTCTCAAGCTTAGTAGTCTTAGAAGATGAGAAATATTTGGTTGAAAATTTATGTGTTAAATCATTCAAAGTAGTGATAGATCTTTGGAGCAATAAATTCAACCACATATTAGCTTTATCTCTTAAGAAATTTGAAAATAACCTAAGTCCAATAGCATCATCACTTACCCCATTATACTTAGAAAATTGCAATGTTTTCTAAGAAATTTTACAATGTGCATGTTAGGATCTTCTATTATTGAATCCCCAAATTGAGAATTTTGAACCATTTGAATGATTGAAGTTATCAGTTCAAAGTTATTAGCTTAGATTGTTGGTCTACAAATGTTTTGATGCATTCCATCTACTAAAGGTGTAGCATAGTCTCAAAGTGATTTTGAATGTTCTACGTCTTTAGAGTGATTAGCCATTTTATGATTTTTATGTTAATTTTTCCTTTCTCTTTTAAATTTTCTACAATTTTTCTCTATTTCAGGTTTAAATAGCACAAGATTGATTCAAATTCCACTATGCATACAAAACAAACAAACTAACTAAAATTATAAAAAATAACATCAGATTGAAAACAAGTTTTATGAAATTAACATTCAATTACAAACATAATAATTCATTTAAGACATTTAATTGCAAAATTAATAACTATAATTCAAACAACTTACTGCAATTGAACAAAATTAACATAAATAATAAATTGAATTTAAAAATAAACTAATGAGATTAATATTAACTTAACTAAAATTTTTCAGAACCTTGGCAGCAATGCCAAAAACTTTGACAGGCTAAAATGGTGCATGTAAGTGTATGAAGTGTACGCGTCTTTCAAGTAATATAATAAGTAGTAAAGTATCATTCCCTCAAGTATCAATTTAGAAAATTTTAATAAGTTAATTACTAATCTTATGCTCACCTTAGCTTTTATCCAACTACTTAAAAAAAAAGCAACAACAAATGAAGTCCTATATAGAATATTACTAAGATGCTCTAACTTTTTTATTTTAAATATAAAAACGTGCTCTGCATCTATGAATCCTCTAAACTTATTTTTGAAAATCTTGTATTTATAAATTTCTTTCAAAGTTGTTGTCAATCAGGAGTAATTATATCTTATTATCTCTATGGAGATTAAGAAGACCTAATCACTAAAATTAATTAGTTATTTTTTTATATATTAATTAAAAGTTAGTGATTGCATTTTTAATTATCTCTTTAAATACCGCATGCCTATGTATATTTAAAAGACTTTTTTTTTTTGTATATTTAAAAGACTTATTTACTTTCTTTAGTTGTTCTTTTATGACTCTTCCGATATCTATAAATCAAACTAGATTTTTTGATAATAAGTGATTAGTTCACAACTAAATTAAGAAAGAGAAAGTTAAAATAATAAAATAATAATAGCACAAAATTATCTCAACATTAACATAAAGATTTAAAAGAAAGGCATAGATTTACCATAAATCCAAAGATTAAATGCTTAGTTCAACATTTTAGGAAAGAAAATATAAACATAACACATAAACATGTATAGGAATTACTAGAAAATACAAAAAAAAAAGAAAAAAGTGTGCACCAAAAAATTTCTCTCCTAGAGTTGTTGTCTCATTCTCCTTGATTTCATGAGTATAATCTCTTTCACACACTCCACACTCAGTCACACACGCATTAGGAGTGTCACTCTCTAAGTGATACTAAAGTCCAAACCCTAAACTAAAAAAAATTCAAAGAAAAAGACCCCTAAGATACAAAAGAAGTGAGTTAAATACTCTCACTCACATCCCTTTTTAGACAATAGAAGCATCCCCTCAAAAAACTCTTCAAAATTGCCCTCAAAACTCTCAAAAGCAGCTGTAAAACTACTTCAAAATTGAATATATCGAGGCATAGTGCCATGATACTGGCTTTCTGATTTTTGATTTCAAATCATTAGTTTTGATGCCATAGTCCTGGTCTGTAATGCCTAAACGTTGGGTCTAGTACTGCAAAACTAACATTATGGCGTTTTCTCCTCTATTTTTATGCCTTAATTTTTTTTGAAATTATCGCTATGACACTACAAGACAAGCACCACAATGTTGCACTGAAGTTCTGCATTTTTCATTCTTTTTTCTCCAATAAAAGATTTCCAGTTATAAATATTTAAAATTATGAGAATAAATTTAAAACATTATTATTTTAATTTAAAATACACCCTGATATTACTATATTTTTTGATTATTTTTAAAATAGCGTATTAACTTTAATTATTTAGGCATCAAAAAATTTTATTTATGAAAATAGGCATAGTCGTCCGTCAAACGGACGACTGGCCATGTTCACGTCAGTCCGTTGACGGACGACTGGTCTCAGGGAGAGAGAGAGAGAAACGGCGGGGAGAGAGAGAGAGAGAGAGAGAGACAGAGAGAGAGAGAGAAAGAGACAGAGAGATAGGGAGATTTTTTTTTTAATTTTTTAAATAATATAATTATTTAAAGTATATAATTTAAAAATATTTTTTATAAAATATTTAATAACTAAATATTTATATATTTAATTATTAATTTATTTATTTATATATATAATTAAATATATAATTTAAAATATTTTTAATTATATATATAAATTTATAAAATTTATTTTTTTTTATTAATTAATATAATTATGTATAATATATATTTTTTATTAATTTTTGTTAATATATAATATAAAATTTTTTAAAATATATAAATAAATAAAAAAATAAATAAATTTTATAAATATTTTATGAACTATATAAATAAAGTAATTATATATATATATATATATATATATATATATATATATATATATATATATATATATATATATATATATATATATATATTTATAAATTTATTTAGTTATTTATATGTTTAAATTATATAAAATATTTTTAAGTTATATAAATAATTTAAAAATAATTTTTATAGAATATTTTTAATTATATATATAAATATATATATATATATATATATATATATATATATATATATATATATATATATATATATATATATATTTATTTATTTATTTATTAATATAAGTCTTTAATAATAATAATAACAAAATATAAAAATATAAAAAATATAAAAAATAAATAAATAAATAATTTTAAATATAACTAAATATTTATATAATAAATAATTTTTTTTTATATAATAACTAAATATATATATACAATTTTTAAATAACTAAATATTTATATAATTAGTTAAATAAATAAATAAATAATTGTAAATTATATAAATATTTATAAAATATTTAGTTATTTATTTATATATATATATATATATATATATATATATATTTATTATATATTTATTCATTTCTTTATTTATTTATTAAAAATTATTTATTTATTTATTTTTTTATTAAAAATTTACCCAAACGAAACCTTAGTCTATTCACTTAACTTACTATTTGTGTCTCTCTCTCTCTCTCTCTCTCTCTATATATATATGTATATGTATATGTATTTTATTATATTTATTCATTTATTTATTTGTTAAAATTATTTATTTATTTATTTATTTATTAAAAATTTACCCAAACGAAACCTTAGTCTATTCACTATAACTTACTATTTGTGTCACTCTTCTCTCTCTCTCTCTCTCTCTCTCTCTCTCTCTCTCTCTCTATATATATATATATATATATATATATATATATATATATATATATTGATTAATGAAATTAGGCAACATCTTCAATTTCTCAAAAAATAAAAATAAATAAATAAAAATAAAAATAAATACGTAGGAAAATCCCATAACTAAAATTTGTTATCATACGTCCATCATTCAAGCCTTGCATTTGCGGTACAACATTTGCTCATTAGTTAGGCAGACAAGCAATTTGCGAAGCTCACTTGCAAAATATTATAAAAGATGATCCAGAGTTAGGCACAAATGATTGTAAGAGAAAAATAGGAATGCCTGCTTGAAACTAATTTTATTTAATATTTATTATTTTTTTAATATTGTTTTGGAAATATATTATTTAAAACAATTTTAAAATTTTAATCAAATAATATTATATTTAAAAGCACTCAAAATATATTTTTTAGAATATGTTTGAGATCATTTTATTTTTATATTATTCTTCAAAACATTTTTATTTAATATATATTTTTAAGTATTTTATTTTTATTTTTAAAAATAAATCTAATTAATTTTAAAAATATCTAAAATAATTTTTAAATGTTATAAATATTATTAAAAATAATTATCATTATCAAATATATTATATTTTAAATTAAAATATAAAAAAATAAAAAAAAATAAAAATAATCCCAAAATCCCCCAAGTGTTTGAGTTTTTCAAAAATAATAATCATCATCAAATATATTTTATTTAAAATCAAAATATAAATAAGATAAAATAAAATATTTAAAATAATAAATTAAAATAATACTGAACAACCTCTTAATTAATAAAAAATTAAAATCATTATGTTGTCTGAATCACATTATTGTGTGGAGAAGGATTCTCGATAGCTAAATTTAATGTGGCCAAAATAAAATGAATGCACAACAAAGAATAACAATTATGCAAAAAGACATGTACAAAAAGTTCAACAGATGACGTCAAATCAAAGAACAAGAATAATAATTAATCGGAATGAACCCACCGTCTCTTAACTCAGTTGATGGGAGAGCACAACCGGGAATCTCCTTGATTGAGTTCGAATCCTACAGAGGCGGCCCTAAGGTGGGACGACATATTAGTGATGAATGTGGCGCCCGTGGGATTAATTCATGATGATATCTCCACCATGAATGAGTGAGATGTTGGGTGAATACCCATTACAAAAAAAAAATTAATCGGACTGAGACAAGCAGATCAAGCTAATAATATGATGTGATGTGACAATCACTATAGGTGAGGACAGCAAACATCAAGATAATATAATACCTAAGAAGAATATTCATTGTTATATCAATTTGCAGGCATAATGGTTCCACAATTATTTCTAAACTGAAGTTTAATAATCTTATTCAATTCAGAATTCAAAAAAAAAAAAAGAATAATCCCTATTATAAACTCACATTCGAACTAATGGAATCCAACTGAAAAACTATGGTTCATTGGAATTCAAGAAAACACCTCAATAATGGCATTTAAATGCTAGGAACTAAAGAGAAATTCCAACTAAATTTGTTAAGTTTGATGATCTGTAGAAGACAAACTTTTCTTTTGAATTAGTTTTACATTTATATCACCATCACACCTTCATATAGCAGCTACCTCTAATTTAGCATCATTTATTTATGTTTATCAGTCCAAATTTACGTTTTGATGTATTCATAAGTTATTTTCTCAGACTAAATCATTTGCGTCTACCCCAATATATATTAATTATGTGCACAAAAAAAAAAGATATTTCAACAAATAAATAAAGTATAAATTATTTAACAAATCATCATCAGATAACCAAATTCCAATTTGACGCAAGTAATGCATGGTTATGTTCCATTGATTTAATATAAATTAGTTTAGAATGCACAAGTATTTCTGGAATCATAAAAAAGGGCAAACATTTCGATGGGCAAGTAAAACTTGGAGAGCAAACAGGGGTTAAGATAAGCCAATAAAATCACACTTCTTGTATTGAATCCAGAAACATTACAGAGAAAAGTCTGCCGAATAAAGATGCATGCACAGAGAACCAAGTCTCAGGGAGAAATATGGCTTATAACTTACATTACTGAAGCTACAAATTTTGCTTAAAAAGGGTACTTCGGGCTCCAATTGCTATTGACTTATGAAAACACAGTCGCTCTAAGGTCCAAATACTTCCACATTGCATACGGGACATGCCTGAAATTAGAAAGAAGCCAGAAATTGGTTTGCAAAATGAAGCTTAATAATATACACAAGAATTGTATCATCACTACGCAAACTAAAAACTTGATATAAACCAGAATAGAGAGATACAATAGAAAATAGGGAAAAATACTCAAAAAGGGGAATAAAACTGAAATAGATAACTTAATTAATGCCGCTAAAAAAACCTTAGAATAGGTGTGCTATTAAACCAAAATGATATTCCACTTTAATGTAGAAAGTTTAATTTTTTCCACTGTGTGCATGCATGCATCTTCCAACAATAACAAACCTTTATCCCACTACGTGGTGTCGGCTACATGAATCATTTTTCTTCATTGTATTCTCATTTAATTCTAATAAAATAAGGTCATTTTTATACTTCCTAATCAAGTTTTATAGGTCTACATCTACCTATATTAACATAGGCTGAATCTAATACATCTACTCTCCTAACTGAGTCATCGGACGGCCGATATTTGAAAGCAAAGAAGTAGCTCACACGAAAACATTAACATAACCATTTTGACACTTATCTTTCTATTATTAGCCTAAACCCCTAAACCACTAGCACATTCCTTTCAATACTAGCACGTATAATAGAACTAGATGTGCATTGAATTTCAAATGGAGCTATAAGTTTTCAGATGGCATTCCTTAAAAACAAACGGCAAGAGGGATGAATAAGCAGTTGTTAATTTGAAGACACAACAGTTTAACAAGAATAGTGTGAATGAAAATTCTGCTTATTCGGTAAGCTTTGTATTGTGGGAATACCAAAAAACAGAAGATAATAACCATGGAATGAGCAATACTGTTTCCTAAGACCAACAAATTAACAAAATAGATATGGTACAAATGCTATTGGGCTATAACCCATTTTTATGTTGCATTACCCTGAACACTTCTTCCTGTTTGCTACAGAAGAACATGTGTTTGGAACCAATATATCCATTGCAAATGTTGTTGTAAATCATTACTGAAATTGTTGCAAAAAATGAGCTTAAATTTGCTATTATAATTTACGAATTTGTTAACTTTTATAAATTTGTTTTGCTACAGATATATCCATCACAAAATTCGTTGTGAATATTTACATCCTTGCAAGTATAACTTATGATTTATTTACTTTATTCTCGTTTTTATTGATGATCCTAGTCTCCTAGGCAAATTCAAATCCAATTCCACAAACTAATCGTTTCTGAACAAAAACCCTTGACGTGAATGCAGCTTCCTACAAGTCTAATCTCAGCATTACTATGGTACATCATGGTATTTAAGTCCAAAGAAATTCAGTGCAGAATAATGCATGTAAGAAGTTCAGTATAACACTACAACAAATGCTGGCAAGAGGAAATATGTATTTGAGAATTAGCTGATCAGATGCACAATCAATGCCATTGTCTAACTAAACGATTTGACTTCACTCCTTCAGAGGTTTCTGTAAATTAGTATAATGAAAAATATATTATCTTGATGCTAAAGGCCTGATAGGTGAATCACCTTAGATGCAAGAAAAAAAAAAGGATACAAGTATATAACCTCACAAAAAATTACCTTATTGATCTTCAGCCAGTGACTAATACACCGTTTATGGTATTGATGCTGGCAGGGTAACGTGATAAGCTTATCTCTATTCTTGTAAGCCATATAACAAATCACACATCTGCATGAAGCATATGATCATTCGGTTACTGATAGTAGAACAATATATAAATGAATGTCAATACAAATCAAGGATGAAACAAATATACAACAAAAGCTGATTTCCACGACTAATCGCATAAATGAACTTGTATTTTCAAAAAAAATGGATTCAATTGTGGCTTATCATAATAGTAACATTCACAATGATGTTGATTACTAAAGAAGCATTATCGAGAACTGAACAAGTGCAAACTAGGTTATAAAAAGCATAGAAAACTTTGAAATTCCATGTTCTTAAATTGCGGCCTTCATAAAGTTATCACCAGATTCTGATGTAAATAGTTGTTGCTACTTCATGCTGAGCACTCAATAATATTTGAATAGTAGTTATAATTGCATTATCATAAAGTAAAGATTCCAGACTACACACCCTAGTGCATTAAGTTAAAGACATAAATGTTATCTTACATTGATACAATACATACACAAGGCGTGAAATGGGTACAGGGTTCCAAATGCAAGATGTTTTGATTGTAAATATTAAAAGTTTAGAGTCAAATAAATATAGAGATTTTGATATATCAATTGATTAGTTGGAGCAAAAGAAATTCAAAATAACTTGTTAAGAGATTGGAACTTAACCCATAGTTCATTTTCAATGTATTTGTAATTCGTTCAATTCAGATGATTTTCAAATACACCTCGGACAATAAGCATTCACAATCTCCCTACAACACCTAATAGGAAATTTTCATCACAGCACACCAATGATGCTTGCTGCACACCACATTATCCCTACAATGCTATTTGATCTCTCTCGACGACTCTCACACCACAACACACCATACCAAATCTATTATATATCGCATCTACAATGCTTGCTCCCATCACACCACATTGTAATGCTTGCTGCCATCACCTGGGCCTCACTCCCACACAAACCTTGTTCATGCGATGCCCATATAATACCTCTAACAATCGCCAATGATATCATGCCCTATGCCCTATAGGTTCATTTATTTTTTTTAACATATATTTATTTTTGTTTAAACAAAACATAGGAAAGTGATCTCTTGAATTTATTTTTCAATCAACTAAATAACTTTAAATATTTCAAATACATTGTATTTGCTTTATACAATTAAAATATTTTTAAATTCTAAATATTTATAATAAAAAAGCCCTAGAGGAACATAATTCAAATTGAAAGTTTACAATCCTAAAGATCACCAATTAAAAAATTATTTGCTAACTATTGATGAAATTATAAAAAAAAATCTATGCCAAATGATAAGTTACTGATTGAGTAAATTTATGAAATTTATGAGTAAATTATAATCATAAAAAATGACAAGTCGATTAAGATTCATACTAATATATATATATATATATATATATATATATATATATATATATATATATATATATATATATATATATATATATAGTTAAATAGATATAACTAAGTCAATCACACATAAAAAATAAATAATGAAT
The DNA here is from genome assembly GCA_021442155.1 of Cymbidium sinense. Lineage (NCBI taxonomy): Eukaryota > Viridiplantae > Streptophyta > Magnoliopsida > Asparagales > Orchidaceae > Cymbidium > Cymbidium sinense. The sequence goes on along the minus strand of CM038223.1, from coordinate 54,139,047 downwards.
TACTTAGAAGAAGAAAAAAAAGTAGTAAATTATAATTATAAAAAATGACAAGTCAATTAAGATTCATACCAAAAAAAATATATAGTTGAAACAGATATGACTAAATCAATCACAAAAAAAAAATAATGAATTACTTAGAAGAAGAAAATAAATCAACCCTCACATCAATATAACGAGATAACTTCTTATAAAAATCGATGGTTACTATTGTATCACACTCAAAGAAATCCACATCAAACCAAACATCACTACATAAGGAAACTAAAAATATTTATTGAGCCAAAAAATTAAGCAAAAAAATGAATCATTAAAGCATGCATCTAGATAAATATTTATAACCATCTCATTCATTATTTCTTTAAGTTGGTAGATGAGACCAAGCATGGTTTTAAGTGTCGTTCATTATCAACAACCCACAAACACTTCTTGATATTAATGTGGATAAATGTAAAAGCTAAAAGATGAAACAAAACCTTAACATGGATGAGAACAAAAGTGTAGAGCATTGAATAATAAATCAACCGTCAGAACCAAGTATCTCATAACTCAACAAATAGTGGCACAATATCTCGTAAGTTACAAGTAGTAGCACTACAACTATAATCCTATGAAAAATAAACTTGTGAATCATCAACAATTTTAAACTATCGACCAACTAAACAACCAAAAGCTATGCCAAACCATATAAATTGACCCCAATCCAAAGAATCGAAATAGTAGATAACACATCATATTTTCAAAGATGTCATTATAGACATTTATATAAATTGAAAATTAAAAATGTAACTACAAAGTAATGAGACTAAATCAAACACTGCTAATATCATTTATTTACTTAATGTTTCTGCTTAATGTAAAATTTACTGATCTCCAATAAAAAATTATACAAGTTTTCAAGTAAACTAGAAATACTACTATGAAAGTGAATATCAAACAATAGCTTCTGTCTACTAAAATAATTATAGATTAAAGGTAGCCCTAATTATATAGGTCCTTGTCCAAAAGTGAAACTTTATGCAAGAAATTCAAGCTGTTGAGGGAAACATGTCCTAATAATAATGGTATTTATGACAAAGAGAAAAATAATTTACAACAACAACAACAACAACAAGCCTTTATCCCACTATGTGGGGTTGGCTATATGAATCCTTCTTCTCCATTATGTCCTATTAAGTGTCAAATTCTCATTTAATTCTAATAAACTAAGGTCATTTTTATACATCCTAACCAAGTTTTTTAGGTCTACCATCTAAGGCGACTCTCTCTAATTTTATTTGCCATTAGAGCTCCTCTAAGCTTTTCACGAATATATTCATTTCACATTAAGAAAAAATAATTTGCAAAAAAAAAAGAATAAAAACAATACAATAAAAATAACATGGTTTAGTGAAAAAAAAATCTGCTAATCTAGAGACAATGAAATGATATAAATATTTTCTTTATATTTTATCTCACGAGTATTCTTTCATTTGTCTCTCTCGTTGCCTCTTCAAATTTAAGCATGATTCCTCCATTAGCTATGCTCGTGATTGCAATCGCTCATATTAATCATTGATTGCCTCTCAAAAAGTCTCCAACTTTCAAGTCACTTCCAACCCTTCAGTGGTCATTATAAGAAAATTCTTTTGTGTGACATTGGCCAATATAACCACCAATTTTCAGTAACTCCACCAACCACTTCTTTGACCTACACCTCTACACATAGCCGTGTGAAGAAGCAGAATCAGTGATGATGCCTCACAACTGCTATTTTTTTCTCCTTTTCTAGAAGATGTGGTAAATATGAATGACTAGGTGTGAACAAGATCTTGAATTTTGACAACTATCAATCCAAAAAATCAAAATCAAATTTTATGCATGACCATGAAATCAAAGTGGTTGAGAAAAATTAGACTTCACATCTAACATAAAAGAATATTAAGATATAATAGATCATAAACATACTCTTCATTTTTCTCTCTCCTTGAAAATAAACCAATTTTGTATGTAGAAGTTGGCAAGTAAGATATAAGCTCATCAGTTAATCCTCTGCTTTCAGTACCAATTGCTTCACCCAGTGATTGCAACTCCTGAAAAAAGAAAGGGAGTGGTTATAAATAACATATAAGGCATCTCACATAAATACAAGGCAGAAAAGAGGTCTGATTATGCATCGTGTTCAACAATCATTGTGTAATTTCATTTTCACTAAAGAATGACTGCTGTCGGTTTTGATAAGTGTAGCTTGTACTCTCACAAAAATAGCATCATATACATTTAGCCCATTTAAGTATTTCAGTTGATGATCTTCACAGGACTCGAGCAATCTCATTGCACTTTTGCTAAATTAAATGCCATCAGTTGTTTAAAAGACAAATATCAGCATGTCCACACACACAAGGATTTATTGGGAAAAATAGACAAACATTTGGCACATGTAGATCTAGCAGCAATTCACACACACACAAATGAAATATATATGCAACAAGTTTAAACTTTTGTCTATTTAGACATTTATCTTTGAAACACCCTATAGCATTAGAGCAGTAACAACCATGATGCCCAGATATTAATAGCATGGAGTACTTCTATGGGTACCTGAATAGGTAAATAATCAGATAAATCTAACGTCAGATATAGGGTCTCTGAAACATCATATGGAAATAAAATGCAACACTCCACATGAACTACTAAAAAATAACTAGTAATGAAAACATATTGATCGAGGAGATAAATCAAGGTTACAACATCCATTAGAGAGGTGATTCTTAATAATTAGCAATGAGATTTGTTGCTAGGGTATTAATAGCATAAGTACCTGAATAGATGATGGAAGTCGGTGCTAATCAGATAGATCAAGCATCATATCATACCCAGGGCCAACAAAATATCACAAATAAAATGAATTTTATTTACGTAATGAACAAAATTTACAGCTTTCTTTAAAGAGGTACTTCCTAATTATAGAAGACAAACACACCTCGTACGTCATATAATCTGGGTCAACATCATCTTGCTCATCAACCTATCCAATATTTAAGATATTATTGAGCTTCTTAAAAGTAGATTTTTGTAGAGGGAGTGAGGGACTCTTGATAGAACCCAGTTACCTGAGCTGTGGCGTTATTGGCAACAGTGCCTTTGCTGCTTGATGTAGAAGATTCCGCTCGAGTAACATCTTTAAACAATTATTTCCCCAAAAGAGAGGAAGTCAGATTTGTCGTAAGTAGAACACAACAATTAAATTTAAGTTGGTAAAGCTAAATCTCTCTGTCATTCAGGGCTCACTCTCATTAATAAATCAGCCGTAAAATGATTCAAGCTAAACAATGAAGAAATATCTTTAGCCATATAAGCATATGAAAGTTCATTTTCTTACAACCATACCAGTTCGTGCTCCAGAAGTTCTGTTGAGCGAAGTATGAGAAAGTTGATTCTCCAACTCCTGCAATTCTCTGGCATACGCTTCATCCATGGCCAGCTGAGAGTCAATATTCACAGTTCCAGAAGAATTTCCATGTCTGTTAAGTCTATCATCATGATCTCCAATGGTAGTGGTGTTTGAAGTTTTGACTGCATCAAACTGAGAATCTCTGTGCAAAGACTGGTAAACAGTTTCCTGAAAAATTATGTTGGTAATGCAGGATAATTGGTGACATAGTTTGAGACAAGTTTAGGATCTATTAATGCAATTAATCAAATATATAATATCATTTTCTGTAATAGAAAAAAATATAGATTAACAAATCACAAGCCACAAATTAATTCAATTTAATATAAACAAGTGGTATTAGAATTAAATCCCAATCAATAAAAACATGATTGAAATAATCAATTCAAAAAGAAATTTAGAAACATGTAAAATCAACAAGAAAATTTAATTTAATATCAATATATTATATTTTTGATGTGTCACATTTTGATCAAAATCAAGAGTATTAAATAAATAAATATCAAATAATATTGATGAAATATAACAAGATAAGGAGGCCTCAAAGTAAAGAAAATTCAAAAGTCACACAAGCATAGGGAACTGACTTTCCTTGATATCAGGTAGCCACACTTATGTTGAGTTTGAATAAATCAAGCATCCAACTTACACTTACAAGATTGAAATTGTAAGAATTTTATATAAGTCGAACTTGTTAAATTATATGATTCAAAAAAATAATTTTTAGATTCATAAGCTAGGTTGGTATAGGATTAGTCTAGATTTAATTTTGATTTAATTCCAAAAGATAATAAATAACTCCCAACTTAATTTTAAATTCCATAATCATCCAAACAACAAGAGTAAAACATCAACTATATGTAAATCTCATCCATCAAATAAGCAGAAAAATTAAAACTTACAACTACATGCCACTGGCCTACCCAACCAAACCAAAACTACATCTTTACCTTTGCATAATGTGGAAAATGCAGGAATCAAGATAAAATCTATCCAATAAACCATATCAAAACCAATAGAAATTCAAAATGTCACAAAAGCAACTCCAAAACCAAATCTCTATAGTAATCATGAAAACAATTTTTTACAAATAAATCAAAAGGGCTCCATCACCAAATAGAAGATAACTTCAAATTCAATAAAAGATAGAGTCAAAAGCCACCTCCCTAAAAATAAGTCCAAACAACCACCTAGGAGAAGCAATTTAGAATCAATTTGTCCAGCTTGAACAACTTCGACTTTGTCGAATTGAACTTTAATATTCAGAAAGTAAATCTGAACATTAATCTTGCAATTCCTACAAGATAATCCATGCATCATTATAGTTAGGTCAATTTCACCAATGAACAGAACGTCTCTAAAAACCATAATTAAGAATAAATACAACATCATCATCTACAAAAGCCTCAATCACTCATCTACAAAAGCCTCAATCACAAGCATTATAGATGTATTTGACAGAGATTGAATGTAAACTCACATGGAAGAAGAGAAAAATAAAGCAGAATCCAAAGAATTGATAATAGGCATATCACATATGAAACAAGATCAAATTACATGCATTAAAATTTTAATTTATATTAGAATTTCTAGAGTTCCTGATTTGCAAGTATTAGTTTCAATGCGCTGCACAATTTCAAATGATCATATTTTTTCTAGCATTAAAGTTCTTAAAGGTTCTTGATTGAAGTCTACAGACCATTATGTTATCACAAGTATAATTTCCCGTGCTTCCTATTCACACTAGTACAAAACTTGCAATTGTCATAATTAGTACCAGTTGTCTACAAATATTCTCAAGTGATCCATATAAATCATAAAAATGACAGGCGTAAGATGAGCCAAGTAATATAAAAGCTAAAATACTAATATGAGTCCTAAGGATACTAACAATAACTTATAACCACATCTTGGATGATAAAATGCTAATCAAATTAAAAAGCTGACAAATCAAACATTATGATATGTTTATATATGTAAGCAATCATTTATAAAAAGAATTAAACATGAATTTTGATAAATTATACTGGTTTTAAATTTACATATTTTAAGCATTTGCTATAAATAAATTCCTTAAAATAGTAGCGAACTTAACTCCCTCCATAAGATTCTTTTTAGCATATCAAAAATCAAGAACAAAAAGGTCCACATCAATTTTGTCATCTATCCAGGAATAAATAATATTAGATAACTCACCATGAATTGTTTTTTCATGATTCATCAATTACAATAAATATTGGTGGTTCATCTTGCTAGATTAAACCTCCATTAGTAAGTCATATTCATATATGATCTCATGATCCTATCAAACTTGTGAATTTTCACCTTTTCATTCTCAAAGGTCATTCCTCTAACTTCTCTTTTAAGACCTTAGAATTTGCTCTAATACTAGTAAGAAAAATCGTTTGGAAGAAAACAATTCTAGGGATGAAAAAAGATACAAAAAACTTGGGAAAAAGGGAATGATTACGTGGTTCAATGACTTGCATAGGTCTACAGATGCACAAAAACAATTTCAAGGATGCAAATTTGAGAATATCAAACAATGCCTTTCTCTCTCTCCTACTCTCTTTTATATATTATTTTCAGTAAACCCCATCATCCTTAAACACTGAATAAGAAATTCACAATACTCATAAACCAATGAAAAAATAAATCTTTTATTATATTTCTTCAGCCTCAAGTTTCAATCAATTTTAAGTCAATGATCCCAATTGCTAGTTTCAATTGCTGCCTAGAATTGTAGCCATATAAAGGTTCACTAACTCTAAGCATTTGTCAAACCCACTATCATAAAGCTTTTCAGACTTTCCTCCATGGCCTCTTAAGTAATCCCATTGTAGAACTCAATAGAAAACTTGTGGTCGACCTCAAACCCAAAGCTTTTCTGCACTCATTGTCAGCCTTCACAAGGAATTATCATGCTTATCCACTTGAAGTTCTAGTTTGTCCCACAAGTCCCCATCCCCCAAAAGTTATCATTAGATAAGAAGACCTAAACCAAGAACAAGTACAAAAAAAGACTTTCAATTTGTCTAACTTTTTTAAAGAGTTCAGATAAATACAGATCTTATAACAAACTTTTTTTTGGAATTGGATAACAAATTGTCATGAAATTATTAAAACCCTTTGTAACAAAGATTTAAACTTAAATTTATCCAAGAATGATTATAACAATTATCCAAAACATATCCATAATTCTCTTGTATTTCAGTACTGATTTTGTTTAAAAATTTGGGCCCCAAAGAATAACATGCAATTCAAGCATCATTCTGTTCATTGGCGTGGTCAACCAATAATATTAAATGTTAACAAACCCACTATCATAAAGCATTTGTCAAACCCACTATCATAAAGCTTTTCAGACTTTCCTCCATGGCCTCTTAAGTAATCCCATTGTAGCATATAAAGGTTCACTAACTCTAAGCATTTGTCAAACCCACTATCATAAAGCTTTTCAGACTTTCCTCCATGGCCTCTTAAGTAATCCCATTGTAGAACTCAATAGAAAACTTGTGGTCGACCTCAAACCCAAAGCTTTTCTGCACTCATGGTCAGCCTTCACAAGGAATTATCATGCTTATCCACTTGAAGTTCTAGTTTGTCCCACAAGTCCCCATCCCCCAAAAGTTATCATTAGATAAGAAGACCTAAACCAAGAACAAGTACAAAAAAGACTTTCAATTTGTCTAACTTTTTACTTAAAGAGTTCAGATAAATACAGATCTTATAACAAATTTTTTTGGAATTGGATAACAAATTGTCATGAAATTATTAAAACCCTTCGTAACAAAGATTTAAACTTAAATTTATCCAAGAATGATTATAACAATTATCCAAAACTTATCCATAATTCTCTTGTATTTCAGTACTGATTTTGTTTAAAAATTTGGGCCCCAAAGAATAACATGCAATTCAAGCATCATTCTGTTCATTGGCGTGGTCAACCAATAATATTAAATGTATCTAAATAAAGATCATTTCAGAGCCTATTGATCCCAATTCAAAACAATGTAACCTCAATAAAACTAACCTGATCTTGAAGAATTTGTGCAAGTGTGAGGCCATTATGGTCAGGAAAGGATTCAACAAAATTCTCTTCCACTACATATGGCACAGAAGCATTGACATAATGACTGTCCATTTGCTGCTTTTTTTCCTGTTTGAAGTTCCACGCTCATGATAGGCACCTAAAATTCGAATAAGTTAGCTGAAAACACCAGTAGCAATGACCTAAGAATATAAAGCTAACATAAGTGTTATGATGAAAAACTGAAGGATACACATTCCTTGGAGAATACAATAGGAAACAGAAAGCAATTTGAGAATAGTACCCAAGTTTATATAATATATTTAAAAGTGGAAGTTCTAACATCGGTTTAGCTAAACAATGAATAAACATTCAAAAAGAAAGAAAACCCATGGAACTTGCAACAACCTTATGTTCTAAATTGGCTCACATATTCAATAGATTATGGACCCTTCAGCTGCACAGAATTTGATAGTATCGGAAATAACCGTGCATTGCATTACCTGGGTCATGGGGATTAAAACTTCACATGATCTTGACAAATTCATGCTAATCTTTCTACAATATACTTTACATGAAAACACTACAGGGACATTGTCAAGGACCTGAAGTCATGAATCATGATTCAACTTCAAAGTAAGGCAGGCAAATTAATTGAATCTTGGCTTATCATTTGACCCACCAGGTTCCATAGCTTAAATATGCAGTTAAATAGAAAATCATTACATATGTCGACATGACATGAATATCATCTGCTTTGCAAAGGGCAAGGTTTTGAAATCTCAAATTCTATTTCTTAATTACACTAAAATGCATTTACAAAACTTTCCTAACTTACAAAACCACAATTGACAGCTGAAGCACCTGAATTACATTTTCGGAATTCCTATTGCCTAACCAATAAAAAAAAAAGCACCTGACATGAAGTATGGCTTGATGGTTTCCATGAATAATGGTTCCAAAGAAATCCTGAACCCATGTATGGCTTGAGATAAATCCAATACTATAAGTTCTAGAATTATCACCAAAATCTCAATCCACTTGCAGATTTGATAATTTCTGTAGAGGACCTTTGATTTCGTATCGTTGACGTCTCATGCAAAGAAGCATTGGTGAATAATTCGTCATGCTGAATTAAGAGTCAAATGAGAGAGAAAAAAACTCATTACTATTAAAAAATTCCTAACGTTAAACACCGCTATGATTCTCCATCTCAATCTCGGTTCTTCTCCTGAACCATAAAAGCCCAAACTCTAAACGGTGAATTATGAAAACAAACGAACCATTTTGGGGTAAATTTTTGCATACCTAGATGCAAATTTCGATCCTCATCAATGCGGTAATCGGTGAATTATCTGACCAGGTGGAGCAAATCTACAAGGCGAGTAAGGAAGAGAAAGGGGGGGGGAGCTCACCGAAGGATCAGGAAGGGCGCCTTTCCTGATACTCGGCCGCCGTTAGTGGGCAAATCAGAGTTCACGTCACCGAGCGTGGGAGGAGAGAGAAAAGTAGACTGCAGATGATAATCTGGTCGAGTCGGACTGACTCGAACTGAACAGTCGCTCACGAAATACGTTAGTCGCGACCCTGACTTCGCAAGAGAAGGAAGTGTGTTTTTGCTAAGGATAAAAATGAATCAAATTTTTAATGAAAACTGAGGAAGAGTGTAAAAAGATATACAAAATATAGTGCTCGAGTGATTGGGAAATGTTATCTCTTAATTATCAATTAGAGCTTGAATATGTTTTTAACTAATAATTAATATATTATTTTTGTGTATATAAGATAATTTGTTTAGTTTACTTTCAAGGATTCAATAATTGATTTAAGATGATAAACTATCTTTCAGGTGATAGAAAAGCCTAAAATGGAATGTTTGAGAGCATTTTTATTTTTTTAATTTTTATTTATTTTATTATATTTATATTTTGATTAAAAAAAATATATTCGATGATATAATTATATTTTAAAAAATTTTAAATATCTAAAAATTATTTTAAGTATTTTTAAAAATAATGTGATTTATTTTAAATATAAAAATTAAAATATTTAAAAATACTAAATAAATATATATTTTAATATAAAAATAAAAATATAAAATATAAAACTAAATTGATATCAAAGAGGCCCTTAATGAATAGTAGAAAATGAAAAGAGAATATTTCTTTAATATAATCATCATAAATTAGTGTAATTTTTTTTTACTATTTTAGTCATTAAATGACAAACGCACAACGAGCATTGAATGTGAGACGTGAGGCTGGAAGGGATTTCTCAAACCATCAGATTAAATAGTTCAGCGTGCAATTTGTGTACTTTAGAATTCAAAGAAGACACAAACCTTTCGACATAGTACATTTTATTTTATAAAAGGAAGATTAAAAGAGAGAAAATATTTTATACATTTGTGAGGACATTATTTAAATTTGACAAATTCTCCTAAGTGTACATCCTTATGATTAATTGTTTCTCTTAAGAGAAAACCTTCTGATTAAGACTAAAAATATAAGATCACTCATTCATGAAATGGCTCTTATAGTATAATAAAGAGATGATCCTCACTTGTTCTAAGAGGAGTTTGGGATTGATGACACCTAATCAAGATTAAATGATTTTGATATCTTAGACACTCATAGATATTGATCTATTTATTCAACAAATATAAGTGAGCTAACCTAACTTGAAGATATTTATTATTAGCCATAAGATAATTCATCCAAAAGAACTTGACAAACTAGGTGGAAAAGTAGCTAAGAGGCTAATTTTAGACTAACTCAAGCTGATAAAAGGACTTGTCTTGTTAGATATATCAAGTAAAATTAGAAGCGCAAAAGCATGCCCTCAATGAACTTACAAGTTTTAGTCATGATCATAATCTTATGGTATTGTCATAATTGGACTAACCACTCAATCACAAGGCAAGCACCATATCCCTACTAATGTAGAATTTCTTTAGTTTGTTTGTTTGACAACATTTATATATAATTGACTCCTTTGTATGGCTAGGGTGAAGATTTGCTCAGGAAATATATATATATATATATATATATATATATATATATATATATATATATATATATATATATATATATATATATATATATATATATATATATATATATATATTATTTTTTTAATAGATTTTTCATATATTTTTTAGAGGATATTTACATTATAGAGATATTCTTCCTTATATATTTTAAGGGGCGTGCATAAAGGATATTATTTATTGAGAGCATTTATTGCATATGCATACATTTATAATTTTAGGGTTGACAGTAGACAGGAGGCCAACCATTAAGGACTTTAGGGTAATAAAGGGGTAATGACCATAGTTCTTTAGACTTTAGTGGAGAGTTCAACATGTGAATCTTCAAGGTTGATTAGGATAATAAATAAGAATCCACTCAATTTAAGAACTTTTTTCATTATAATCATCATTAGAAATGTGTTGCATGAGATCTTAAGGGATCTTTTTTATATACATTAAAGGTAGTACACAGAGTCATTAAGAAGTTAAGAGAAATCCAATCATTTTGACTTGATCATTAGTTTTTAAATACATTAAAGAATTTTTGCTTGTGATATTATTGACCTCACTTTTAGTGAAGATTGACATTGTTGACTTCATTTTTGGAGTGATGATTAACCCTTCTCATTTTAGACTTAGGACTCTCCTAGACACTTAGATCTCCTTAGTAATAAGGCACTTCTAGTGACTAAGGGAATACTAAACCCAAGCCTAAGACATAGGAATGCATACCCTAAGCTTAGGATACGCCTTAGGACAAATAGGTTCCACCTATCCTATGGCCTAAACCAAAAACCCATGTTTATCAACTCATCCAAATCTAAGACTCCCATAAATGAAACACAACCAACCTCAATTGAATTTATTTTCTCTCCAAGATCCAAGCCAAATTGAGTTAGGCCCTAACATAAGTTAATTCCATCATGATCCTAAGAACTCAACCTAAAGGCCATTCAAGCAAACTAAACCCATTCTAACATTCTCAATCACTCCAATCATTCAATGGACCATTTCAAACCTTTTCAACACTCTCAATCAAACCAATCAAACCAATCAAACCAAATGAATCCAATTAACCCAAGTTAGCCCATTTAACCTAAAATGACCAAATGAGCCAAAACCCAATCAAATCCAAATCAATTGCAACCAAGGCCACTAATAAACTCTAAATTCATCATTGAACTCCAATCAACACCCAATTGAACCCAATTTGACTCAATCAATCTAATTTGTCCACTTGACCCAAAGTGGGCTAAATGACTAAATTGACTCAAACTTCAATCCAACCCAAATTGGATTGAATTGACATCAATCTCTTCCATAATGATTATTGATCATCTTGGATAGCCAATTTCAATCAATTGAATCAAACCAAATCAATTTGACTAATCAATCAAAGTTGACCCAATTTGACCTAAATGGTCAAAAATCTCATTTCAAACCAAATTGATTGAAACTAATGCCTCTAATCAACATAAATTGAATGTTGAACATGATCCAACCTCCAATTGAACCCAATTTGGTCAACCCAACCTAATTGACCCACTTAGCCCAAATTGACCTAAAGGTTCCAATTGAACCAAACCCTTCCATGATCCAAATCAATTCAAACCACCACCTACAATCATTCATAAATGATCAATTGAACACAAACCTAACCCATGCTCAAGCCAATTTGGCTAATTTGACCAAATTGGTTAACTTACCCATTTGACCTAATTGAACCCATATGAGCTAAAATCAAATCCACTTCAAATTAATCCAAACCAATTGAACCAATGCATTCCAAATGACTGATTGAACTAACCTAAATCCTTGGTTTGACCCAATTTGACCAATTGGTCAACATGACCTAATTGGACCCAAATTGACTCATATGGGTCAAATTGAGCCAATCCCTATCAAATCAAGTCCAAATCCAACCAAACTTGGCATGACTCATCCTTCGGTCATCATGGGCATGCTCAAGTGGACCCAACTCATGGTGAACCCGATTTAGGTCAAAACCCTTGAACCAAGTCACCCAAATAAGATAAAATCCCCATTTTGGTGGGTTCTCCCACTCCCCATGTCTTGATAACTATCTTCGGCCCTTCTTGGACACTAGGACCACTAACCAAGGCGATGGGCAGCCTTTGGCTAAGAGAGGGTGAGTTCACCCAGGCATTCCATTAGTTCACTTAGAGGAGGAGGTACACCCCCATGCTATCCCATGCCACTGCCTCAGCCTCTCAAGCACCTCCACCTCAATAATCCCCTACCACCTCCGACCACCTACCTCAACCGGACGGTTGCCAAAGGCTGAATCAATCTTAGCCCTTGGTTCACTTAGGGAGGATAGTATACTTCTCCCCATCCATTGAAACTTCACATAGAGCTTCCTCAGAGGATTCTGAGCAGTCCGAGCCCTTTCCCCAAATATTTAGTGCACTCCATCATAGAGAGACCAACCACTGAGCGAAATAGAGAGCTCCATCCGTCCAATCTCATCAAAACTCTACCAAACTCAAATTAACTCTTTCTACACCTTCACCAAACTCCGGAGAGTTAAAACAAATCATTCCCCGAGCAATTTGATCACTAGAAGGCATCCCAAGACCAACTTTGATGAGTTTTATGGTGGCGCTTGGTCCATAGAGGAATCTGAGGCTGAGATCTTCTCAATGAGCTTCGTCATTTAAAGCTACAGTCGAAGAGATCTTTAGCTCGAAGGTAAAATTCCATTAACCGTAGATTTTCCCATTATGTGTTAGTCTTTTGTGAAATAAAATGTGATTTTATGTGATTTCTACCGTAGGATCTTCTTAGATCTCCTCCTCGCACATTTTGGAGTTGATCTCAATCCTATAAGCTCGGTGAGCTCTCAGCGGTGGGAGGCGAGAATGTCCATCTTAGATGCTAGATCATCGACCATCCGTTACATGATTAGAATGGATGATCATGATTTAATCCACTAGATTTTTGGATTTAATCCTTTCGAAATCACGAGATTAATCCCAGCTGTCCGATCCGTAGGGATGAAATCGCATCCGCCGCCACTGAGTCAACTATCGCATTAGAGATTTAAATAACCTATCATGTGGTGCCACGTGGAAAGCACTACCATCAGCTTCCATGTGGCACCGATGATTAGGAGGTTAATTAAATACATTAAAAATAGGATTAAATGGTTAGAACTTTGAAAATTCATAACTAATTGTAGAAAATCCAAAAAAATATAAATAAACCCATTTTGAAAAGGTTAAACATAAGAGAATTTAATAAAAATAAAATCCTCAATGTTTGATCAATGAATAGTGCTTAATTAGGGTTTGAAGTTTAGGCTAACTATTCTAATTAAAGCTTAATTACTTTGTTAATTGATCCCAAATTTGATAGGTTAACTCTATGAGATGTCATGTGCCTCTCATAATTTTTTTAGAATTTATTTGCCATGTAATTTGAAGAATTTAAAATTCTAATCTTAATTACCCTCCTTAATCAATTTTATATTTATTAAAATTTTTAAATAGTAAAAAATAAATAATTTATGATGATTAATCACTACAAACAGTGGGAATGGTGAGGGAAAATAATTAGGTCCCCTTTTCTAATTATTTTCCTAAATGCATTTTTTTAGGGAGGTTAATTAATTCATGATATAATTAGGGATTAATTAGGCAATTAATGATGAAGTAAAATCACATAAAATGATGATTGCTTTAGATAATTCAAATTTGATTCATGGGTTGGGTTCCCCTTTATGTGTTTAATAACATAAAGATCATTAAGGACTTTATGGTTAACTCATGAGTGTGAGAAAATTATATGAGTACTTAATTTAGTTCTTTCCTTAATCTAATTAACTCTTAAATATGAGCCTAATTGCATTAGGTCCCTTTAGGAGCATTGCAAGTTTTAATTTCTCATAAGCATATCATTGGAGGCTCATGATTAAATAGTTAATTAAATTAAAGAATCTTAGGAAATGGTAATTAAATTTGTTAATGACTTGAACTTAATCAATCATAACAACAATGACAATAAGAACAAGCCTTTAATCAATCCATAAAATTTATTTAATTAATTTCTTTAAACACACTAAATCATCAATATGGGATGAGGTACACACCAAGTGTCATTTCTCCTCTTTAGATTTTAATAATTCAAATACAAAAATCAAACTTCATAAAGTGCTTTAGTTAATCTTAAAGAGTTCTATTTTACTTGATTTTCCTTAAGAATTAATGTGGTTGAATGTATTATGTGGAAATGTTTAGTTATTCCATTTCAATCATTATAAATTTGCATGTCATTTGTTTCATACAACCATGGTTTCAAAAAGAATCAAAAGAATATGGTTATAGCTAAGTTGCATGTGTTGGATAAATATTATTATATGGAGTGACTATTATCACTAATAAATCTCAAATTATTTTTAAAGTTATAAGCTAATGATAAAAATATAAGTTAATAATGGCTATAAGTATTCAATGAAATTTACATTTACTTATAACTTAAATATGTTAAAGGATTGTTCTATTTTTATGATATATGTGTATGTTTACATGTGTTTGGAGTTAGCAAGTATATAGTCTATGCATCTAGGGAAATGAGGTTTTAAGTAGCCCTAAGGAGATCTTAGATTACCTCACTTTTTTAGTTTAACAATGTCACATAATTATTTAATTTCATTTCATGTGTATCCATGTACAAGTACTTTGGATAGAATTTTGCTTTGTGTGAATAAATGATTCGTTATTATACAATCTTTGCATGATTTTCATTCTTATGTTAGTGTATATGTCTGCATGTATTTAGGTTAGAAAGTATATAGTCTGGACATCCCAAGAATACGAGGATTTAAGTAGCCCTAAGGAGGTCTTAGATTACCTCACTTCCCTAGTTTAACAATGACACGTACTTGCTTAAATCTTTAATACATGTGTACACATGCTTAACTAAAGGATGAAGCATCTCTTTTCTACAAAAATTACATGCATCAAGAATCATCAAGTGTGCAAAAATATAAAATATATTGTATGTATAGATAAGTATGTTAAATTAAATATCACGATTAATAAAAATAGAGAGATGTGTATGCTATTGATGATGAAAAGGAATGATGAAATATTGTTCATGTGATAGTGGTTCAATTTTATTAATCTTAAGATGTCTTTCATGTTTGAATGAGATTCTTTAAGATTAACAAAAACTTAGGTTTAATATAAATATTTGATAAGCCATTCATTAAAGAAACCAAAGTCATAATAATATACCCTTAGAAAATAATTTAGGAGAGGGATTAAGGAGGTCAAACCATTTTTCTCTCTTTATAATAATTATATATTAAGTAGGCATAAAAAAATATAAATTAAAATTAATAATTTCTTTTATTAACTTGAAGTGGAATAATCCCCTAATGTTTAATTTAAATAATTCCAAACTTTAGGCGATCTTAATTTTAAAGCCTAGTTAAGACATACCACTAAACCATAGCACACACATTAGATTACTAAGTCACCAATTCTAGCTCTAAGTTAGGACGGTGTATGTTGTGGTATTATATTTTATTTTGTGATGTAATATTTTAGATTGGATATTATGATTATTTATATATAGATTGGATGTTAGGTCGCTAATAACCTAATGATATTTTTTACAGGAGATTATGCTAAAGGGGTTACTGAAATAATAAGAGAATATAAATGCTTTTGCTTGTAAGCATAATCAATTAGAATAGGTGGGCTTATTTACCCATGGGTTGCTAAGCCCGAACATATAAAATATAATTGCTTGGTTTGTATGTTTGTTTAGCTAACATCTATTTTATAAATGTAGTTAGATTGCATTTTCTATAAGTATGTAATTTTTGTAATAGAAATTAGGATTAGTGCTGTGAGATTTAGGTAAGAAGGTTAGAAGGCATACACGGAAGGCCTGAAGCCTAGAGTAAATCAATTTATAGGAAGAGAAAATAAAGCAAAGTTGAAGACCCCCATAGCATTTATTTCATTATAATCATAATATTCTTTTATAATGAGGTTGTATAAGGGGTAGAGCTACCTAATTTCTTTCTTTTGGGTTTGTCGGTGGTAGGTCACAATCTTTTATTCTTTTACAAAAACTTAAATATCTGATTGTTCTGCTTAGTTTGTGTAATAGAAATGACATATTTTTCATAAGTTTCTTAAAGTGTGATGTTTTGATGTGTGGCTTGGATGTAGTATGCTCTTTGGGATAAAAATTAACTTTTCTACCCCAATTAACAACTCCTAACTAAAATTTTAAAATAATTCACAACTCCGTATCAAAGCCTAGGATGTAATCAAGATAAATAAAAGATTTAACAACTCCTTAGCTGAATGGTGTATGTTATAACAATCATGCATATCATTTCACTTATAAATAGGGGGGTCTCCACTCTTACACAATAGGGGATATGCTTGACCTTTGAGGGCATCCCTTGTAGTGGAGAATACCTCCTCCCACTGATTTATCCCATAATCTTATTTCATCATGCATATAGGCATAATTGTCTGTGGTAAAAATTTTTATTTAATTCTCTTTAGAGAATAAGATATATACTTCTATCTTCACTCTATGCAGGATATAATGAGGATGGAAATATACATCTCTTCTTCTCTTTATGTATTTTGATATAACGTAGATCCGTATATATTTTTATTGATGGTGATCGAGTATGACATTGAGGAGAGGTGCACTATCTCAAAAGATAAAAGTCACAAACTTACAATGACCCTAATCACCTCAATAAAGACTCCAAAAGATAATGGATATGCATATGTACCAAAGATTCTTCTCCTACTTTAATGGGTATGACATTGAGGAGAGGTGCACTATCTCAAAAAATAAAAGTCACATCAATGATTCACCTCACAAAGACTCAAAGATAATGGGTATGCATATGTAAGATTCTTCTCCTACTTTACATGAAAAAGTAAAGTAAGATTTATTTTAAACTAGGTTCATTAAGTTCCCTATAGGGGTAAGCCCCCATAGTTAATTACATCCTAAGGGATGAGATCCCTTAGAAATACTCTCAATTAAGGTAAATGATCATTATCTCCAAAGATTTCAATAGGTAGGACTATCAATTGATTAGTTTATTTTGGAAGATCAAATGGGATTGATCAAAGAGAGGGAGTTATTATCAAAGTCAAAAGAAGATAAGTAGAAGATACCCACGATGCTAGGAGCCTAGCGAGCATCTCAAACTATCATATAGTTAGGCTTTATATTTTTGAAATTGATTTAATTTGTTTGAATTAAATTTTTCATTAGAAATTTAGGGCTTATGATTCCATAACACAAGATTAAGAAAATACCTAAGAGGTGAAGATTTGTGCTTATAGCTCGCAAAGGGGAGAAGCAACCTCAGAACTTAAATCTAGGAAGCTTTGGCTAGGGCCAAAAGCATAACCTAAATCTCTAAGGAGAAAATGAGTATTTGGTTTGCCTCCATAAGAGGACAAATCACTTGGACTTACAACTACCTAGGAGTGGCCACCAACTAACTCCTCCTATAGTTTTAAATTCATGTAGGCAAGCCATATACTTTATGCAAGATAGCTAGGTTGTTATTTATTTAGAAAGAGACTAAGTCCTTAAACTCACTCCCTAAAGAGACTAGATCATTTAAGGGTATGTTTCAAATGAACTCAATCTAATGCAATTTATATTTCATTTTATTTTCATTTTGGATAATTATTTTGACTCAGGCTAATAGGATTCATATGCCTAATGCATGATAAATGAGATTATTGGTCAAAAATAGTGAGAAGGGAGAGGTGTGTTTTCATCATGGCTCTCAAAGGTCAAGCCAAGTTTCTCTAGCAAAGGTCGAAGCCCTCCAATCAAGAGTAAAAATAATATATATTTGTGCATGATGTTATAAAAGAAGTACTCATCCAGCAAAGGGGTTACTAATTTATTTATCTTGATATTAGCCTAAGCTTTATGTGAGGTTATGAGTTCTTTATTTTAATTTTGAATTATTAAATTTGATAAAAGATTTTATTTTTTTCTAAGAGGCTAATTCACATCTAGGCCTTGCATAAAGCAAGGATGAAACTAGAAAAAGGATGCCACTTAATGCACAAGCTAAATAAATCATCAATCAATTTATAAAATCCATAAAGAATAAGAGGCCATTATGGTACCACCGCCACAAAAAAAAATCAGATTGTAGAGCTCTACCCTTATATAACCCAGATTACAAATGAATTGCATACAATTAAGCAAGGAACTCATTGTTATGGGGGTCTTCAAACTTTATTTCTTTATTTTTTTTCTTTTCTTATTTCTTCTTCTTTTCTTCTTTCTTCTTTGGTTCCTTCTTTTGCATGGTTGGAAGGTGGATGCTCCAAAGGCTTCACATAGTACATAAGATGAGATCTTATGACCAATGCTCATCCTAATCCCCATAACAATTATTCCAAAATCCTAATTGCAAAAATTACATGAAAAGGAAAAAAGTAAATCTAGCTAACACCGGCAAAATAGAGATTACCTAAACAAACTACATAAATCCCAAACATGTATATTGGACTTATCACCCCACACATGGGTGACTAAGTTCACCTAGCTTATTGGATTATGCTTAGGGGTATAGGCACCTGCACAACAAAAGCATTTATATTTTTATTTATTACAACATCCCTTAAGTATAATCCTTTATAGAAGATAATGGTTAGAGTAAGATCGCCCTACCATTCATTCTATGCACATATATCCTAACATCCAGACTAAAATATTACATGATAAAATAAAAGTAAACATCAAACTATGCACCACCCTAACCTAAATCTAGAAGTGGTGACTTAGCCTAATGTGTGTGCTTTAGAGGTTTGTGTGGTATGCTTAGTTATGGCTTTAAGTTAGAATTTTTGAAGTGTGAAGGATGTTCAACTTAGAGGAGAGTTTCATTTAAGTGATTTAGTTATTTTGGGTTGATTTTATTTTATGTTTGGATTAGGTTCATATGAATCCCATAATTAATTACTAAGTTATAAGGAGAGGGAAAGAGAAGAGAACTTCTCTTTCCTTCACTAACCTAAATAATTTCTAAAATGGATTCATGTTTTAGTTTTATTTAGTGAATATTTAATTAAGTGTTTTAATTAAATGTAAGTTTATATGAACTCTAAATAAACCTATTCAAAAGAAAGGCATTTCAAGATTAAGTAAAATGAACTAAATTCACAAAGCATACATCTCTTCATTTCTTTCATAATATGTATAACATGCATATGAATGAGTCATAAGAATATCTATACATACCAAATGGGAATATTTATCACACTTTATGATGCATGCTAAGTAAGTTATTTTAAGAAAATTTGAGTGTTTATGATGCATGACTTTCATTAAGTAGAAAAGGGGTTACTTATCCAATTTTCACATGCACATATGAGTGTATGAAAGGCATAAGTGAGTGCGGTGCCATTATTCGCACCAAGGGTGTAAGGTATAAAACCTAATTGGGGCTACTTAAAGCCTCGCAACCTTGGGGTTGTCCAGACTAATATACTACTTTTCTTAAATACAAGCATGTGTACAAAAGAAATGATTGGAAAAGAAAGATGCAAAAGTTTGTATTTGTTTGTTGGATTTTATTTATGGAATTTATATGTGTAAGTGTAGGTATCCTTCTTAAGTCATCACATAGAAATGAATAGGAGATGGAATTAGGCAAGTGTTAGGTTCTTTTCAAATGAACTAAACACTTTTATCAAATCATATTCAAAACTATACCAAAAGAAAGGAGAAGGAAAACTACACTAAGCACATCCTTATATTTTACTCACATGAAGCTTATAAGTATGCTATAAGTTACACATTTTTAGTTTTGATAATTGATTTATATATTTTGAAAATAATTTAAATTTAATAATGATAATAGTCACTCATATTCTTAATTTTTATTTTAAATTTGATTTTTGAAAAGCATGAATGCATGAAACTATATGACACACATATTTAGCATGTTAGGGAAGAACTGAAGTGTTGAATCTTGTAAACACATTCACTTTAATTAAATCCTAAAGACAATCTTATGAAATAAGAAAGCTTAAAGTAAATTAAAGTTTATTTAATATGGTTTTTATTTAATTTTGAATTTGAATCAATTTTAAAAATGTGAATTGAGTTTCTTGTTCCTAACCCATTCCCACATGTGTTTGATATTTTTGTTCAATTTTAGATGATTAGATTCATTTTATATTTTTATTAGGTTAAGGTATGAATTAAATATGTTAATTACCCTTACACACCACCTTAGCATAGTTAATCAATTAATTATGAGCCAATGAGATGATATAAAATCTCACAAGAAATTTAAATTTGCAATGCACCTATGAAGAAAGGGGCCTAATGCAATTTGGCTCATGATTAATGATTAGTTAAGCTAAGGGTTTAACTTAAGTAATTTCAAAACACCCCTCACACATATGAGTTGAATCTTGATTTCCTTAATTGAAATTAGGCTCTTGAACACCTAAGCATCTACCCCAAGTAGATTAATTGAGTTCTAGAAAGTTTTAGAATTTTAAGAAATTAATTAAAGAGAGTAATTAGTAAATTAACCCTTAATTAGAAGAGGATTAAGAAAGAAAAAGGGGGTTTAAGGAATAGCTTAAGGGAAATACCCCTAAATTATTTCCTAAATCTCCTATTTACTGAAATAGACCTTAATCAACTCCAACAAAGGGCTAAACTACTAATCAAACCCTTAATTAACTTTAATTACATTAAGGAGATAATTAGGAAATGAATTATTAACTTTCCCAATTAAGCCATCAATAAATCCCAAGAAAATTAGGGGAGGTAGAAGTCATCCCCCAAAATATATTCAAGAAGTTTGAGATTAATCAGTGGATTAATTAAGGAGTAATTAGCAAATTAAGAATTCTAATAGAACCCAAAGTTAGAGAAAGACACTATCCAAAATCCATTAAAACCAATTTTAGAATATTTTAGGTTGAATTAACTTTCAGTAGAAATTTACCTCATATTTTTTTGATTTTTTCAAAAGATATGAATTTTAGAAGTTTAGGTAATTAATTAGAATTATTTAAACCTTAATTAATTCCCTTATCTTCACGACATGACATGCGGTAGCGACACTTTACACCGTCACTCCGATGCTACTTGCATCATTAGCTCATGGCGGTCTATGTGCTTTTCTTAGTCGATCAAGGATCCAATGGCTAAGATTAAAGCCACCATTCAGAAGGGATTAAATTAATTCTAAAATAAGATTTAATCTGGGCCGTCCATCCGAAATGCAAGGATGGACGGCCAGAGATCATCCCTATTCTTCCTTGTAGAAAAATTGAGACTGTCCACTTTCAAAGGGAAGATCTGAGTTCTATCGAGCTCGGACTGGATTGAAACTCAACCCACACCTTCTAAACCTAATGGCAAGCACATCTAACAGTTAAAATTCCATGGGATCAAAATTTCTTTCACAAAGCTCCACACCACATTGAGTTTAATGATTGAAAATGGCATACCTCGTCAGAGGTGATCACCGACGCTCGATTCCCTTGGAGAAGCTTCGTCTAGTTGAGACAAAGCTTTGGTGAAAGTTTTAGCTCTTGAGGTTGAGTGAATAGCTCTATGGACCAACTCCTCCTCCTAGTGAGCTGGGTTTTGATTGAAGTGGATCCCCCCTTGCTTCAAGAACTTGGAAGAGAGCTTAGGCAAGCTCGATTGGGTTCTTTGATGGAGTGTGCAAATGGAATTTGGTTGAATTTGAGTGTGTTGAGAAATCAATGGAGCTCCCATGTTTTCACTTAAGGAAAGAGAAATGGCCTATTCAATCTCTTTCTAGAAGCTTGGAACTCTTGCTAATGACTCTTATTACTCTCAGGCTTGACAATGGAGAAGTGAAGTTTCAAATGAATTGGGAGTATATCTCCCTTTGGCAATCGGACCAAGAAGGGAGGAGCCATTTTGATCCAATTGAGCTTAGTGGTGGGTTTGATAGGCCGTTTAGGCTGTCCTTGAATTCATTTTAGGCTAGGGAGTGGATTAGTGGGTATGTGCTCATTTCAAGTGGGAAGAGGGTGTGCCCATTTCAAGCCATGTGCTCGGTTTGGCCATATGGTGGAGTTGGGTTGGGTTGGGTGCCCTCCCAAGGGTTTTACTTGACCTATTAGGAGAGTATCAAGTAGGTATGAAGAGGAATTGGCCAAATTCCCCATAGATTTGACCAAAAATTATTCTATGGCCTAGGGATAAAATGGCCATTTGGCTAATTTTTGAATTTGGATATGTTGGGTATGTTGAGAAAATAGGTTTGGCCAAGTTTCATTGTATTTGGAGTTCATTTGATATGGTTTGGCTCATGTTGACCTATTTAGGTCAAAATGGGTCAACTTGGGTCAAGTTGACCAATTGTTTAAATTTGGTCAAACCAAGGGTTGCATCAAGTTCATATGAACATTTGAAATATTTTGGTCACTTTGGTTTGATTCAATTTGGATTAGGTTTGAATTTGGTTCATATGACTTCATTTAGGTCAAATGGGTCAAGTTGACCAATTTGACCTATTTGACCTATTTGAGCTAGGTCATGGGTAGGTTTAGGTTTGGTTAGTCATATGAAGTGGATTGGTATCTTTGTTTCCAATCAATTTTGGTTAAGTTTGAATTTGGCTCAACATGACCCTTTAGGTCAAGTTGGGTTCAAAATAATTGGGCTAGGTTAGGTCTAGTTGGCCAATTGAGGCTTTAATCAAGTTCAACAACCCATTGGTTTCAATCAATTTGGCTTAGATCAAGTTTTGACACATTTTGACTTTTAGGTCAAGTTGGGTCAACTTGGGTCAAGTATTTGGGCTAGGTTAGGCTTAAATGTTGATTTGGTAAAGTTCAAACATTGGTCATGAATGAACTTAGATCAATGGTTTCAATCAATTTGGCCTATGGTGGATTTTGGCTATGTTGGGTTTCATTTTGGCTAAGTGTTGACTTGGTCAACCCTTAGGTTTGACTTAGTTTGACCCAATTTGATTGATTGATCATCTCATGATGATTGTTGATCATGATGAGAGGCATATGTGAGTTTGATTCAATCCAATTTAGTTAGGATTAGAATTTGGCTCATAAATGTACTTTTGGTCACTTTGGGTCAAGTGAGCCTAAGTGAGTCAAATGGCTTGGTCAAAGCTTGATTTGAGTTTGATTGAACTTGTATATAGACTTATGATTGAAATATAAATCCATTTGCAAGTGGTTTGAAGTCAAATGAGTTTTGATTTATTTGACAATTTCAAATTCAAAGGGTGAACATGAAATGGATTTTGACTTGATTTTTGAATTGAGTTTTGATTTAGTGATTGAAGTTTGTATTTATATTTGGATTCATGATTGAAGGATTGATTGAATCATGAAGGAAAATCAAGAGTTTAGCTTGATTTGAAGTTGATTTGGCTAAGTTCAAGATTTTGACTTGAAAGGCTTAGGTTGGATTTTGAATGGATTTGAGTTTGTTTTTTGGAAGTGGTTTTGATTGTTTGAATTTATATTTCATTTATATATGTGAATATAAATGAGAATATAAATGGGTCATGAGAAAATTTCATGAATTTGCAGTGATTTGATCATGATCTAGGTTAAGTCCTTAAGAGGAAATTTAAAGGACTTAAAGAAATTTTGGAGTTTAGATTTAAATTTTGAGTTTAGTTTGATTGATTTGAATTTATATTTCATTTATATATGTGAATATAAATGAGAATATAAATGAGTTGTGAGAAAATTTTATGAATTTGGATTGAGTTGAAGATGATTTAGGTTAAGTCATTAAGAGGGAATTAAAGACTTAAGAAAGATTTAGAATTTTAGATTTGAATTTTTGAATTTAGTTTGATTGGTTTGAATTTATATTTCATTTATATAAGTGAATATAAATAAGAATATAAATGAGTTATGAGAAAATCTCATGAGTTTAAATTGATTTAAAGATGATTTGATCATGATCTAGGCTAAGTCCTTAAGAGAAAATTTAAAGGACTTAGGAAATTTTGAAGTTTTGGATTTGAGTTTTGAGTTTAGTTTGATTGATTTGAATTTATACTTCATTTTTATATGTGAATATAAATGAGAATATAAATGAGTTATGAGAAAATTTTAAGGATTTGAATTGATTTGAACATGATTTAGGTTAAGTCCTTAAGAGAAGAAAAGGACTTAGGAAAGATTTTGAATTAGAAGTTTGAATTTGGATTTGATTTGATTGATTTGAATTTATATTTCATTTATATATGTGAATATAAATGAGAATGTAAAGTGTTATGAAAATCTCATGAGTTTGAATTAATTTTGATTTGATTTAGGCTAAGTCCTTAGAGAATTAAGGATTTAAGATGGAAATATTTTGAACTTGGAATTCAATCATGGGTTTGAATCATGGGTCTCAATCATGGATTTCAATCATGTGTCTCATCATGTGGCATTGATTTGAGTTTGGAGAAAGTCAAATAAGATTGATTTGGAGTTTGACTTGAATGAAATAAGGTGAGCAGTGGTTCAAGCTAAGGGTAGATAAATTTTCCTAACACCCCTAAGGCATGACCTATTCCTATAGCAAACTCTTCTAAGTTTCTAAGGATAGGTTGAGTGTCCACCTAATTACTAGATATGTCTTAAGAGTAAGGATCTCTTAACGTCTAAGAGGAGTCTTATGTCTAAGATGGAGGGGTTGAGAGCTCATCCTAAAAATGAGGTCAACATTGTTCTAAGCTATGCGAAATAAATGAGTTGAAATGATATAAAAATATTATAAATTTTTGTATTAGTCTAAGTCATATTTAAATGCAAGTCATGATTTAATCTCTCCGGGAGTGAGCTTAGGACTCTATTTTTTTTTATCTTAATTAAATAACACGCTAGCTATTTTGCATTTACATAAGACCAACCTATATGGATTTAAAGCGTAAAAGGAGTTAGTTGGCGGCCACTCTTGGCGGCTGTAAGTCTAGAAGAGTTAGAATGGGTTTATCCTCTCTTATGGAGGTAAATCATTGTGTCCCATTTTTTTATTAGACTTAGGTCATGCTTTTAACTTGTGCTAAAGCATCATAGATTTAAGTTTTGAGGCTACTTATTTCCTTCAGGCTATGAGCATAAGTCCTCACCTACTAGGCATCTCCATAATCTTGTGTTGATGGATTATAAGCCCTAGTATTCTAATAAAGATTCCAACTTAAAAAAAATTAATTCTCTCTTTCAATATGTAAAGCCTCATTATAGGGTAGACCGGGACACTCCTAGGCTTCCAGTGTCATGAGTGCTCCTACTCATATTTCTTTGAAATTCGCAAATAAGTCCTTCTACTTAGACTCTCCAACTTGACTTTCATAAATACTCAATCCTTTGATAGTCTAGCTTTGAAATCTTTGGGGATATTGATTGACTACTTTAATCGAGAGTCTTCTTAAGAAATTTTGACTTTTTTTAAATGTAATTAACTATGGAAGCTTGCTTCCATAGGGAAGAACTCAACATAAAATAATCCTTGTTTTACTTCTCCATGTAAAGTAGGGAAAGATCTTTGGTATATCTAAGACATCGCCTTAGGAGTTCTTATTAGGCGATTATGTCTAAGTAGGGTAATTTTTCCATCTTTTAGAATGGTATATCATACCTTAATGTCATAGCTGATCACATCGATAAGTATCCATTAAGATCTGTGTGGTGTCCAGACTACTCCAAATTAAAATACTATAGACACAAGTACTCTCCTCCTTACCTCTTAGAATCCTATCTTAGTAAGACTCATTCAGTTAGAGCCTTATGACACTCTTAGTGACTAAAAGGACATCAAATCATACCAAAGTCAAAATTAAACCTAATTTTATTTAATCAAAATCACTGATTGAGTCAATTAATCCAATTTAGCACATTTGGCTTATTTATGTCACCTTAACCCAAACTCAAATCAAATAAAAAAATTAACCCAAATCAATCAAACTTAAAGTTATCAAATCAACTAAACCCAATTGAACGCTAAAGGACATTCAAATCATACCAAAGTCAAATTAAACTAATTTTATTTAATCGATCCATTGAGTCAATTAATCAATTTAGCATTTGGCTTAGTCACCTTGGATCAAATCAAACAAATCAATCAAACTTAAGTTATCAAATCAATAAAATGATCAATTTGGCATTCTCATCAACTAATCTTAGTGGATCAAATTCAAATTAAAAATTAACATAAATTGATCATTTATAAATCCTTTGAAATCTTAATCAAAGATCTTACTAACTAAGTCTTAACTTGTTTAAATAACTCACTAAACTCAAGTTAATCTAATTGAATCCTATTGAATCTATATCATATTAAAATTAATCTAAATCAAATCGAGATAATGTTTTAAAATTATTAAATAAACTTAATTGATCATATCTCATGCTCAATGAAATTTAATTTGACTAATTGAGTCATTTTACCTAAATTGACCTAATTAAATCACTTAGAGCTAAATTCAATTAAATTAAAATTAAACTAAACTAATCACTCTAATTCACTTTAAAATGATAAATGAACTTACATCAACCCTCAATGAGCCCACATTAACATTAATAGGTCACCTTAAGCCAAACCTAATCTAATTTAGCCCAAAACTAACCAAACTTGGTTAAACTCTTCCTTAGGTTACCAAGGGTCTACCAAGTGAGCTTGAATCAAGGTGAACCTAATTTGGGTTGAACCCATGTGGACCAAGGTCTTTAAGTGAAGATAAAATCCTTAATTAGCAAATCTGACCTCTCCATTTGGCTTCGACAGTCACAAAAATATTCCCCAAGCTTAATCGATTTAACCAAGCCAACCATTAACCAAGTGAGGCTAAAATCACATAGAATAACCTTTAGTTCACTCCCCATGGTTTGTCCCTTTCTCCTCCATGTCTGAAACTTGGCTAGCCATTAAAGGTGTCCCATGTGATCAGTCCAAACCCAATTTGAGCTCAAATGGCTAAGCCACCATCTCCCCATGGCTAAACCAACATAAAAGCTTGGTTCACATGTGGAGCCTCACATAATTTGAATTAAGTGGAGATAAAATGCTAGAATCACTCTACATATTCCTAATAAAAGTGCCCAACCATCCCAGATAGTCAACTCACATAGCTGGTGATACCACCATACTTTACCACCCAAGCCGAGCACCACCCCCTCTCCAAGCAAAACTCACACTCGTTAAGAAAGCAATTCATCACACCCAAAAACCTTCCTTGACCTCTAAGGATCACAACCAAGTAATTCCCCTCCCTTGGTGAGCATAGGAAGCTTAAGAATGATCGAACTCTTATGAGGAGTAGCAATGTGTTGGTGCTTAGAGCAATTCATCGGTATATAGCTAGGGATATGATAATGGGATGCTTAGATCACTTCGAAGAAACTCTGCATTGCATCAAATCACTAGAAATGAGCTCTAGTGAGGTATATCCCACAAATCATAAAAAACTCTTAGGATTTTCATGGTGAATGAAGCGAATATATGAATACCTAAGATCTAACCATATAATTCTCTTCCATTTATTTATTAGAGCCTATTCAATGTGTTAAATCTCATAAATCAAGCTTAGAGTGCTCGGACAAATGAGAAAAAGATGGACGATCTCCATTTCTCAATTGAGAAAGGAGATGAATCACATAACACTCATTTAGATGAATGACAGTAATTTAGTTGTAGTTAAAAAATCCTAGTTTCTCCTTTTAGGACTGCGACATTAATCTAGACTGTTCAATCTTTTGATCATATGTCTCAAATTGAAAGCACATAAGCTGCCATCCACGTTGGTTTTATTTTAGCAAATTGGAGCGTGCTCCATTAGTGTTGTATGAATAAGTAGCAAAAATAAAGATTAAAATGATTTTAAAAATATCTTTCAAAAATATTAAAATATAAAAAATAAAACCAAAAAAATATAAATATTCTCACTTTAGACTCAACATTTATAGGGGAAATTAATGGATCTAAACACGTTAGTATGTATTGAGTAATTTAGGAGTAATTAAAGTTTAATTAAAAATTATGTATTTGAAATAAATTTTAAAATATAAATTCAAATGGTTTGAAATATTTAAGGAATGATATGTCCTTCTCAACTTACAGTAAATTTTTTTGTGGTAATTGGATGAATGGGTAATGAGTTATTATTTTTTGAGCTCAAAATAGTAAAAATTGTTTAACAATCAATTTTAAAGTTATACAAATTAGTAAAAAAATTTCTTTGAAGGCCCAAGATGCTATCAACACATATAAACTTAATTAACATTATTAAGCCTTTTGGTTTTTTGCTTAATCATAAAGAACATTATTTTGAAATTAATTTAATCCTAAATAATTAGCATAATTAATTAGAACTTCTTAAGTTCATAAAAAAATCAAACAAAAATTCAAAAAAAATGCAAATGAGCCACCTTTATAATTAGGGTCTATTTGGGGCAGGTGTAGATTTTTGTAAAACTGATTGTAAAGCTACTATGGGGAAAACGACTTTTTGAAAATTTATTGTGAGTGTTAGAAATATTTTTTTTTAAAAATAAAAAATCCAAATATCAGCTTTTTAATAGCCACCACAGTCTAAAAATTCTCATTCTCGAAAGTAGCTTTTTACCATAAATTTTTTTTGAAAAGTAGCTAAAACGTTGGTAGCTAAATGCAATTGTGATTACTTTCTAAAAAGCAAAGTAGCTAGAAAGCTATTCTAAACACATCCTAGTCTGTTTGAATGCATTCATATCTCTGGTGGAGGTCTTTGAATAATCTGCTCTTTAGAAAGTTGTGGTGGGGCTTACTTTTTTTTTTTCAAAAAATCAAACCATAGCTTCTGGCCGTCACCGCAGGGAATCAGATAAAGTTGAAAAATATAATTATGAAATATAACTTTTTCAAACAGAATCGAACTGCGATGTGGCACCACACTGTGCCATAGCCCCCAAACTCCCCCCTAATGAATAGAGAGGAATCCAATAGTACCAAAATCACTAATTTGTATTGATTATTTTAAAAGCAATTTATAATTTACTAAAAATCTTATTTTTTTTAATTAATCTTGAAAATTAAGTCTAAATTAATCTTAATTCGACCGCGAACCAACCATAAAATTGATCAATCTAAATTTAGCCCATTTAATCAATTTTAATTCTTTAATGAAATGGTTAAATTTTTTAAATAATAATTAATCATGATATTTTAATTAAATATTTTAAAATAAATTTAATAAGTCTTAAAAGACTTACTATTACTAATATAAGTTTAGCAATATATAATTTGACTACTAAACCACCATACCAAGCCACCATTTAAGCAAGTCCCAAGCTCTTTCAAGGGAAGTTATTTTCTTCCATATAAAAAGTGTAACACTAGCTTTCCTTTGTGATATGGGACAAAAGTTTTAGTTGCATGCTGAAGCTTCACTTGGCTATAGGATTAGGGAATTGGACTAGAGAGTTGGATAAATATTAAATGGGCTTTGAAATATGAAAATCCAAGAACAACATTTTAATTTTAAACTTTATACTCATATTATAAATTTTTATAATACAAATAAGTTATTTTAAGAATATAAAATTTATAATAATATATTATAAATATTTTACATATTGTATATTTTATTAATATTTAAAATAATTGTTTTACATTATAAACTTTGTATTCTTATTTTAAATTATATTTATGTTCATAAATCTATGAAAAATTTGTTCTTATTTTTTAAATATATTTAATATACATATATTTAGATATATAATAGACATATAAATATATTTTAATAAACTTTAATTTGATTTTTAAATTTATAGTTATTAAAATTTTACTTATATGTTATTTATTTTGTTATATGTTTATCATATATTTATATTATTACTTCATTTAGATTATTTTTATTAATTGTAATATTTATTACATCATTCATCTCAATTCATAGTTTAACCTTGAATGAACCATTGAATTTTGAATTTAGTTTTTTTATCGGTATGGTTTTCTTTCAATCTGATTACAAATAAATTTCTTCATTTTTAAATGCAAGATCTCGCTCAAAGACATTCCTCATCTTGATATCCTTAATCATAATCTTAACACACAAGGAGAATGATGTAGTTTGTTGGTTATATGAAGGATGTTTGAGATGGCCATGCTGATTGCTACTACTGACTATTATTATTCATTGAATTTTTATACCTTTAATTCTACTATTTATTTGATATTGAACATTGTAGTTTCTACTTCTGTGTAACTTGATTGTAAAGCTACTATGAGGAAAACGGCTTTTTGAAAAATTGTTGTGGGTTAAATATTTTCTTTTAAAAAAATTCAAATATTTTTTTTGATACTAATAACTCGATTCTTGAAAAGCATCCTTTTCCATAATTTTTTTTGAAAATTAGCTAAAAGCGTTGGTAATGCAATTGGTCTACTTTCTAAAAAGCAAAGTAGCTAGAAAGCTATCCCAAACACACCTTTAGGGTTTGTTTGGGACAACTACAGTTGTCTAAAAAGCAGTGGTGGAGGTGCTGCTGAAGAATCTGCTCTTTAGAAAGCTACGGTGGGGCTTACAAATTTTTTTTTTCAAAAAGTCAAATCACAGCTTCTAGCCACCACCGTAGGGAACCATATAAGGTTGAAAAATGCAATTTTCTCACCACAGATTTAAAAAAAAAAAACTGACGGAACACAATTTTTCCAAATAGAATCGCAGTGTGATGCCGCACCACACCGTGCCATAGCCCCCTATCTCCCCCTTAGTGAATAGAGAGGAATCCAATAGTACCAAAATCCCTAATTTGATTGATTATTTTAAAAGCAATTTAAAATTTACTAAAAATCTTATTTTTTAATTAATCTTGAAATTAAGTCTAAATTAATCTTAATTTAGTGAACCATAGTAAAACCGATCGGTCCAAATTTAGCTCATTGAATCACTTTTAATTCTTTAATGAAATGGTTAAAATTTTTAAATAATAATTAATCATGATATTTTAATTAAATATTTTAAAATAAATTCAATAAGTCTTAAAAGCTTTACTATTATTAATATAAGTTAAGCCAAATTAATATATAATTTGACTACCAAATCACCATACCAAGCCACCATTTAAGTAGTCCCAAGCTCTTTCATGAGAAGCTTTTTCGTTCATATAAAGAGTGTAACATTAGATTTTCTTTGTCATATAGGACAAAAGTTTTAGTATGCTGAAGCTTCACTTGGGATTAGGGAATTGAACTAGAGAGTTGGACATTTAAAATATTAAATGGGCTTTGAAATAAGAAAATTAGAACAATATTTTAATTTTTTAACTTTATACTCATATTATAAATTTTTTTATACAAATAAGTTATTTTAAGAATATAAAATTTATAATAATATATTATAAATATTTTACATATTGTATATTTTATTAATATTTATATTTTATAAATATTTAAAATAATTATTTTACATTATAAATTTTGTATTCTTATTTTAAATTATATTTATATTTATAAATCTATATAAAATTTATTCTTAAATTTTAAATATATTTAATATACATATATTTAGATATATAATAGACATATAAATATATTTTAATAAACTTTAATTTGATTTTTAAATTTATAATTATTAAAATTTTGCTTATATTTTATTTATTTTATTATATGTTTATCATATATTTATATTATTACATCATTTAAATTATTTTTTTAATAATTTTAATATTTATTAAATCATCTGGCTTAACTCATAGTTTAATGCTGAATGAATCATTAAATTCTGAACCTCTTCTTCTTTCATTCTTTTATCCGGTCTGATTTTCACAACCTTGACTGCAAGTAAATTTGTTCATTTTCTAAATGCAAGATCTCGCTCAAAGACATTGCTCCTCTTGATATCCTTAATCATAATCTTAACACACAAGGAGAATGATGTAGTTTGTTGGTTATACAAAGGATATTTGAGATGGCCATGATGATTGCTACTACTACTATTATTATTCATTGTATTTTTATACCTTTAATTCTACTATTTATTTAATAATTGATATGACACTTAAAATATTAGTAGTCGAAACACGAATCTTGATGTTAAAAGCAAGCTGATCCGAAGTTGGCGAGATTGAGCTCTCAAAATATCCTTAGTAACTTTGAGATATCGGTTAAATCCTA
This sequence comes from Cymbidium sinense, assembly GCA_021442155.1. Taxonomy (NCBI): domain Eukaryota; kingdom Viridiplantae; phylum Streptophyta; class Magnoliopsida; order Asparagales; family Orchidaceae; genus Cymbidium; species Cymbidium sinense. The sequence continues at coordinate 54,106,392 of CM038223.1, read as the reverse complement.
AAATAGCTCTCAAATATAAAGTGTTTATAGTCAAATCGAGCGTCTCGATGAGCCGGTTCCAACAAGCCAAAGATCTTGTTCGACTTCATTTGAGCATTCAAATGCAGTACATCATATGATCAAGGGGATCATTTTGAGTCAGATAAAGTGGAGTGGTACGGGTTTTGCATGTATTTCTGAGACACTCCTCATCTATAAATAAAGCCCTCATTCTTCATGAAAGGAGGCCTGAAGGAGAAGGAGAGCAAGAGAGAGGAGAGAGCTCTAAAGATCCTCCAAACCATTGTGCGCGACTCGGCGGTCAACCCATACGCCGCCGCCGCCATGATCCTTGCGTCGTCGACCATTGTTGTCGGTCATAACATCGTTGTCACTTCGTGGTCAACATTGTTAACTTCGTCGTCAACTTGTGTCCATCATCGTCGCTGTCATCACATCATTATACTTTGTCATTGTTCACATTCTCGCTTGTCCACTTCTCATACCATTAAATGTCGGGAAGATCTTACTCAAAATAGATACATAGTGGAAGCTTTTTATAGCGTGATTTTTCCCTCTTTTGAGGTTTTCCGTAAAATTCTGCGGTTTATTATTAAACTCTTTAAATACTGTGTGTCTTTGGACTCCCCAAAGAAGTAAACTTTTACTCTACCATTGGTTTTAGCAATAATTTGGCATCGTCTGTGGGATGCAAAACCCTTCAATCACAATTCCTTTTAACACCCTCGTTATGGCCAATAGGCATTCTACCGCCTCTCCCAACTCACCTCGAAACCAATCCTTGAACCAAGAATGCCAACCGCCTCACTTCCACGATCGTGACCCTATCGGTGAAGGTGTGTAGAATCTCTTTAGAAGATCATGCCCGAATGGAAGAATCTCAAAATGAGATGATCAACTTTGTGAGGAACATAATAGCAAACTGAAAAACACATCTCCCCAAGATCAATGATCAGGAGAGGTCAAAATGCTAATCTCCTTGAAGTTCCTCCGTAGAGGCAGTGATCTCCTTCTTTTAGTTCTACTCATCCATCCATCACGCTAATCCACCAATCATTGCTGGTAGCTTGACACATTCTCGTCTTGTTGACCCCACTCGTCATGTTATACGTGCAGAATTGCAAGATGAATTTCACCTCAAGATAGAAATCATCTTCCCCTCGGTATGAGGAATCCTCACCTTTAGGCTATTCTTCAACATCCTATTCCGTTGGTTTCAAGCTTCGAACATTGATTCATGATGGGCGGCGACCACATGAACACATCGACCATTACAGGGTATCATGCATATCCAACGAGCTCCTGACACACTGCTTTGTCAAGTCTTTCCAGTTACCCTCAAGGGACAAGCTCGCACTTGGTTCTACTCCCTTCCAAGGGAATCCATCCATACCTTTGATGAACTTGCCAAGATTTTTGTAGAAAGTTCATTGCAAGCGGAGGATCATTAAAGATTCCTCCCATCTCTCCCATTCGTCAAAATGAGGTGAATCACTTAAGGAATACTTAGGTTCTCCAAAAGCCTACAGGTAGACCACTATTAAGAGGAGTTTTCCTGAGGACTCCGGCCTTTTACTTGTCCTTAATGCGAGACACGGTCCTCATATCAGTTCATCGTGTGGAAGCACAAATCTCTGGCGATGAGGCTATTGCACCATAAATAATTTGAGCAATCTACTGAAAACATAAAAGCACCCAGGGAATGTGGACAATCCTATCAAGAAGCAACAAAGCAGATCTCCCTCCACGACCCCATATCAATGGCGTGAACCACGGCGAAAAGGAATACACGCGTTGAACACATCTCGTGTTAACCTCTAATGGCTATTCGAGATGAAGAAAATATCAAGTGGTGCATCCACGAAACAAATTCAGAAAATCAAGAGCAATATTGTCACTTCCATGTCATGGACATACTTCGAGGCATGCAAACAACTCAAAGAAGAAATTGAGGCTCATTCGAGGATATCTACGTCGATTTGTGAAGAATCAACGACTCAAACAAACATACCTCCAAGCGGGGCAACCGGACAATCATCAGAAACAATAAAATAATCATCAAAATTGGAGAAATTGAAACAATGCGGAGGACCAATACTATCTAATCAAGTTCTCATTACCATCTCAAAAGGAGTTAAAAAAGTCATTGATCATTCCATCACTTTTAATGACTCGGACTTAGAAGGAGTACATGTTCCTCATCAAGATCCACTTGTCATCCCAGGGATGGTGACCCATGCTATAATGTTAAGAGAATTTTGATTGATAATGGGTTCTTGATGTCTTATTTTACTCCACATTTCTTAGCATGGGTCTGGTTAGGGAAAAGCTCCAACTGCAGGACCATTATACGGGTTTGATAATCGCCCTGTGCGAGTAGAGGGGACAATCACTCTTCCCGTTGTCCTTGGTGAATTTCCTCGACAAGTGACTCATTTAATCCAATTCATGGTGGTCAAGTCAGATTCGACATATAATGCCATCTTTGGAAGGCCCCTCCAATCAATTTTTGTGCGATCACTTGATATCTCTTAAGATGAAGTTTCCAACCCCCGTTGAGTTGGGGTGGTCTGTGAAAATCAACAGATAGCGCAATCATGTTACCTCAGACAAGCCCAACCACGCCCTTCTATGACCTTCAGCATCGAAGATTTTAATTTTCGAGATGAAAAAGTACCCCAGAAAGCTTCGCCTGTAGAAGACTTGCTCTCTGTTGTATTATCAGATGACCAACCACCACGAACAGTACAAGTGGGATCCATGCTCTCAGAAGAACAAAGGGAAAAATATATAGACTTCTTGTGCGGAAATCAAGACATCTTGCTTGAGTCGACGGATATGCCGGTTGACCTAATATAATCATGCACTCCTCAAGATCGATCCGATATTCAAACCGATCATCCAGAAGCGAAGTTTTGCACGATTCTCAGGCTATTGACAAGAAGTTAACAAGCTTCTAGAAGCGGATTCATACGAGGTACATTACCCTACATGGCTAGCGAATGTTGTCATGGTTAAGAAAATAAATGAAACATGGAGAATGTGTATTGATTACACTGACCTCAACAAAGCTTGCCCGAAAGATAGTTTTCCCCTTCCTCGAATCGATCAGCTGGTTGATGCTACATCTGGACATCAAATGCTCAGTTTTTTGGATGCTTACTTTGGTTACAACCAAATAAAAATGAACCCAACGGATGAAGAAGCTACGGCATTTCAAACATATAAAGGTTTATATTGTTACCAAGTTATGCCATTTGGATTAAAAATCTTTGGTGCTACTATCAGCACTTATGAATAAGGTCTTTAAAGATTTTAGACCTTTACAATGGAGGTATATGGATGACATGTTAGTGAAAAGCTTGGAAGAATAACATATTTCGACTTAGAAATATGCTTTAACCTTCTTTGACGTTATAACATGCGACTCCGACCAAATGTGCTTTTGGGGTTACGTCGGAAAATTTCTTGGATTTATGGTAACCCAGGTGGGATAGAGGCCAACCAGAAAATCAAAGCTCTCAAAATATGACTCCCAGAAGAATATTAAGGAAGTTCCAATGTTTGAATGGATGAATTCTGCGTTATCGCTTAGCCGTTACGGGGATATATACTTGCCATTCTTTAAAATATTAAAGGGAGCTAAAATAATAATTTTCAATGGTGATGAATGTCATCTGCTTTTGAACGACTAAGGGAGTATTTAGCATCTCCACCCTACTATCCAAGCCTATTCAAGGAGATGTTATACTTATATCTCAGTTTCTTCCAGCGATAAGCTCAGTTTTAGTGCGAGAAGATAGTCGGATACAACGACCAATTTATTATGTCAGCAAAATTCTATCTGATATAGAAAGTCGATATCCACTTGTCGATAAGGTGGCTTTGTCTTTAGTTTTCTCGGCAAAATGCATACTTCCAAGCTCCACTATCGGCGTTTACACTCATTTACCATTAAGGCCATCCTACGAAACCGAAGCATCGGGAGGTTAATCAAGTGGTGCTAGAATTGGGAGAGTTTGATATAAATTTTCTACCTTGCTCTGCTATAAAGTCTCAAGTACTTGCAGACTTTATAGTGGAATGCCCAACTCCAGAGGAGCTATTTGCTACATGCCTTTCGTCTCCTCAATGGACCCTCTATGTTGATGGAGCAGGAAATCTTGGTGTGTGCAGAATCTTACTTATTTCCCCAGTGATACTTAGAGTATGGACTTAGCTAAAATTCTCTGACTAATAATATGGTGAATATGAGGCTCATAGCAGGTTGAGACTTCGCCATTGATTTGTGAAGCTCAAGACTTAGTGATACACCTGACTCTCAACTTATGCCTCCCAAGTTGAGGAAACTTTAATACTCATAATCTCAGTGGCACAATACCTCAACTTGGTAAAGTCTCTTCTTGCCCATTTCAAGACACTATCAAATCATTCACATACTGAGAGAGAATACTCGACACTCTTCTAAGCTTCTTTATCTAGGAGATCTATTTAAGAGAAGGCATGTTGAAGAAATACATTTTTTTGAGTATCCAAGGGTCATGGGGTAATTCAAGCAATTGATGAGATAAAGGAACATTCAGGTGGATGGACCCCATCTGTCTTTTACAAGAAGGAACTCTCACGAAGACTTCATATCTCTCAGAAGACAAGCTTCAAACTTTACTTTGTTATGGAGGTGAACTATACAAGCGCTTTCTCGGATGTACCTCAAATGTCTCTCTGAGGCCATTGCATTAAGAGAGGTTCACTCGGAGATATGTGGAGAACACACAGGAGGAAGGCTAGCCCTTAAAATTATAAGACAAGGGTTTCTATTGGCCTGATGAAACAAGAACATGAGTTCACAAAAAAAATGTGCAAGTTGTCACTCTAACCTCCCTCACATGCGCATACTGAGCTCTCATCCATTCATGGCCTTTTTGCTGATGGGGATTGATATCATGGGACCTTTTCGATAGCATCGAGGCAAAGTTCATCATTTTAGCAGTCGACTACTTCACTAAATGGGTGGAAGCCGAACCACTCTAAAATTACAAATGCTAAACAATTTGTTTGGAAAAATATAGTATGTCGATTCGGTCTTTTGCAAAGATCATCGACAAGGAACCCAATTCTTGGAAAAGTCTTTACATCCTTTTGCAAAGATCTTCACATTCATTTCCGGTAGCACATCCTCAAACTAGCAGGCGGTGAAGCTACCAACAAGACTATACTCAAAGGACTAAAAACACATCTCGAGAAGGCTTGGGGGCAATGGGTTGATGAGCTTTCTAATGTTCTTTGGGCTTACGCTTCATCATTCACCGGTGAGACATATAACTTGTGTTTAGAAGCTATTATACCGTAGATATGTCGGGTTCCAAGTCCAAGAGTTCAATTATTCGATCATGGGTAATGAAGAAAAACTCGACGGACCTACTCCCGAAACTCATGACATGGCCCACTTGCCGGTTGCTTATCACCAAAGGGTAGCTCATCACTTCAACAGAAGAGTAAAATCTCATCCCATATCTGTCGGTGACTTGGTCCTATGAAGTCTAGAAGCTGCAGGCAAAGGCCCTCAACGTAATAAACTCTCACCTCTTTGGGATGGCCCATATGTGGTTATAGTTGTGGTGAAGCCAGGAACTTTCAAGCTCAAGGATTCAGAGGGAAAAACTTTACCTCGAACTTGGAACAAAGAATCTCAAAATATTATCGGTAATTCTCTTGCATAATTTGCAACTTTTATTTTGTCTGGTTGTCATTTCCTCTTCATGTAGCCAACACTTAATGGGATAAAGACTTGTTGTTATGTCATCATTTCTCTTGAAACTCATTTACGTGTTAAAATCATCTTATGATTGTATCACCAAATTTATCAGAGTAATAAATTTATAGCTTTTTTCTTACAAGCTTGTTTCTTCTTCATTTAATCCTCCCACTTGAGAAAATATACAACTCACGTTGTATCTCAATCGAGCATAATCAATCCCAAGGGACTTCGACCTCTTCCACTGTAAAAAGTCAAGTAACACTTTGGCTAATACAGGATAGGTCAAAAGGTCCTTGGTGGACATCCGACCTCTTCCCAGGTTAACATCATCAAAGCACTTTGAAAACAACCTGATAGGTCAATAATCCCTTGGATTTTGACCTCTTCCATACAGTTAACGTCATCGTAATGCTTTGATAAACAACCGGATAGGTCAATAATCCTCGGTATTCAATTCAACTCCCTTCATACGGGTTAGCGTCATTAATATTCCACCAATTACCGAATATGTAAAAACAAAACAAAGCATACATAATATATATATATATATATATATATATATATATATATTAGATTAACATGATGATATAAGGATCAAGATTACATACACTAATAACAATGCATAAAAAAAAGCGTCATCAAGTGATGCTACATCATATCGATTGGTGATATCAACGTCTCCTCACCTAGGAGATGCTCCCTTGGACTCACTCTCTCCATCATCTCACGAATCGAAGAGTCTTGACACTTTGGGTGATAGATCCTCAACACTAGCTCCGGTCTTGCGATGCACTAAGCGGATTCCTTTTAGGAACCCTCGGATGAAGCCCTCCTCTAAACATTGGTGCTCCAAGTCCTTCACTTTAACATCAAGAATATGATTACGAGCTTCCTGAACATGGTCCTCAATTATACCGATAAGCTAGAGCTCTTAAAGTCTTCCTTTAAGGAGATTTCATTTGCTTCCTCGACATCATATGTTCCTTCTCAAAAGACAATCTGTAATGCTTTCTTCTCCGGTTCGAGCTCCCTTCTCATTTGCCGTGCGAGTCTCTTCTCCCTCGAGTCGGTCCTCTCCTCAATCGTCATCATGAGTGCTCCACCTCGACTGGAGAGAAAGAGAAGTCGACATGTTCTAGCTCGATTCACGCCGGTAGTGATCCTCCAAAGTCGCCACTTCTTTGGCTTTGATACTCATCTTTCTCATACTCACCTTGTAGATATTTTATCTTCACAAATTCAGTATTCTCATCTAAAGTGACACTCAAATGAGCCATCATCGCCTAATGTTTGAGTTACCTATAAAGAAAAAAATCATCACAAATATTACGGAAGAAAAGAAGAAAGAAGGGAAGACAACGTACCAATTCATCGCTGGTTGGCCTGCATATGTGATTTAACACCTCTTCAGAATGCGGCTTTGAAAACATACTCCCCATCATGAGTTGAAATAGCTAAACTCTCGGATGCCTGGGGCGAACATCTTCTTCCAGATATCGATGTAGTCACTTGACATGTCTTCTTTTCTTTAGGAAGAAACATTGCCAGATTTGTGGACTTCTTGAAAGAACCCTATGAATATGAAGGGGCCTCTCATCACCTTTACTTGATTTCTTTAATGGAAAAGAATGAGATCTCCCACTCGGATAGAAAGGCCAACCTTGAACATTCTATCTTCAACTATATATTTGTTAATGTGGTAACTCATGTTGCAAGCTTCTACATCGGGGATATTGAGTTGCCAGATCTCATTCTCGCATCGTGATGGATCAGGAAGTTCATTCAATCTTCCCCATCTCTGGAAGGCCCACTCATTTTTCAAAAAGAATCCATTAAACCAATTTCTAGATTGATCCCGTCTTTGAAAATTCTATCCAATTCTTTATAGTCAGATAAGAAACCGTCCTAGGTATCACATGTAAATCATTCGACACAAGTATTTGATGTTCAAAGTAACACCACGCTCTCACGAGTAGGCATAAACCAACTATGACCATTAAAAAATGAAAAGTGACAAAGCACCACATATTTTGAATATCTCAATCAACTCGAGCAAAGGGAATCGTAGTCCGCATGAAGAATCATAAGCAGTAGTGTGGCGGAGGTGACTCGATCGGACTTCTTGGCAACAATGGCCACTCATTAGGGGAAGAAAAACTTTCTGGAACACCATTAAACTATCGATGTGATTGGATGGTATATCGTCTGTAGTCCCTATGGGTTTTCTTGCCATCACCACGTGAAAATACATAATAAATAAAGAGGAGAAATGACAAAAATCGAGAATTTTGTAAAAGCAACTCACTCACCCCAGCAGCTTGGGCCTCTTTTTGACTCTCTCACGGATAGCTTGCGATAAAATTTTTACTGATCCGACAAAAGGATACACATACATATGAAAAAAAAAGGAAGGAGAGAAGATATTCCCTCGATGATGCTCATAAATTACTTGCCAAACTTTTAAGGAGTTTGAGCGATAGTTCTTAGCAGCTCCATCACCATCTTGGCGGTTATCAAGCTGGAACCATCCATTAAAGTCGCGAGAAATCAAATTTCCTACAGAAAAGTTGGTACTGGGTCTTGATCGCCTCAAACTGGACGGTCCGTCAAGGCGGTTGGCCTCTTCGAGGGAAAATCGAACAACGGCGTGTCGTGGGTCTTGATCGCTTGCCGACTCCCGCCAGGTTGGCCTCTTCGAGGGAAAAGCGGAACAACGACATGCGTGGGTCTTGATATCAAACCGGACGGTCCAGGCGGTTGACACCTCTTTCGAGCGGAACAACGACGTACCGTGGGTCTTGATAGCCTCAACGGACGGTCCGAAGGTTGATGCCTCTTCGAGGGAAAAGCGGAACAACGGCGTAGGGTCTTGATCGCCTCAAACCGGATGGTCCGAGTTAGCCTCTTCGAGGGAAAAGCGGAACAACGGCGTACTGCGAGCGATCGACTCAACGAACCCTCAAGAGAGAAACTAGGGCATTGAAGAAGTGTGCCTTCTCCCACAGCCCCAGGGGATTTTATAGACCTCTTAAGGGCAAAAAGGGTAAAAGCCATCAAAGCAGCTGAAACCATCAAAAGCGTCATTCGCGGCTAGGCCATGGCCTTACGCCTTCGTGCCCAGCCATGCCGTGATCCACCTGCCCGGCATCAACCAGGTCTCGGGCGTAATTCGACCAGCGCGTCCATGCCACTGGACCGGCAGGTCATCGCGTAGCATCCAGGCGATGACCGGCCGCCGACCGGATCCCTATGCGGCAGCTGCCAGCGCTGGCCCCGCGGGCACCAGCGACCCGCTTGCAGCTTCGCGCCGTCTTGCGAACGACCGGTCTCGGCCACGTGCCGCCTGCTCGCCGGTCGCCGCAGACTCAGCCGTAGCGACCAGCTCTCGCATTCCGTGATCAATTCCGACCCGATTCTGCCGTTCAGCAGTTCAAGACCCGTGAGCCGCTCTTCATGCGTTCTCAGCATGCCATTGTAGCCTCTCAGGCGTGCTCGCGACTCCGTTCGCAGATGGGTCCATAACCTCAAATCTCAAGCATACCTACGCATTTGCGCCACATCGACTTTCTTAGTCATAATCTTATGCTCCTATGAAGATTTGTTCTCTCAAAATGTGTAGTTAATGGACCCTCAAATTTCATTAAAGAATTTGCTATTTTCAAGTATTTGACAAATATTTTTGAACGATTGAGATAATGTCATCCAAAATAGGGGCGATATGACACTTAAAATATTAGTTGAAACGAATCTTGATGTTAAAAGCAGCGATCCAAGTTGGCGAGATCAAAATATCCTTGAAAACTTTGGGATATCGGTTAAATCCTAAATAGCTCTCAAATATGAAGTGTTTATAGTCAAATCGGCGTCTCGGTTCCAACAAGCTAAAGATCTTACAATTCGACTTCATTTGAGCATTCAAATGCACAATACATCATATGATCAAGGGATCATTTTGAGCCGTCAATGAAGTGGAATGGTGGTTTTGCATGTATTTCTGAGAACTCCTCAAATCCAAAAGCCTCATTCCTCATATGAATGGAGGCCAAGTGAAGGAGAAGGAGGCAAGCAAGAGGAGAGAGAGAGAGCTCAAGATCCTCCAAACCTGTGCCGCCACTTTGACGTCGTCAGCCACAGAGCCGCCATCGCGCCGCGATCCTTGCTCGACCATTGTTGTCGGTCATAGTCGTGTCAACCGTCGTCAACATTGTTTGATCGTCGTCAACATGATCATCAACTTCAAATTATATTGTCGTCAACTGTCAGCGTTTCATTCTTAGTAGTCACTTCTCACATACCATTCACAGATCCCGATTCGGGAAGATCTTGTACTCAAAGATATATAGTGAAAGCTTTTATTTAGGCCGGTTTTCCCTCTTTTGAGGTTTTCCACGTAAAATTCTGGAGTTTTATTATTAAATACATTTTGTGTGTGTCTTTCCCAAAGAAGCTAATGTGTAAACTTTTACTCTACTGCAACTGGTTTTTTAACACGCAACAATAATGAACATTGTAGTTTCTACTTGTGTGTAACTTAGTATTTATCACTATCATCTGCACTATGGTTATATTTTTAATTACATGACTTTAATCTACATAACTTTTTTGCGTATATGTATTTCATATTTAATTTGACTAAACAAAAATTTTGTTCAAATTATTTTGATAATTCAGCTTAGGATATATCAATACTTTAATTATATTAATTGCTTTTGATTATACAAAATGAATAACATTCAATTAGTCTTTTTATTTTACTTTTAGTTAATAAATATAATAAGAAAAAACTTTCAAATACTCATTATTTGAATATTAATTAGACTAATTAACTTAAATCTTGAAAAATTAGATTTAATCTTCAGCATATTAAATAATTTTCTAGATTTAAATTCCATGGGATTTATTAAATCTGGATTTACTGAAATCTATTTGAATTAAATCCTGTTTACTCTTAAGTGGGTTATGTGATAGCCCGTCAATACGAACTCAGGGTTAGCAGGGCACGACAAGCTTCAGTGCTCCGGTCGTCGATGCTTGAGGCTGATTTATTGCCAACTCGCTCAAGAAAGCCCGCCAGGTAGGAAGGAGAATATCTGGGCTCGAGTATTTAAGCCATCTCAGGTGTTGCAGTATCCAATGAGATCGTTCATTAGATTGCAAACCACTTCAAATCGATTGCAAATTGGCTGCATACAGATACCCCATAATTTTCCTTAATCCCGTTCAGGGTTTCGAATATTGTGAAGTGATCGTTGGATAGGTAGAATAGGAATTATAGATTCCTTTCGGTGCTAGATTGCTTGAATCATAGGTTATATTGCTCAGATCTTTGCCATTAAGGTGGATGGATCTCGCCTCTTGACTGGGAGAAAATATTATATGCGGAGTCCGAAAGTAACTTTACATCCGAACACTAATCGGATCTCAACACGTGTCCACTAATAAAATATGATTTGTTTATTTTATAATGCGTATGTAATGGATTAGCGTTATTGACTTTCGAGTCGCCCCATTAAAACAGCGGCAGAAAATATTACGGACGGCGTGGACGCCATTTCAGATTCTGAGCCTCAGAAAATTTAAGTATTTTATTTTTGTGTAGAAATTTTCCTTAGCTCCCTCCCCCGACGTGCATCCGACCTTCCTCCAGAGATTTGCTAAATCTTGGGCATTAAAAATCGAGGTATTATATCATCTTCATCTACATGAGGTATTTCTTGTATTCTTGAACTTTAAAGATTTAGGGTTTTCACATTTATTCCGAACGTCGAATAGGAGCACATTTGAGTTCTTTAAAGGAGACTTTGGGAGGTTTTTGGAACTATTTTTGAAGTATAAACTATGTACTCATGAGTATACACCCCATTTTTTCAAATTTTTTTTTCAACTGCAGAGTTTGTCATATGTTTAGTATATTCTATTGTAAGATGTTTTGAGTTTAATTATGAGAAAGTTGGGATTTGGAGCTATTTTTTATGTGTATTCTCTGTACACTCATGAGTATACACTTATTTTTTCAATTTTTTGCAACTCTGGGGCTTGCCATTTGCATTATACATGCTATTATAACCTATCTGGAGATGTTTCTAAGAATTTTGGTAGGGGGTTGGTTTGAGCTATTTTTCATGTGTATTCTCTGTACACTCATGAGTGTACACTTCTTTTTTCAAATTTTTTTAACTATAGGGCTCGCCATATGTTTTGTACATGCTATTGTAACTTGTTTGGAGCTTAGTCCTAGAAAATTTGGTGATTTTTGGAGCTATTTTTAATATATACTCTTTGTATTCTCGAGTGTATAAATCATTTTTTCAATTTTTTTCAACTATGAGACTTATCATATATTTAATACATTCTATTTTAAGCTGATTGGAGATATTTTCTGAAGATTTTAGGGAGTTTTTGGAACTGTTTTCTATGTGTACTCTCTAGGACTCCATTATGGAGATAATATTCTCATTAATTCACTTTTCATTTTGAAGCTTAAAATGTTTGGGAAAAGGATAACTTCAGATCGCCAACCGAAATAGAAGTGTTTGATTCTATTTCAGGCCTCTTGATAAAGTACTTATCATTTTTTAAGAAGCCTACATGTGCATCAATTCATTAGAATACATGCAATTCAACAAGATTCAACTGCCATCATTTCAATCATGTCTTGCTGGAATATAGAAAAGCTGACATTCTACATTGGTGGCCAATGCATTCCTTTCACCTCCGATGAAGGTGCATTAATTGATGGGATGCCAAAAAGATGGGGGAATATCATATGGCAGAATTCCCCACTTTTCAAGTCCAACTCAGTTGATTTTAAGAATAAAATTGAGAAGTTGAATCGCTCGTTGACCGTGACATAGTTTGTACAATTGTACATACAATTTTTTACTTTCAATTTTTTTATATATCATAATTATAGAGTGGAATTGAATTTGATCTCCTACGCTGACGATATAGAGAGATTTGTTGATTATAATTGGCCAGAAGCCATCTAGAGCTTCCTGATTTCACAGTTTGATGATATTACATCAAAAATTTTGACGCAAAAGGCACCCGGGTACATGAGTGGCTTTGTCACTCTTCTGATGGTATGTTTTACATCTTCAAATTATATTATTTTATGCATTGTAGCTAAGTTATGTAAATCTTTGTCACAGTCACAGAACACAAGAATCATATGGCCCATTCCTTCTACAAACCATTATGTTAACATAAAGTTTGTAGAGGATTCCATTAGTATTTACAAGGACACTGGGTGATGCGAAATAAATTTACTTCATTTAACTCAAAAATGTATTTATTCATATTAAAAATTATCATATTTTCTTATTAGTGTAACATAGGTCTACCTATCATTTTAGGACATATCATAGGAGGAGACCTGGCTCCTTGAAATAGTGCTGTCCAGTGACCAATAGTGAGCCCCATAAGAGCCCCATTCCAAGTCCAAGGAGTGGAGGCCCAAGTGGATCTCCCTACGTCTCTCCTCGATATTCTCCACCTTCTTATGTATTTAGCCTACCATTTGCTACTACCCCTCCATAAAGCTTTGTGATATATAAGATACTTTCAGGTTTCAGGGCATTGGGGGAAAGAGTATCCTTTTTTGAAGCTTCAATAATTGAGAGAGCTAATGGTATTGATTTGCGACTAGCTTCCATTAAGGCGATGGTTGCAGGACAAAAGGGTCCAAGCATGGGGGAAGCTCTTATGGAGGCTACCACTGGACAAAAAGATGATGTTCGGCCTTTACTGAGCAGCTTAGAATGTAGTGTGAAGGCGAGACATCTGAGGAAGAGGAAAACTGTATTGTTCCCATTCACACAAGTGTACATGAAGACACACATCACAACAACTCCTGCTATTGCTGTCATATAGGATGTATAGATAACAGAGGATGAATTTCTTGGCTTTCCTTTTAGTTTAATTTAATAAAAGCTGATTTCAGTGATTTCTTATGTAGGTTAATAGAGAGATTCCTACAACACAGGATGAGCCAACAACTGCTATCATAGTGGTTGAGGAGCATCAGGTGGAGATATTCTTCATCTTAGAAGATTCGACTTTAATTCATATTGCATCTAGCTCTTAAACATTATTAATTTCTTACAGCTAGCTGAGGCACATGATATCATAGACTTCTCATCAAGAGATGTTACAAGCCAATGTTGTAGCTTATTGACACTTCTTGCGATTTAAGGATAAGTAAGTCATTGATTAATCTATTTCATTATACATAAAATAACCTTTTAATTTAGTAATGCTCACATTCCTATGCTTCTCACATGCATGAGTGATATCGTATTCTTGACTGAAAATATCATTATTGCGAGAGGCCAAATTGATGAGTTACTGATAGCTCGGTATCTGTCAGATGCACGTGTTGATGCCTTCACTTATTTGCTGGCCGAGAAGAATAAGATCTATCTTGGGCTATATGTCCCCTATCTATAGGTCTCATGCCTACACCAACATATTATGCAGATAGTGTTTCAATGGTTGATTTACTCTTTCTTTTAATTATCAATAATCAGCATTTGACACTACTAGTGGGCCATATCAAGAAAGGGGCTTGGTACTTCTATGACTCACTTCCAAACCCAACTCATAAGGCTATTCTTCCTGATATTGTAAGTATTCTTGTAATTTTTAGTTCATCTCAAGTGCATACTTTGTACCTAACTCTTCACCTTTATTTTTAACTCTTTAGATTAAATTACTTGTACAAGATGTTGGCCAGGCTTTTGAGAGCAATCCTCAGGAATGACCAATCGAAGTGATCAGTGGTCTACCAGTCCAATAAAAATAGTGTTGATTGTGGGATGTTTGTGTGTAAATACATGGAGGCAGTGATCGGCAAACCTCCAATGGACTAAGCTGAGCACCAAGATTGGCCAAAGAAAATGAATTACTTTGAAGCTGAGTTTGCTTATGCTATTTTTTATTTAAATATGAAATAACTGAGTTGTAAAATATTGAGTGTAAGAAGGTTGCTATGCATATTAATAAAGTGTTTGTAAATCTAAATGTAGATCATCTCTGTATTTATTTGTGTTGTATATGCTATTGTAAGCTATTTGTATATTTATTTCGTGTTGGATATGTTATGTAAACTATTTGGAGTTATTTTTGATAATTTGGTGCTTTCTTCATTTTCTCAAATTTTTTCAACTGTGGGACTTGCCATATGTTTAGTATATTCCATTGTAAGCTGTTTGGAGTTTAGTCCTTAGGAATTTGGTGATTTATGGAGTGAGTTTATGGGGAATTTTAACTATTCTACAATGTTTTTCAATTATACGTTTAGTAGATGCTATGCTAAGCTATTTGGAGGCTTCTAGGTAATTTTTTGGATCATTTTTCAATGTGTACACTCTGTACTCTCATGAGGGTACACCCCATTTTTTTAAATTCTTTCAACTATTCTACACTATTTTTCAATTATATGTTTAGTAGATACTATTCTAAGCTATTTGGAATCTTTTGGGTGAGTTTTTGGATCAGTTTTTAATGTGTATACTTTGTACTCTCATGAGGGTACACCCCATTTTTTCAAATTCTTTCATCTATTCTATCATATTTTTCAATTGTTTATTTAGTAGATACTATTCTAAGCTGTGTGGAGGCTTTCGGGTGAGTTTTTGGATTAGTTTTCAATGTGTAAACTCTGTACTCTCATGAGGGTGCATAACATTTTCTTAAATTCTTTCAGCTATTCTACCATGTTTTTCAATTATATGTTTAGTAGATGCTATTCTAAGCTATTTAGAGGCTTTTGGGTGGATTTTTGGATCAATTTTCAATGTGTATACTCTATACTCTCAAGAGAGTATACCCCATTTTTAAAAAATCTTTCAATTATTCCATACTATTTTTCAATTATATATTTAACAGATGCTATTCTAAGCTATTTGGAGGCTTTTGGGTGAGTTTTGGATCGATTTTTAATGTGTACACTCTACTTGAGAGTACCATTTTAAATTCTTTAAACTATTCTATTTTTCAATTATATATTTAGTAGATGCTATTCTATGTTGTTTGGAGGCTTTTGGGTTAGTTTTTGGATCAATTTTTAATGTGTTCACTTTGTACTCTCACGAGGGCACACCGCATTTTTTCAAATTTTTTTAACTATTCTACCCTATTTTTCAATTATATGTTTAGTAGATGCTATTCTAAGTTATTTGGAGGCTTTTGGGTGGATTTTTGGATCAATTTTCAATGTGTACACTCTATACTCTTATGAAGGTACATCCCATTTTTTCAAATTCATTAAGTTAATCTACCATGTTTTTCAATTATATGTTTAGTAAATGCTTTTCTAAGTTTTTTGGAGGCTTTTGGGTGAGTTTTAGATCAATTTTCAATGTGTACACTCTGTACTCCCACGAGGGCACATCCAAAATTTTCAACTATTCTACCCAATTTTTCAATTATATGTTTAGTAGATGCTATTCGAAGCTGTTTCGAGGCTTTTGGGTAGATTTCTGTATGAGTTTTCAATGTGTACACTTTGTACTCTCTTGAGGGTACACCCTATTTTAAAATTTTTTTCAACTATTCTACCGTGTTTTTCAATTATATATTTAGTAGATGCTATTCTAAGTTATTTGGAGGCCTTTGGGTGGGGTTTTAGATCAGTTTTCAATGTGTATACTATGAACTCTGACGAGGGCACACTCTTTTTTTCAAATTTTTTCAACTATTCTACCCTGTTGTTCAATTATATGTTTAGTAGATGCTATTCTAAGCTTTTTGGAGGCTTTTGAGTGAGTTTTTGGATCAATTTTTAATGTGTACACTCTATACTCTCATGAGGGTACACCTTATTTTTTTCTAATTTTTTTAAACTATTCTACCCTATTTTTCAATTATATATTTAGTAGATACCATTCTAAGCTATATGGAGGCTTCGGGTGAGTTTTTAGATCAGTTTTTAATATGTACACTCTATACTGTCATGAGAGTACACCCACTTTTTAAAATTCTTTGAACTATTCTACCATATTTTTCAATTATATGTTTAATAGATGCTATTCTAAGCTGTTTGGAGGCTTCTGGGTGGGTTTTGGATCAGTTTTCAATGTGTACACTATGTACTCTCATGAGAGTACACCCCACTTTTTTTAATTCTTTCAACTATTTTACCCTGTTTTTCAATTATATGTTTAGTATATGTTATTCTAAGCTGTTTGGGGCTATTGGGTTTTGGATGGGTTTTCAATATGTACATTTGTACTCTCATGAGGACACCACTTTTTCAAATTCTTTCAACTATTCTACCTTATTTTTCAATTATATGTTTAATAGATGCTATTCTAAGCTATTTGGAGACTTTTGGGTGAGTTTTTTGATCAGTTTTCAATGTATACACTCTGTATACTTATGAGGGTACACCCTATTTTTTCAAATTAAACCACTATAGGGCTCATTATATGTTTAGCACATGCTATTCTAAGTTGTCTGGAGGAATTTGGCAATTGTTTGTAGCACTTTTTGATGTGTACACAGTTAAAAAAAATTTAAAAATTGGCTGTAAACTCATAAGAGTACATAAAGTATACATGGAAAACACATCCATAAACCCCAACTCTCAGACTAAACTCCAAATAAACTATAGAATGTACAAAACATATGGCAAGCCACATAGTTGAAAAATTGAATAAATGAGGTATACACTCATGAGAGTACAGAGTGTATACATGAAAAATAGCTCCACCCAAATTCTCCAGGACTAAACTCCAAATTGGGTGTAAACTCATGAGAGTACACAGAGTACACATGGAAAACACATCCAAAAACTCCTAAATTCTCTAGGACTAAACTCCAAATAGCTTACAGCAGAATGCACAAAACATATGGCAAGTTGCACAGTTGAAAAATTGAAAAAATGGGGTATACACTCATGAGAGTACAAAGTATACACATGAAAAAAATAGCTCCACCATACCCCAACTCTCTGGGTAACATCTCCAAACTACTCCAAAACCACCAAATTTCCTAATTAATTTTTTTTTGGAAAAAGAGTGTACAAAGTGTAAACATCAAAAATAGCTCCAAAAAATCACCAAATTTCCCACGAAAAAACTCCACACTCTATACACCACAGCATTTTGAATAAATTTTGTGTAATACCCAGACTCTATTGAGAGAATTTTCAGTGATTTAAAGTACAAAATATAAATAGTATATTAAAATATAAGCGACATAAATTCAAATTACAAAATTTACCTTTAAAGTATAACATAGTAGCTACTGATTGGCACACTTTCAATCAAATTGACATTAAAGTATATACATTCAAAGATCACATGATAATTAAATGATATCACACATTATAATATTTTTCTATAATGATATCCATCATTAGCTTGGTGTATCCTTCAACGATTATTGAGTTAAATTCCTAAAATAGAAGAACATCGTATCAGTTGTTGATATGTAATAGTAGGAATGAAGTGTTATACCTACATACCTCTGAAAAGCACTCTGCCATAACAGAGAAAAGTGTTGCAATGGGTGACCCTTCACCTCTCGTAGCTTGTTCCTTCATCTCTATAACATTAAAGACATGATGGTTTAAACTTTAACAATAATATTTGAAGACTATAAATTTAGAGATAGGTAGAAAATTACTCTTGATTTTCTTGTTTCTCTCTCAATATCCTTTTAGCCTTGCATTGGAAACACCCTTTGGTCATTTCTTAACTAGATCCTTTACTAAGTTAGTTCCTTTATTTGTTATAGTAGACTTTTTCTTCTTAGCTATTTTGTCAGTTAGAGGTAAATTCCCACATAATATAGAATCAATATTATCAGATAGTTTCTTTAAGGAATCCAATATATACTCTCGACTCTTATTACCTTGTGCTTGCTTATTTGATATGCATATCGACTGATGTGGTTCTAAAAAATAATGCCAATTTTATTTCCATCATTACCTTGCACATTTTTTTTAAGTTCCTGAAAGCCGTGCCAAAGTAGATATCCCTCTTTTCTCTAGTTGACCATCGTATGAGAAGATACTTCTCTGGAATGCGCACAATATCTTTCTAACTCAGAACTCGGATGCAATGGGCACAAAAAACCCCCATCATTTCAAATTTTTTACAACTACAAGTTATATTTAGGCGTGTCTTGTCAAAATGGACAGTTCATATTTTGGGAGAACTCTTATTCTATAAGTTTCTCACCAAATACTCCACGGGTCCACATTTGCTGCTAATCTACCAACACCATACAAAAATTCTTCTTCAAACATTGTGTAAAGCTTTCTTATGTAAACCATAGCAACTTGTTTCATTATTGGACTAGTTTTAACAACAGGAATAAATGTTAATTGGCTACACTTGAAATCTTCATCATAGTCATTCCATCGTCATGTGTCCATAACCTTCTCCAATCCCAAGAAAAAATCAGTGATAAAACTTATTGGTTTAGAGATTCCATGATATACATTATTCGTGGACTCACTACATTGTGTTGATAAGATAATCATATAGAATGAGTCTTTCCAGAATCCGGTGGACCACTTGCATCTAATTTTATATAGGTTAGACAACTAAGCATGATCATGCAAATTTTCATCTTCTAGCATGATAGATCAAGCTTGCTCAAACTCTTTCTCTGAATCACACTTATGCATGTATAAAAGAGTCTTTGTACAATCTTATTACTATTAAAGCAATGTACTTTCAAAGGAGCTTTCTTAAAAATATGTCATTGGAACAACCTATGGCGAGTATGTGGTAATGCAATTTTGATAGCTCTCACTATTACCAGATCTTGATCAGTGAATATTATTATAGGATGCCTGTCATTCCTTAACCAGAGAAATATTTTGAATAATGATGTAAATGACTCATTTGTCTCTTATGATAGAAAGGCTACTCCAAATAAGACATTTTGCTAGTGATGATTCACTCCAATAAAAGGTGCACAGACAAGATTATATTTATTGAGTCGATAACTTGTATAAAAAATTATGACATCTTGAAACAATCATATTCTATCCTTGACATGCCATTGCTCCAACTTTGACATCCCATGCAAATATTCCATCCTCCGCTTGCCTTTCCTTGAACAGTTGTATTAATGCATTACTATCACCATTCACAATCTTTGATCTTCTTTCTTTTTGGATGTAATTGAAAGTATCTCTTTTTGTAAAGCCAATATTCTCCATGCTGCCAACTTCCTCACTAAGATAGCTAAATGCATCAGTTGCTCTAATTCCAGCCTCTGTCATTGACTTCAACACAACCTCCTTCTCATCGCTGATGCTTCTCTATGATCTGAGAAGATGTAGGTCACTCAGCTTTGCCAATAAATGATTATGACTTTCTATATATTTTTTAACCTTCTAATTCCCATCTAAATCAATAAAATATTTAATCATGGTCAGACAACCACTAATCATATTTGCTTAATGAAATTTGACTGAGCAGTTTAGATTGACACCTTTCCTCAGACTTGCTTTTGGACATAAAATTTTTTTGATTTTAAATTCTTTGAGTTCGACCAATAACTAGAATGTGAATCTTGATCATAATTCATGTCATATGGTTTCATTATAATGGTGGTTGCTGAGACATAGCGGCTTCATCATCGCGTGATTAACCTCATTGCATAGACACAAATATATTTTAGGGTACATATAAAAAATAGCTCCAAATACAGCTCCAAAACCTCCCCAAATTCTTGAAAAAATATCTCTAAACAGCTTATAATAGAATGTACTAAACATATGACAAGCCCCATAATTAAAAAAAATTGAAAAAATGGGGTGTACACTCATGAGTATACAAAGAGTACACATTGAAAATAGCTCTAAAAACCTCCCAAATTTTTCAGGACTAATCTCCAAATAGCTTACAATAAAATGCACTAAACATATGACAAACCCCATGGTTGAAAAAAATTGAAAAAATAGGGTGTACAACTCATGAGAGTATGAGAGTACATAAAAATAGCTCAAACCCCCCCCCCCCCTCAAATTCTTGAAATATCTCCAAACAACTTATAATAGAATGTACTAATATGACAAACCCCATAGTTGAAAAAATTTGACAAAATGGGGTGTACACTCATGAGAGTATAGAGAGTACACATGAAAAATAGTTCTAAAAATTCCCAAATTCCCAAATTCCCATAGACTAAACTCAAAATAGCTTATAATAGCATGCAAAAAATATATGGCAAGCCCCATAGTTAAAAAAATTGAAAAAAGGGATGTACACTCATGAGTGTACATAATGTACACAAGAAAAATAGCTCTAAAAAATCCTCAAAGCCCTCTTGTAAAGAACTCCAAGCAATGTATAAAATATAGATTATAGAAAAGAATTTCAAAGAATATCACTAATTATTTCAAAATAACTGTATATATAAAATGGTGGAGAAAATTTATCGATGCATTTATATTTAAGACATCATCCGCTAAATTAGTTGCAATATCAAGGCTACAACTTTCAAATTCATTCTCCATCTTCACAGTTCTTCCCAAAAATTAAAATGAGATT
This sequence comes from Cymbidium sinense, assembly GCA_021442155.1. Taxonomy (NCBI): domain Eukaryota; kingdom Viridiplantae; phylum Streptophyta; class Magnoliopsida; order Asparagales; family Orchidaceae; genus Cymbidium; species Cymbidium sinense. Next base: position 54,085,119 of record CM038223.1, on the reverse strand, counting down.
TTTTTTGTTTCTCTTATCAGAGCTCAGTTCGTATGAAAAAAAATTCATATTATGTCCTAAATCCATTTATATATAGCTTTTAAATTTCTCTAGCACATTCAAATGATGTTTATCCCATTATTTTAACAGGCAAGGCTGGGCTGGGTCAGAATAATGTTAACGATATCGTTACTGCATTATAAAGTAAAAAAAATCATATTTTATTAGTGGACACATGTTGAGATCCGGTTGGCATCTGGACATAAAGCTATGTTCGGACTCCACATCGCCATCTCTTTCTTCTATTTGGAATAGATAGTGATGACCAAGTCATCAAATGGAGAAAATATTATATGCAGAGTCCGGACATAGCTTTACGTCTGATATAATTTTTTTTACTTTATAAAATATAATTTTTTTACTTTATAATGCGGTGATGATGCCGTTAGCGTTATTCGGACCCGGGCCGTCCCAACCTATTAAAACAACGGGAGAAAATATTACGAATGGTGTGGATGCCATTTTAGATTCTAAGCCTTAGAAAATATAGGTATTTTTATTTTTGTGTAGAAATTTTCCTCAACTCTCTCTCCTGGCATGCATCCGACCTTCCCGCAGAGATTTACTAAATCTCAAGCATTAAAAATTGAGGTATTATATCATCTTCTCTGTCTAGGCAACTCTATGAGGTATTTCTTCTTGTATTCTTGAACTTTAAAGATTTAGGCTTTTCACATTTGTTTTGATCGACAAATAGGAGCAATTTGAGTTCTTTAAAAGAGACTTTGGGGTTTTGGAGTTGTTTTTGAAGTGTAAACTATTGTGGTGTTTATTTTTATATTGTGTGTGTATTTTTGTGGGGACACTAGATCCACAGATGTACATATTAGGGTGATCGAGTACGACATTAAGGAATAATATACTATCTCGAGAGATAGAAGTCATTACCCTATAATGGATTTAATCACCTAATAAAGACTCTTAAGGCATGATGGGTCTTCGAATATACCTGAGATTTCCCTACTTTATATGGAAAAGTAAAGGAGGGTTTATTTAAACCAGGTTCATTAAGTTTCCTATGGAGGCAAAACTCCATAGTTAATTACATCTTAAGGAAAGTGAATCCCTTAAGAATACTCTCGATTAAAGTAGGTGATTATTATCTCCAAAGAATTCAAAGATAGGACTATCAAAGGATTAGTTGTATTTTTGAAAATAAAGTGGGAGAGATCAAAAGGGAAGAATTATTATCAAAACCAAAGGGAGAGGTGCTCATGATACTAGGAAACCTAGTGAGCACTCCAATCTATCCTATGGTTGGGCTTTATATATTTGAATTTGAAGAAATTTATTTATTTGAGTGAAAATTTTCTTAGAAATCTAGGACCTATAATTCCACAATACAAGATTATGAAAATGCCTAAGAGGTGAAGATTTATGCTTGTAGCCCATAAAGAAAAACAACGACCTTAGATCCTAAATATAGGGAGCTTTGATGAGGGCAAAAATATGCCCTAAATTTAAGGCAAAAGTGGTATATAGTTTACCTCAACAAGAGAGTAAATCACCCATGGCTTATTATCTCTGAGTGCGCCTAACTCCTCCTACACTTTAAATTCATGTAAGCAAGTCATATGCTTTATAAGATGGTTAAGTTGTTATTTACTTTGAAGAGAAACTAAGTCCTTAAACTCACTCCCTAAGAGACTAGATCATGAAGGGCATGAGTAATGACTTAATCTATTGCAAAATTTTGACAAGTTTTATTGGATTTTTGGACTTTATATTTTGACACAAGCCATAGAATTTTGTATGCCTAAATATATAAGAAATTGATTATGGGCCAAATCAAAAGAGATAGAGGTGTCTTTCCATCAAAGGCTCTTATAGGTTAAGCCTTTATTCTAGCACAGATTGAAGCCCTCTCTAAACAAGAGTGGAAGAATATGACATGCTTGATATTATATACAATCATTTAGCTAGGGTTGCTAAATATTTTATTATCTTGATTTAATTTTAGGCTTTTATGTGAGGTTATGATTTATTTTAAAATTTTAGTTATGAGTTGTTAGTGGGATAGAAAATTTATTTTTTTATCCTAAGAATGCATCCAGGCTACATAACAAATTAATCTTAAAGAAACTATGAAAAGACATGTTATTTCTAATGCACCTAAAACATTAAATATTTTATAAAGCTATCACAAAAGAATAAGAGGTCGTAGTCTGATCGCCATACAACCCGAAAAGAAATTTGGGTAGCCTAGCTTTACACTTATACATCCCGATATATCGAAAGAATAATTACAATTATAAAATGATAAGTGTTATATGGGGGACTTCATTCTACATCCTCTATTCTTCGCTCTTCATCTTTCATTTCTTCACTTTGCTTTGCTCCATTTTTTTCTTCCTTTTGGTTTGGTTGGGATGTTGTTTGCTCCAAAGGCATCACATGGTGTATAAGTCTTATATTATAACCAATACTTGATCCCAAAAGTAAAATCTAGCTACATTAAAGTGTTAGCTAAATAACCATACAACAAGGAGTTATATGAATAATTTGGACTTAGCACCCCACATATGGGTAACCAAATCCACTTATCCTAACTTGGGCTATGCTTAGGGGCTAAGCAACCTGCATAGAGAAAAGCATTTATATTTTTATTACAACGACCCCTTAAGCACAACCCCCTGCATAAAATATGATTAGGCTAATATCGGCCTAACATTCAGGCTACACATATACATCCTAACATCCAGTTTAAAATAATACATCACAAAACTAAACATTCATCAAACCATGCACCACCCTAACATAAAGCTAGAAATGGTGACTTAGCCTAATGTGCATATGTTAGAGCTTGTGTGGTATGTCCTAACTTAGGTTTTAGAGTTATGATTTGTTAAGTGTGAGAGATTTAATTTATAAAAGGTTGATTTCTATTTAAGTGGTTTAGTTGATTTGGAGATTTTATTTAGTGTTTTCTTTTGTCTCATATAGCCTACACTTAGCAACTAAGTATTATAAAGAGAATAAAGAGAGAGAGAGAGAGAGAGAGAGAGAGAGAGAGAGAGAGAGAGAGTCTCTCTTTTATCCCTACCTTAAGTCATTTCTAAGGTAAGTTAATTAATGAATTTCCTTTAGTGAATGGATTATTATGTGTTTTAATTAACCTAAGTTTAGATTCATTCTAAATAGCTCTATTCAATAAGAAATGCATCTTAGGATTAATTAGGATAGATTACTATCACATAATACACACTCATTCATTTCTTTCATCATGTATATCATGCATATGAATAACCCTAAGCATACATACATGCAATGTAAATCTTAGCACTTTGATGATGAATGCAAAGGAGTGTATTTGGAAATTTAAATATTTCATTTTTTGATTGAATTATGAATGCATGTCTTTTTATTAGAAAAGAGGGATTTTTCATCCATTAGCTAAATACACATTCACATGTATAAAAGTTGTAAGTGAGTACGATGCCATTATTTTTTTCACCAGGGGCGCAAGATATAAGACCTACGTAGGGCTACTTAGGGATACTGAAAGCCTCGTAGCCTCAGGATGTCCAAACTAATATACCACTTTTCTTAGATATATGTAAATGTATGAATGATTATAAGGATAGGAAAATCCATGCAAAAGTTATATTTTATTTATTTGATTTTTGATTCTCATTCATTGGCCACATCATACATGCATATGTATAAGAGTTTTAAGTGAGTATGATGCCATTATTTTCTACACTAGGGGTGTAAGGTACAAGACTTACTTAGGGCTAGTTAAAACCTCGTAGCCCTAAGATGTCTAGACTAATATACCACTTTTCTCGAATACATATGAATGTACAAAAAGAACCAAATGGATAGGGAATCATGCAAGAATTTATGTTTGTTTTTGTATGACACATGTGTAATATGAAATTCTTCCTAAGTCTTAACATGGAGATGCATAGAATAGATTTAGGTGTTGTGTTCTTTTCAAATGAACTATACACTTGAGAATCCTATATGAATCCATGTTAAGGTGTACTACACATCTTATACTATCATTACATGCAAGCATATAAATATTTATAAGTAGCATTACTTCATTTATAATAATTGATTTATAGGTTTTGAAAATAGTTTTTGGTTTAATAGTGGTAATAGCCACTCATATTCTTAATTTAGGTCAACATATGGAATTTGACATAAAAGAAAACATTTTATTTAATTAATTTTCAAAAGAGATGAATGCATGATTTCATATGACAAACAATATTTAGTATGATTGGAAAGAAATAAAAGAATATAAACACATAATTTCATTCATCAATTAATTTATAAGGACAATCATATTAAATAAGGCCATTTAAAATGAACCAAAATTTTTTAAGGATATTTTTATCTTTGAATTTGATTTGATTTAAGAAATATGAGAGAGGTTTGCTAATCCTAACCCATTTTCCCATGTGTGAATTAGTTTGGTTTAATGAAGAATATTTAAGTTGATTTTATGTTTTAATTAGGTTAAGGTATGAATTAAATGAATTAATTAACCCTTACCTATATCACCTTAAGTTAATTAACTAATTAATAATAAGCCAATATGATATGCAACCACATGAAAAGTAAATTGAGAGGGGCCTAATGCAATTGGCTTATGATTAATAGTTAATTAAGCTTAAGGGATCTCACTTAATTACTTTTATGATTTTCTCACACATGTGAGCTAAGCATAATTTCATTATCTCTCACCTTGGGTTATTGAACATCCAAAGAGCTACCCAAGATCAATTAAGGGTTGTTTAGGTGTGGATGAATTGATTTCTTGATTTTAATTTCATTGAGTTTTTAATGAATTGATTAAACATTTTGGTTATGCTTTAACTTGAATGATGAAAATGACTTAGGGGAATGGATCAAGAGCAAAGCCCCAATCATAATCCCTAAATCATTTAAACATCCAATCAGATTTTGATTTCCTTATTTTAAAAATTAATCTCTTAATTAATCAATTAACCATTCCATTAAACAATTAATTAATTTTATTTTGAATGATAAAGAAAACTTAGGAAATGAATTAGGAAAAGTATCCCCAATCACATTGTCTAAGTGATCTTATTATTCAACAGAAATAATTATGTTTAAATAATTAATAAAGTTATTGTTCATTCTTTAATTATGATTAATTATATTAAGAGAGTGATTAGGGCTTACTCAAATGATTCCCAATTAAGAAATCAATAAAATCAAAAATAGATAGAGGTCCCCTAAACATTCATAAAAAATTTGATATTAATTGAGTGCTTAATCAATGTGTAATTAAGTTAATTAGATTTTTGATAAAACTCTAATTAAGCCAAAGTCACTATTCAAAATTAATTAATTAAAATTTTCTTAGATTCAACTCTGAAATATCTTTAAAATGAGCCTAAGTTAGTATTTTTTGGATTTTTCAACAATTAATTATGATTTTAGGAAGTTTCAAAATTAAAAACTAATTAATTAGCCCTAATTAAAGCATTAATCCTGTCCGCCAAGGGGTGGCTGACACGTCACGCTTTCCACACAACGTGATGGGATTGGCTATTTAAGTAGTCACATCTGTGCTCTGACTTAGCCAGCGGCGGACACGCTTTCTCTGTGGACCGCCCGATCTAAGATCGGACGACCATGATTTGATCCGTCGTTTAGGAAGGGAATCGAGGGCTCTACTGCGGGATTTGATCAGAGCCATTCATCTTGATCATACGATATGGATGACTCATGATCTATCCCATATGCGAGCAACGAAAGACGGATGTCGTCCGTCTTCCCTCGCTCAATACGAGCTCACCCGAGCTTAGATTATCTCCAAATTCTTCCCACACCTTCGGGGAAGGGAGACACACACATCCAATGGTCAATTTTGCATGAGGTTTGAACTTTCTTCAAAAAAGACCAAGCCACTTTTCCCTATAGCAACAATTTTGAGGAATTACTTCATCGGAGCTAATGTCAAGTAGTGTAACGCCAGAGGTAGCTTCACCTAGTTGAGGCGAGGCCCTATTAAGGAGCTTTGAGCTTGATTTGGTGTGGGAGGATCGGTTAACCAATCCATGCATGTGAAGGCTTCAACTTCGATCAAACTCACACCTCAGCCACTTGGGAGCTTGGGAATTGGTTTGGTTGCTTCTAAGTGTGGTGATGTGGCTAAGATGAATTGAAGTTTGATTTGGAAATGGGGGAGTATTGCTCAGATGGATGGTGTCCTATTTCAGCCTTGCTCAGGGAAGAGAAATGTCGATCGAGGAAGGCTTGGGGATCCTTAGAAATGCTCTGAGGGGTTTTAGAATGGGCTTAGGGACTCACATGATTCGATTCTATGTGAAATGGTGTTCGAATTGAGAGTATACCTTGCCAATGGATGACATGGATTTTGCAATCTCCATCAGGAAGGTGTCTCCATCAAGGTCATGACACATGTTAGGGATGGGAGGAATGATGGAGAGCTTCCATGGACCCAATGTGCAAAGTTGTCATGGTCTTGATCCAATGGGTGATTGGTTTGGGTAGGAGGTGAGTCAGCTCAACTCCCAAAGTTCTTAGTGACCTAGGGTGGTGGGCTAAGTGAGTCATGGGAAGGTTCTTTTGAGTGAAAAGGAGCTACCATAGTGATGAGAGAGTTGACTTGGTTTGGATCCATTGGTTTTAAGGTTTAAATCCCATGGTTTTATGGTTAATGCCCTTGGTTGGGTCCACTTGGCTTTTGGGCTGATTTGAGAATGAAGTAGGGTGTGCTTGGGTTGGGTTTGACTAAGTCCTAGGGTCCCATAAGTTGGTTTGGAGGGATTTGGCTTCATTTGGTCAAAATGGGTTTACTTGGGTTAGGTTAGGTTGGGTTGACCAATTGGTCAAATTGGGTCAAACCAAAGCTTGGGTTAGGTTTATATGATGATTTGGAAAGTTTTGGTTCAATTAATTTGGATTGGTTTTGCCTAGGTTTGGTTTTGACTCATTTGGAATCAAAAGGTTCAAATTGGTCAAGTTGATCATTTTGACCAATTTGACCAAATTGGGTTGGGTTAGGTGTTGAGTCAAGTTCAATTGGTTGATTAAAAATGATTGCATGCTTTGGTTTGGTTTAATTTGGAATTAAGTTGAATTTTGGTCAATTTGTTTTTTTAGGTCAATTTGGGCTAGGTTGGGTCAAGTTGACAAATTTGGTCAACTTAGGCTCAATCATGGCTTCGGTGAAGTTCAATAAGTGGTTTGAAATGAACTTGAGCCATTGGTTGCAATCAATTTAGGTTAAATCATGATTTGACCTAATTTAGCTTTTAGGTTAATTTGGGTCAACTTAGGTCAAGTGGCCAATTAGGCTTGGTTATGTTCAATCATTGATTATGAATAGATTTGGATTAATGGCTTCAATCAATTTGGCATATGATAGATTTTGGCTAGTTTGAGTTTCAATTGGGCTAAGTGTTGACTTGGTCAAAGGCTAGGTTTGACTTAGTTTGACCCAATTCAAGGTTATTGACCACATGATGATTGTTGATCATGATTGAGGTTTATATGAGCTTAGTTCAATCCAATTTGGGTTGGATTAGAACTTGGCTCAAATAGGGTCTTTTAGGTGACTTTAGGCCAAGTGAGCCTAAATGGGTTATTTGGCTTGGTCAAGGTTTGATTCAAGTTTAGTTTAACCACATATGAGCTTAGGATTGAAATATAAATCCAATTGCAATTGGTTTGGGGCCAAATGGGTTTTGGTTCATATGATAGTTTCAAGTCAAAAGGGTTAACTTGGGTTTGATTTGGGTTGATTTGGATTTGGTTTGATAATGGTGGTATATGTTTATATTTGGATCAATGATTGAAGGGTTGATTGAATCATGAAGAAATCCATGAGTTTTGAGTTGATTTAGATGTCATTTAGCCAAGTTCAAAAGTTTAGCTAAAAGGGTTAAAGTTAAAAATTTGGTTTGATTTGAGTTTGGTTTTGGTCATTTGGATTTATATTTCATTTATATTTGTGAATATAAATGAAGATATAAATGAGTCATGAGAAAATTACTTGAGTTTGGAGTGATTTGGAAGCAAATTTGATTAAAGTTTGGGATGTAGGTCAAAAGGGCTAACTTGGGTTTTGATTTAGTTTGATTTGTTTTTCATCATTGGAGGGTGAGTTTCATTTATATTTATGAATATAAGTGAAGGAATGATTGATTTATAAAGAAGTCAATCATGTTTGGGTTGATTTGGATTAAGATTTGATTAGGTTTATGAAGGTAGGTCCATATAGCTTAAGAAGTGTCTTGATTTGATTTGGTTTGAAAGGTTTGAACTTTGATTTCATTTATATTTGTGAACATAAATGAAGGAATGATTGATTTATAAAAAAATCAACCATGTTTGAGTTGGTTTGAAGGAGTTTTGGCTAAGCACATGAGGGTGGTTCATATGGCTTAGAAAGAGATTTTGGAATTTATAGTTAATCATGGGTTTCAATCAATTGGGGTTTGGAATTGATTTATGATTTGGAACTTGATTTAAGATTGAATTTAATAATTAAGAAAATAAATTGGATTGGGGTTGGTTTGGATTTTGTTAAGGCTAAGTCCATAAGATAAAATCAAAGGGCCTAGGAAGGGATTTAAAGTTTGAATTTGGTGATGGATTTTAATCATTAGATGGTTAGATTTGATTTTGGAATTTGAATTTGAATTTAAGATTTGATATGAAAGAATGAAGGTTGGGCCTATAGGTAGGCAAATCTTCCTAAATCCCTTAAGCACAACCTATTCTTATGGCTATCTCTTCTAAGTCTCGGGGGTTAAGTATTCACCTAATCACTAGAAGTGTCTTAAGACTAAGGAACTCTTAGTGTCTATAATAGTCCTAGATCTACGATGAGGAAGTTGAGAGCTCACTCCAAAAGTGTGGTCAACAACTATGTACTCTCATGAGTGTATATCCCATTGTTTTAATTTTTTTTCAACTATGGGACTTGCCATATGTTCATACATTCTATTGTAAGATGTTTGGAGTTTAGTCCTAGAGAATTTTTTTTTTTTTGGGGAGGTTGAGCTATTTTTATATGTACTCTCTATACACTCATGAGTGTACACCCCTTGTAGAACTTGTCATTTGCTTTGTACATGCTATTGTAACCTATCTGGAGATGTTTCTTAGAGAATTTGGGAGTTTTTGGAGCTATTTTCCATGTATACTCTTAGTAAACTCATGGGTGTACACCCCAAGTTTTAATGTTTTTCAACTGTGGGGGTTGCCATATGTCTTGTATATGCTATTGTAAGCTATTTAGAGTTTAGTCCTGGAAAATTTGGTAATTTTTGGAGCTATTTTTATGTGTATGTATGTACTCATGAGTGTACATCTCTTTTTTCAAATTATTTCAACTGTGGGACTTGTCATATGTTTAGTACATTATATTGTAAGCTATTTGAAGTTTATTTCTAAAGAATTTGGAGGTTTTTGGAGCTAATTTCCATGTGTACTCTCTATACTCTCATGAGTGTGCACCCCATTTTTTTAATTTTTTTTAATTATGGGGCTTGTCATATGTTTAGTACGTTATATTGTAAGCAATTTGGAGATATTTCCTGAAGAATTTGAGGGCATTTGGAGCTATTTTCAATGTGTACTCTCTATACTCTCATGAGTGTACACCTCATTTTTTGAATTTTTTTCAACTGTGGTACTTGTCATATGTTTAGTACATTCTATTGTAAGCTGTTTAGAGTTTAGTCCTAAAGAATTTAGGGAGTTTTGGAGCTATTTTCTATGTCTACTCTCTATACTCTCATGAGTGTACATCCCATTTTTTCAAATTTTTTCAATTGTGGGGCTTGTCATCTGTTTAGTACATTGCATTGTACACTATTTGGAGTTGTTTCCTGAAGAATTTGGGTAGTTTTTGGAGCTATTTTCTATGTGTATTCTTTGTACTCTCATGAGTGTATGCCCTATTTTTTTAATTTTTTTTTAAATATGCGGCTTCTCATATATTTAGTACATTCTATTGTAAGCTGTTTGGAGATATTTCTTGAAGAATTTGAGAGTTTTTGGTGCTATTTTCTATGTGTACTCTTTGTACTCTCATGAGTGTACACCCCTTTTTTTAAATTTTTTTCAACTGTGGGGTTTGTCATATGTTTAGTACATTATATTCTAAGTTATTTGGAGTTTAGTCCTAAAGAATTTGTAAGTCTTTGAAGCTATTTTTCATGTGTACTCTTTGTACTCCCATGAGTGTACACCCCATATTTTCAAATTTTTTTTCAACTATGGGGCTTGTCATATGTTTAGTACATTCTATTGTAAGCTGTTTGGAGATGTTTCCTGAAGAATTGGAGAGTTTTTGGAGCTATTTTTCATGTGTACTCTCTATACTCTCATGAATGTACATTCCACTTTAAAAAATTTTTAACTGTGGGGCTTGTCATATGTTCAGTGCATTATATTGTAAGTTGTTTGGAATTAGATATTTTGAAATGGGGGATTGAGCTATTTTTATGTGTACTCTCTACTCTCATGAGTGTACACCCCATTTTTCAAGTTCTTTAACTGTGGGGCTTGTCATATGTTTACATTATTGTAAGTTGTTTGAAGATGTTTCGAATTTTAGGTTTTTAGCTATTTTTCATGTGTACTAATACATATTTTATTATTGTAGCAAGTGAATAAGGTTAATCACCGGTGTGATGATGAAGCCGTTATGTCTCATAAACCAATTATGGATAAACTCCTTGACACCATAGTTCACAATGAAAAGGAGGCATATGAATTTTCTTGTGATGCACTTCAAAGATTAGGTTAGGAAGGATCATCTAGTTATTGGACAAACTCAAGAACTTGAAATCAGAGAATTTTTTATGTGCAAATGTAGCTCAAAGAAAACTATCAATCTAAATTTCTTAGTCAAATTTCAAAAAATAGATACGAGTTGTCCGGGGATGATTAGATTTTTTATTGATTTAGATAGAAATTGGAAGGTTAAAAAAATATATAGAAAGTCATAATCATTCATTGGAAAAGCCAAGTGACCTACATCTTCTTAGATCATACAAAGGTATTGATGAATTTGTGTTGAAAATTAATGAAATTAGAGCAACTAATGCATTTAGCTATCTTAGTGAGGAAGTTGGCGGCGTGGAGAATATTAGCTTTACAAAAAGAGATGCTTTCAATTACGTCCAAAAAGAAAGAAGATCAATGATTGTGAAAAGGTGATAGTCATGCATTAATACAACTATTCAAAAGGTAAACAGGATGGATTGGTTGTATGAGATGTCTAAGTTGATGAGTCGTCAATTTTTTTTTTTGGAATGTCATGTTAAGGATAGAATATTATTGTTTTGTCTCTGTGATATAAGTTATCGATCAATAAATATAATCTTGTCTATGCATCTTTATTAGAGTGAATCATTCGGTAAAATATCTTATTTGGGTAGCCTTTCTATCGAAGAGACAATTGAGTCATTCACATGGCTATTCAAAATATTTATTGGTTAATGAATAATGAGCATCCTATAATATTCTCATCAGACAAATAGGCAATTGAGCTAACAAAATTGCATTACTACATACTCACCATAGGTTGTGCAATGACATATTTCTATGAAAGCTCCTTCAAAAGTACATTGCTTTAATAGTAATAAGATAATACAAAGTCTCTTTTATACATGCATGGTAAGTGTGATTAGGAAGAGTTTGAACAACCTTGGTCTACTAGAAGAAGACAATTTGTATGATCATGCTTGGTGTCTGAGCTATATAAAATTAGATGAAAGTGGCCACCCCATTCTGCAAAGACTCATTCTGACATTGTGAGTCCATGAATAATGTATGTCATGGAATATCTAAACCAACAAATTTTATCACCGATTATTTCTTGAGATTGGAGAAGGTTATGGACACATGACAATGAAATGAATATGACAAAGATTTTAAGTGTAGCCAGTCAACAATTATTCCTGTTGTTAAAACCAGTCCAATACTGAAACATGCTACTATATTTTACACGAGAAAGCTTCATACAATGTTTGAAGAAGAATTTTTGCATGGAGTTGGTGGATTAACAGCATATGTGTCAGATGACAATCTCATGGAGTATTTGGTGAGAAACTTAGAGAAAATGAGTTTTTCCAAAATATGGACTGTCCATTTCGACAAGACATGCTTAAATATAACTTATAGTTGTAAAAAATTTAAAAGGATGGGGGTACTTTCTGCCCACTGCATATGAGTTTTGAGTCAGGAAGATATTGTGTGCTTTGGAGAAGTATCTTCTCATGATCAGAAAAGAGATATCTACTTTAACATGGCACATAGAAACTTAAAAATGTAAATGAAATTGATATTATTTTTTAGAATCACATCAATCGATATGCATATTAAATAAGCACCAGGGCACAAGGTAATAAGAAAGCTGAGGAGTATATGTTAGATTCCTTAAAGAAACTATTTGATAATGTTGCTTCTAAATTATGTGGGAATTCACCTCCAACTGACAAAATAGCTGAGAAGAAGAAGTCCTATAATAGATAAAGAAACTAACTTAGTAAAGGATCCAATTAAGAAATGACCAAAGGGTGTTTCCAATCGAAAGGATATTGGAGAGAAATAAGAAAGCCAAGAGTAATTTTCTACCTGTCTCTAAATTTATGGTCTTCAAATATTATTGTTAAAGTTTAAACCATTATGTATTTAATGTTCTGAGACAAAAGAACAAAAGTGAGAGGTGGAGAACATGGTCATTGCAACACCTTTTTCTATTATGCCAGAGTACTTTTTAGAGGTATGCAGATATAACACTTCATTCGTGCTGTTACATATCAATAACTGATACGATGTTCTTCTATCTTATGAATTTAACTCAAGCTCAACAATCAATTAGTCAAATGAAGGATACACTAAGCTGATGATGGATATTATTACATGAAAATATTATAATGTGTGATATCATTTAATTTTCATGTGTTCTTTGAATGTATACACTTCAATGTCAATTTGATTGAAAGTGTGCTAATATGTAGTTACTATGTTGTACTTTAAAGGTAAACTTTGTACTTCGACTTATGTTGCTTATGTTTTTAGTATACTATTGATATTTTGTACTTTAAATCACTAAATATTTCTCTCAATAGAGTCTCGGTTATTACACCAAAATTTATTGAAAATGGTTCGAGGGTGTATAGAGTGTGGAGTTGTTTTCTGGGGAATTTGGTGGTTTTCACTCTATACACTCTTGAGTGTACACTCTGTCCACTCTTGAGTGTATACTCGTGCACTTGAGTGTACACTCTATATGAAGTGTTTCTAGAAATTTTCAATTAGAATTTGGTGGTTTTGGAGTTTGGAGAAGATACCTAGAAAGTTTAGGGAGTTTTTGGAGTTGTTTTCCATGTGTACACTCTATACTCTTATGAGTGTACACCCCCTTTTTTCAATTTTTTCAACTATGGGGCTTGCCATATATTTTGTACATTCTACTGTAAGCTATTTGGAGTTTAGTCCTAGAGAATTTGAGGGTTTTTGGAGGTGTTATTCATGTGTATTCTCTATACTCTCATGAGAGTATACTCCATTTTTTCAATTTTTCTTAACTGTGTACACATAAAAAAGAGCTACAAACAGTTGCCAAATTCGTCCAGACAACTTATAATAGCATGTACTAAATATATAATGAGCCCCATAGTGATTTAATTTAAACAAATTGAATGCACCCTCATGAGTGTAAAGAGTGCACACATTGAAAACTGATCAAAAAATTCACCCAAAAGCCTCCAAACAATTTAGAATAATATCTACTAAACATATAATTGGAAAAAGAGTAGAATAGTTAAAAGAATTTGAAAAAGTGGGGTGTACTCTCATGAGAGTATAGAGTGTACACATTAAAAATTGATTCAAAAACTCACCTAGAAGCCTCCAAACAACTTTAAATAGCATTTACTAAATATATAATTAAAAAATATGGTAGAATAGTTGAAAGAATTTGAAAAAGTGGGGCGTACCCTCATGAGAGTACAAAGTGTACACATTAAAAATTGATCCAAAAATCCACCAAGAAGCTTCCAAATAGCTTAGAATAGCATATACTAAATATATAATTAAAAACTAGGGTAGAATAATTGAAAAATATTTGAAAAAATGAGGTGTACCCTCATGAGAGTTTAGAGCAGGCACATTGAAAATTAATCCAAAAATCCACCAAAAAAACTAAACAAACATTTAATAGGAAAGAATAGTTAAAAAAAATTGAGAAAATGCGGTATACCATCGTGAGAGTACAGAGTGTACACATTAAAAACTGATCCAAAAATCCACCCAAAAGCCTCCAAACAGCATAGAATAGCATATACTAAACATATAATTGAAAAATAAGATAGAATAGTTGAAAAAATTGAAAAAATAGAGTGTACTCTCATGAGAGTATAGAGTGAACACATTAGAAACTGATCGAAAAAACCACCCAAAAGCCTCCAAACATCTTAAAATAGCATATACTAAACATATAATTGAAAATTAGGGTAGAATAATTTAAAAAATTAAAAAAAATGAGATGTACCGTCATGAGAGTACATAATGTACATATTGAAAACTAATCCAAAACCCACCAAAAGCTTCCAAATAGCTTAGAATAACATCTATTAAGCATATAATTGAAAAATAGGGTAGAATAACTGAAAGAATTTGAAAAAAATATGATGTTCCCTCATGAGAGTACAGAGTGTACACATTAAAAATTGATCCAAAAATCCAACCAAAAGTCTCCAAACAGCTTAGAATAGCATCTACTAAACATATAATTGAAAAACATGGTAGAATAGATAAAATTTTTTGAAAAAATGAGGTGTACCCTCATGAGAGTACATAGTGTACATTTTAAAAATTGATCCAAAAATCCAACCAAAAACCTCCAAATAGCTTAGAATAACATCTACTAAGCATATATTTGAAAAATAGGGTAAAATAGCTGAAAGAATTTGAAAAAATAAGGTGTACTTTTATAAGAGTACAGAGTGTACACATTGAAAAATGATCCAAAAACTCACCCAAAAGCCTCTAAATAGCTTAGAATAGCATCTACTAAACATATAATTGAAAAATAGGGTAGAATAGTTGAAAGAATTTGAAAAAAATGGGATGTACTCTCATGAGAGTACAAAGTGTACATATTAAAAACTAATCCAAAAATCTACCCAAAACTCTCCAAACTGCTTAGAATAGCATATATTAAACATATAATTGAAAACAAATTAGAATAATTAAAATTGAAAAATTAGGTGTACCCTCATGAGTAGAGTGTACATATTGAAAGTTGATCCAAAAATCCACCAAAAATCTTTCAAACAGCTTAGAATAGCATATACTAAACATATAATTGAAAAATAAGATAGAATAGCTTAAAGAATTTAAAAATATGGGGTATACCCTCATGAGAGTACAGAGTGTACACATTAAAAATTGATCCAAAAACTCACCCAGAAGCCTCCAAATAGCTTAAAATAGCATATACTAAACATATAATGGAAAAATAGTGTAGAATAGTAAAAATTCCCCCTAAACCCACTCCATAAACCACCAAATTCCTAAGGACTTAACTCCAAACTACTTACAATAGAATATACTTAACATATGGCAAGTCCCACAGTTGAAAAAATTTGAGAAAATGAAAAAATTACACCAAATTACCAAAAATTAACTCCAAACAACTTACAATAACATGTACAACACAGATAAATAGCATGTACAAACAGCTTACAATAGCATGTATAACATAAATAAATATAGAGATGATCTACATTTAGATTTCCAAACACTTTATTCATATGCACAACAACCTTCTTGCACTCAACATTTTATAGCTCAATTTTTTCATATTTAAACAAAAAGTAGCATAAGAAAACTTAGCTTTGAAATAATTCATTTTCTTTGGCCAATTTTGGTGCTCAGCCTAGTCCACTAGAGGTTTATTGATCACTAGTCCATGTATTTACACACAAACATCCCACAATTAACACTATTTTATTGAACTGATAGACCATTAATCACTTTGATTAATTCACGGATTGTCAAAAGATTGGCCGACATCTTGGATGAGTAATTTGATCTAAAGAGTTAAAATAAGGTGAGTTAGGTACAAAGTATGCATTTGAGACTAACTAAAAATGACAAGAATTCTTACAATATTAGGAAGAATGACCTTATAAGTTGGGTTTGGCAGTGAGTCATAGAAGTACTAAGCCCCTTTCTTAATATGCCCCACTAGTAGTGTCCAATGCTGATTATTGATAAATGAAAGTAAGAATAAATCAACCATTGAAACACTATTTGCAATATACTGGATGAACATTTTGCATTCTTTTCTAGGACATATTTAGCATAACTCTACAAGAATTCTAAGAGAAATTATAAATTAGTAGCTTATAACTATCAAAACTTTGGAAGGCATCATATAACCCAAACCTCCGTGCACTAACTCATCCAATGTAGGCATGAGACATATAGATAGGAGACATATAGCTCAGGACAGATCTTATTCTTCTCAGCCAGCAAATAAGCGAGGGTATTAACATGTGCATCTGACAGATACTGAGCTGTTAGTAACTCATCAATTTGGCCTCTCGCAATAATGATATTTCCAGTCGAGAATACGCTATCACTCCTACATGTGAGAAGTATGGGAATTTGAGCATTACTAAATTAAAAGGTGACTTTATGTATATTGAATGAAATAGACTAAACAATGACTTACTTATCTTTGAATAGGATGCAAAGAATGATGAGCTACAACATTGGCTTGGGTAGAACATCTCTTGATGAGAAGTCTATGATATCATGTGCCTCAACTAGCTACAAGAAATTAATATGGTTTAAGAGCTAGATTCAATATGAATTAAAGTCGAATCTTCTAAGATGAAGAATACCTCCGCTTGATGCTCCTGAACCACTATGACAACAGTCATTGGTTCATCTTGTGCTGTAGGAACCTCTTTGTAAACCTACATAAAAAATCACTGAAATCAACTTTTATTAGATTAAACTAAAAGGGAATCCAAGAAATACCTCTTCTGTTGTTTGTACATCCTGTGTGGCAACAATAGCCAGAGTTATTGTGCTGTGTGTCTTCCTGTATACTTGTGTGAATGGGGATGATACAACTTTCCTCTTTCTTAGTTGTCTCACCTTCACACCGCATTTTATGCTACCCAGTAAAGGCTGAATAGCATGTTCCCTTGTGGTAGCCGCCTCATGAGCTTCCCCTATGCTTGGACCCTTCTGATCCAGCAACCATCGCCTTAATGGCAGCTAGCCGCAAATCAATACCATCGACTCTCTCAATTATTGAAGCTTCAAAAAATAATACTCTTTCCCCCAAGGCCCTGAAACCTAAAAGTATTTTATATATCACAAAGCTTTGTGGAGGGGTAGTAGTAGATGACAGGCTAAATACATAGGAAGGAGGAGAATATCAAGGAGAGACATAGAGATCCACTTGCACTCCACTCCTTGGACTTGGAGTGAGGCTCTATAGGGCTTATTGTAGGTTGGCTGCTGAACAGGGGGCACTGTTTCAAGGAGCCAGGTCTCCTCCTCTAATATGCCCTCAAATGATAGGCAGACCTATGTTACACCAATAAGAAAATATGATAATTTCTACTATGAATAAATACATTTTGTGTTAAATGAAGTAAATTTATTTCACATCACTTGGTGTCCTTGCAAATCACTGAAGGAATCCTCTACAAACTTTATTTTTGGCCATCATAATATGCATGGCTTTGCAAAAGGAATAAGTGGTCATATGATTCTTGTGTGATCTTCCACACATATTTGCAACAAAAATTTACATAACTTAGCTTAAATGCTTAAAATAATATAAATCTAAAGATATAAAATGTACCATCAGAAGAGTGACAAAGCCACTCATATACTCGAGTACCTTTTGCGTCAAAATTTTTGATATAATACCATCAAACTGTAAAACCAGGAAGCTCCATATGGCTTCTGGCCAATTATAATCAACAGATCTCTCTATGTCATCAGTAGAGATCAAATTTGATGCCACTCTATAATTATATATATATATATATATATATATATATATATATATATATATATATATATATATATATATATATATATATATATATATATATATGTATAACTACACAAACTGTGTGTTGCGGTCAACGAGTGATCTAACTTCTTAATTTTATTCTTAAAATCAACTTTATTAGACTTGGAAAGTTGGGATTTATACCATATGACCTTCTCCCCTCTGTTTGGCATCCCTATAATTAATGCAACTTCATCGGCGGTGAAAGGAATGCATTAGCCACCAATGTAGAATGCCTATTTTTCTATATTTTAGCAGGACATAATGGAAGTGATGGCATCCAAATCTTATTGAATTGCATGCATTGTGGTGTTCTATTTTTGTGTTGGTGATGTTAGGTGCTCGTGTGATTCATGTGTGTTTATGTGAGGGGACACCACGCAGATCTGCAGATGTACTCAATCGGGTGATCAGATACGATATTAAGGAATAATGTACTATCTTAAGAGATAAAAGTCACTACCCTATAATGGACCTAATCACCTAATGAGGACTCCTAAGACATGATGGGTCTTCAAGTGTTCCAAAGATCTTTCCCCTACTTTACATGGAAAAATAAAGTAGGGTTTATTTTAAGCGGGGTTCATTAAGTTCTCTATGGAGGTAAGCCCCCATAGTTAATTACATCATAAGGAATGAGGTTCCTTAAGAATACTCTCGATTAAGGTAAATGATCATTGCCTCCAAAGATTTCAAAGATAGGACTATCAATTAAGTAGTTATTTTTAGAAAATCAAGTGGTATTGATCAAAAGGAGAGAGTTATTATCAAATCGAAGAGAGATGAGTAGGATATATTCATGATACTATGAAGCCTAGTGAGCATCCCAAACTATCCTATGGTTGGGCTTTATATTTTTGAAATTGAGGAGAATTATATGTTTGAGTTGAATTTTTTATTAGAAATTTAGGCCTTATAATTTTACAATACAATATTATAGAAATGCCTAAGAGGTGAGGATTTATGCTTATAGCCCTAAAGGGAAACAATAACCTTAGATCCTAAATCTAGGGAGCTTTGGTGAGGGCCAAAGCATGGCCTAAATCTAAAGCAAAAATGGGTATAAGGTTTACCTCCACAAGAGAGAGCAAACCACCCGACTGTTGGGCTTAAAACCACTTAGGGTGGCCGCCAACTAACTCCTCCTACAATTATAAATATATGTAAGCAAGTCTTATACTTTGTAAGAGGCTAGGCTATTATTTATTTAAAAAAGAAATTAAGTCCTTGAACACACTCCTTAAGAGACTAGATCATGAAGGACATGAATAATGACTTAAATCTAATGCAACTTTTGTCAAGTTATATTTTTGTTTTTTGGGCATTTTTATTTGACACAGGCTATAAGATTTTATATGCCTAATGCATGAGAAAATCAGTTATGGGCCGAAATTAGAAAGGAGGTGTGTTTCTATCATGGCTCTCAAAGGTCAAGCCATTTTCTCTAGCAAAGGAGGAAGCTCTCCATTGACAAGAGTGAGACAATATGATTTATGTATGATGACATCCAAAATGGGATTGCTAAACCTTTATTATTGTAATTTATGTTCTAGGCTTTAGGTGAGGTTATGAATTATTTAATTTAAATTTGAATTGATTAATTAGATAGAAAATTTATTATTCCCTAAGAGCCTAATCGCATCAGCCATTCAACAATCATCAAACCATTAAGAAACTAGAAAATCTTGCCATCCTAATTACGTAATCATAAACATAACATCAGTCAATTTATAAAATTAATGCAAAAGAATAAGAGGCCAGTGCGGTCGGGTACCGTCATACAACCCGAAAAGAAATGTGGGTAGCCAAGATCTACCCTTATACAACCCGTATTATAAATGAATAATTACAATAAAAAAAATCATGTTATGGTAGTCTTCATTCTTCATTCTTCATTTCTTCAATTTGATTTGCTTCTTTTTTCTCTTCCTTTTGGTTTGATTAGAATATGGTTGCTCCAAAGGCATCACATAGTACATAAGACTTGGTCTTATACCCAAAGTTCATCCTAATCCCTCATAACATTTATTCCAAATCTTAATTGCAAAATTTACATCAAAATGATAAAGGTAAATCTAATTAAACCTATAAAGTAAAGGTTAGCTAAACATACCAAACACCCTAAGTAGTTATATGAATAGTTTAGACTTAGCACCCCACATCGGGGTAACCAAGTCCACCCGTCCTAATTTGGGTTATGCTTAGGGGTATAAGAAACCTGCACAACAAAAGTATTTATATTTTTATTACAATGCTCCTTCAGCACAACCCCCTATCGAAAACATGATTAAACTAAGATCACTATGGTGTTTATTTTTGGGATGTGGGATAACACATAGATCTTAAGGGGTACTTATTGAAGTTATCGGGTATGACATAAGGAATGCTGTACTATCTTAAAAGATAGAAATCACCACCTTATAATGGACCTGATCACCTAATAAGGACTCATAATGCATGATGGGTCATTGAATGTACCAAAGATTTTTCCCCTACTTTACATGAAAAGTAAAGTATGATTTATTTTAAGACAGGTTCATTAAGTTTCCTATAGAGGAAAGCCCCCATAGTTAATTACATTCTAAGGAATGAGATTCTTTAAGAACACTCTCGATTAAAGTAGACAATCATGATCTCCAAAGATTTCAAGGTAAGACTATCAAAGAATTGGTTATATTGGAAAATCAAATGGGGTAGATCAAAAGGAGAGACTTACTTTGGAAGCCAAGGGAGATAAGTAAGGAATGCTCATGATACTAGGAAGTCTAGTGAGCAACCCAATCTATCCTAGGGTTGGGTTTCATATTTTTGAAATTGAAGAGAGTTAATTGTTTGAATTGACATTTTATTAGAATACTAAAACTTATAATCCCACAACATAAGTTCTTTGAAATGCCTAAGAGGTGAGAATTTATGCTTGTAGCCCGAAGAAAATAGCTACCTCAGATCTTAAATCTAGGGAGCCTTGGTGAGGGCTAAAGCAAGACTTAAATCTAAGGTTAAAATGGGTATATGATTTACCTCCATAAGAGATAATAAACCACCCAACTACTAGACTTATAATCACCTGGAGTGGCAGCCAGCTAACTCCTCCTACACTTTAAGTCCATGTAGGCAAGTCTTATTCTTTGTAAGATGGCTGGGCTATTATTCATTTAGAAAGAAGACTAAGTCCTTAAACTCATTCCCTAAGAGACTGGAGTATGAGTGGTATGAATTAATGACTTAATCTAATGCAAATTTTATCACATTTTTTTTATTCTTTTGGATTCTTTATTTTGACATAGGCTATGAGATTTTGTATGCCTAAATGCATGAGAATTTGATTATGGGCTAAATCAAGAGAGAAATGGGTGTTCTTCCATCAAAGGCTCTCCTAAGTTAAGCCTTTATCCTCTAGCACAGATGGAAGCCCCCTCTTCATAAGAGTGGAAGAATATGACATGCATGATGTTATACATACAATCATCCAACTAAGGTTGCTGAATATTTTTTATTATCTTGATTTAATTCATAAGCTTTTATGTGAGGTTATGAGTTGTTTTAAATTTTAATTGCAAGTGATTACTTGGGGTAGAAAAATTAATTTTATTTTAAGATCCTATCGCACCAGGTCATACATTCAAACATCAAACATGAAGAAATTAGAAAAAGCATACAATTCTAGTGCATAATTTAAACACAACATCAAATAATTTTATAGACTACCATAAAAGAATAAAAGCTAGTGTCGGGTTCCTCCATACACCTAGAAAAAAAGATGGGTAGCCAAGCTTTACCCTTATACAACCCATATTACAAAAATAATACATATTATGGGGGTCTTCTTTTCTTCATTTTCTCCTTCTCTTCCTTTTGATTTAATTTTTCTCCAAAAACATCACATAGTACCCTAGGGACTAAGGCTTCTGGCCACTACTCATCCTAATCCCCCATAACACTAATCCTAATTTCTAATGCAAAATTACATTAAAAAATAGGAAAAAGCAAATCTAGCTACACCTACAAAATAAATGTTAGCTAAACACACAATATAATCCAAGTAGTTATATGAATAATTTAGACTTAGCACCCCACACATGGGAAACCAAGCCCACCTATCCTAAAGTTAGTTATGCTTAGGGGCTAAGCAACCTACACAGCAAACACATTTATATTTTTTGTTATAGTGACCCCTTAAGCACAACCCCTCAGAAAACATGATTGCACACCCTAACATCCAGTCTATGAAATATACACCCTAACATCCAGTCTAAAATATTACATCACAAAACAAAATACAACATCATACACATCACCTAGCCTAATTATGGTGAGCTAAGTATTCTAGTGTGTGAAAAGAAGGCTTGTGGTAAGAGTTTACTAGCTTCTTTAATTTAAGTTTCAATTTGGAGTTTGAATTTGTTTAAAATTTTCCTTTGGGTGATTTCAATTTAAATGATTTAATAATTTATTTTTTTCACTTTTATTTGGTTAAAGTGATGTTTAAGTTTTCAAGAATGTAGAGTAGAATGAATTTCATTTGTAGATGAAACTCACCCTATTCTACATCCTAACCTGAGTCTAACCAAGGTCCTTAAGTATCTTAATAGCCCATTTGAATTCAGGTATTATTTAATTTGATTTATTTGATTTGATTTAGATTTAGAATTTGTTTGTTTAATCTTCATATATTTGATTGATTAATTTTATATTAAATGTGTTGATTTAATTAAATCTTGATAATTCAATATCCTTATTCACTAATGAAGTTTAAGTTTATTTAAATCTGTTTTTGATTGGTTAATTTTAGATTAGATGTTTTGGTTTAATTAAATCTTGATAATGCAATATCCTTATTCAATGAAGTTGTTTAAGTGTTTTGATTGATTAATTTTAGATTAAATGTTGATTAAATCTTGATAATTCAATATTCTTAATCTCTAATGAAGTTTAAGTTTGTTTAAATCCATGTGTTTTAATTGATTAGATTATGTTTTGGTTTAATTAAATCTTGATAATTCAATATCCTTTAAATTAATATCTTTTCTTTGATTATGTTATGTGATTTAATTTTATGTTTATCATGGTTCATTTATTTGTAGTTTGATTGGATTAGATTAATTGAGATTTTATTTTGATTTTAAATGAATTTGATTCTTTGTAATTAGGATTTTTTTTAATTTCATCCATTTGTCATGTTTATCAAAGTTTGGTTTGCATTTTGATTTCATTCAATCGATAGTTAATTAGTTTATCTGATTTAAGTAGGTTGAATGAGATTGGATTTGATTACATATTAAATTGATGCGGGTCTTTCTTAATTTAATTTAATTTGATTTAATTTGAATTGATTAGCTTTATTCTATGGGTTTGTTTAGGTTCAATGTGATTATTAATTAAGAAGGTTTTATTTATCATTAAATTAAATAAAGAATTTGTTTAATTTTAATTTGATTCATATTTGTTTAGATGATGATGTAATTAATGACTTAATGATTTAGGTTTAATTTAAGATTTGATTGATTTAATTGCATTTTAATTAATTCAAATTTATGTTTGATTGCTTAAGTTTAATATGATTATTTTGATTGACTTAATTATATTTAAGATGTGTGATCAAATTAATTGGTAGATTAATTAAGTGTTTGATTTGAATTTGATTTAAAAGTTAATTTGGTTCATTAAGATGATGGATTAATTTAAGTTTGCATTAATTAGGTGTTTATTCAATTGGATTTTAAGGAAAATTAGTTTAATTAAGAAGTGTTTGTTATTATTAAATTAAATAAAAATTTATTTAATTTTAATTTAGTTTTATATTTATTTAGATTAATGATGTAATTAATGACTTAATGATTTATCTTTAATTAGATTGATTATTTAATTGCATTTATGTTTGATTAAGCTTATGTTTAATATGATTAATTTGATTAACTTAATTAGTTTACTTGAGGGGTGTGATTAATTATTATATTTAATTAGTGGTTTGAGTTAAGCTTAATTGAAGAGTTAGCTTAAATGTAATTTATTTAAATTAATTTGATTCATTAAGATGATGGATTAATTCATTAAGTTTGCATTAATTAGATTTTTGATTAATTTGGTTTGATTAAAAATAATTAAATTTTGAATTATTGGATTAATCAAAGATTTATTTAATTAATGACTTAATTTCCCACATGTGAGTAATTTGATTTAGTTAAGTGTTTTACTTAAGTTTGATTTGATTAAAGGATTATTATTATTACCATCATTATTATTAAGTGAATTAACTGTTTATTTTATTTCAATTAAGTTTGATTATTTATGATTAGAGTTTTATTTGATTTGATTCATTTATTATGTTTGTTTAATTTCATTAACATTTTTGATTTAGTTATTAGGTTGAAATATTTAATGGTTGAGTAATTCTCTTATTCCAAATGGATTGATTTAGATTTTAAATTAATTAAGTTCACTTTTGCTTCATTTGGTTTGGTTTGGTTTGCTTTGATTAATATTAAGTGATTATGATGTATTGGATTTATAATTAATTCAACCTTTTAGTTTACTTAATGATTAATTAGTTTCAATTTATTTATATTCATTAAGGAGTTTCATATGATTAAGATTTTTGCTTAGTGTACATTTAGTTATACTAGACATGTTAAAGTTTCTAGATTTGTTTATTTTTAAATTTAATTTAAGATTTAATCATTTAATAAGTTTTATTAACTTAAATAGGTTTAATCATATTTAATTTAATTTTTTCCGAGGATTATATGATATTTTTCTTTGAGGAGATTAATGATTGCTTAAGTGTTATATCATTTTTCATTTTAATTTATTATTTAGATTATTATAAATTTCATTTTATTAATTGCTTAATTTGTTAAATTTTAACTAAATATTTATTGATTCATTTTTAAAGATCATATTATTATTGTTATTATTATTATTATTATTATTATTATTATTATTATTATTATTATTGTTTAGATCTTAGATGTTAACTAATGATTTAAGCCATTTTGAAGATTTTTATAAATTTATGGATTTTTATTTAATTTATTTTATTAAAATAGATAAGCTAAACTTCAAAATTTAATTTCTCCCAATCCAAAAGTCTATTTTACTTGAAGATTTTATCATAGGTGTGCTTTAACTTTATCAATCCCTAAAAATTTCATTAATCGACTTATATTTTTAGACTAATTAATGAAACTTTAATTTTTACTAAAACTAAATTAAGCTCAAACCATTCATTGAATTTAGAAATTTTGTTTTTTGGATTCCTCTCGAAAGGTGAATCCAACGAGCCTTTTATAATTTTTTTTGCTAAGTATTTTATTTTATGAATTTTCAAAGTTTCAAGACATTAAATTTTAAAATCGAAAATAGGTGATTTTCCTCTAACCGCTGCACCATTGATGGGGCAACACGCGACGCGGCACCGCTGCATTGTACCATGTCGGTGGCACTCGGATGCGCGCAAGCGTATGTCGCCGATGGGCGAGGGTGCGTGATCGGGAAAACGATGCATTTGATCCCACGCCCCATCGCGATCGACGGTCCAAATCGATCCGGATCAAAGAGTGATTGCGGTTCTGAAGGAAGGATGCGTCCGACGCGGATATGATCCATCATCCGACCAATCAATGGATCGCGCCACCGACGAAAAGGAAAATGCAAAAAAATGCGAAATGATGTCTGATTGAGCTCATTTTCACGTTGATTTTCTTCAAAAAAATTGTACTTCATATTGGGATCAAATAAAATAAAAAAATTTGGGGTTTATCTAAGGGAAATTTCTAAAATTACAAGAAAATCATCACAAAGGGCAAGAAATTCTATGGTCGACTACGAGTTTTTGAAGATTACCTCATCGGGATGGTTTCTAATGGTGGTGAAGATCCGAGCGAGCTCCTGGATGCAATAGGAAGCTTTGAAATGAGTGTTCACTTTGAAAAATGTATCTTCCGTGTCATTTTCTCACAAAAATCAACCGTTTTGGTTTTTCTAGCCAAGAGAGGAAAATGGTTGTTGGTTTTTTTGGGATCTCTTGAGGCTAAATAGTGGAGGAAGAAGATGAAAGCCTCATTTCCCTCCTTTAATAAATCCTTTTTTTGAATTTTGGCTCCAAAGTGTTGTCATTTTGCTTGGGGTGGTTGGGATGATGATTAATTGGAGCTTTGAATTTTGCTCAAAGTCCTCTCTTGGTGCCATATGATCAGCTCCATTGAATGTCATGAATGGGGTGGGGAGTTTAATGCATGTGATGGGAGGAATTAAATAAAGTTGGGTGAAATCCTATGCGAGAGAGGATCCATGAGGGATTTAATTAAGTTGGGTTAATTTTGGGTTGATCCCAAATGGGTTTGGGTCAGGTTTGATTAGTCCCCAATGGGCCATGACTTGGTTTTAAGGGATTTGGCTTAATTTGAATCATATGGGTCACATTAGGTCATATCGGGTTAGGTTGACCAATTGGGTCAAACCAAGGCTCAGGTTAGGTTCAAGTGATAATTTAAAGAGTTTTTATATGATCAATTTGATTTAATTTGGCTTAGAATTGATTTTGGCTCATTTGGAAATCAAATGGGTTGATTTCATGTTCAATGCTAATTTGATGAATGTGGTCTTGAATCAATTTGGATTTAATTTGATTTAGCCAAATTGACTCTAAGGTTTGGGCTTAATGACTCAATTGGATCAAATTGAGTTCAATATATTTGGTCAAGTTCAATAATCAATTGGAAATGAACTTGAGCCATTTGCACAATCAATTTGGGTTAGATTATGATTTGACATAATTTGGATTTAGGTCAACTTGGATAATTTCCAATTGGACTTGGTTTGCTTAATTGGTCAAGTCATATTTAAATATTGATTTTGGGTTGATTCAAATCATTTATTTTAATCAATTTGATGATGAGTTTTGGCTAGTTTTGGTATATTTGGTCAAATGACTAAGTTGACTTGGTCAAATGACTAAGTTGACTTGGTTTGACCCAATTGATTTTAATTTATCATTCTAGGATGATCAACAATCACGGTGGAAGATTTTGGCGAGCTTGGTTCAATCCAATTTAGGTTGGATTGGAAGTTGGCTCAAATGAGTCCTTTAGGTCACTTTGGGTCAAGTGGACCTAATTGGGTCAATTGGTTTGGTTTTGGTTTAATTCAAGTTTAGTTGAACTTATATATGAGATTAAAATATAAATTCAACTAATCAATTGAGTCTAAGGATTTTTTGGCTATTTGAAATTTATAAGTCAAAAGGCTAGTTGGGTTTGACTTGGGTTATTTCAATTTGATTTGAGATTGTACATTTAATATTTGGGTAGATAATTGAATGAATGATTAATTTGAGAGAAAATCTATTGGTTTTACTTAATTTGGATGGAATTTTGTTAAGTCCAAAGAATTGGCTCAATGGGCTTAGATTGTGTTTGAATTTGATTTTGGATATTGTTTTGCTCATTCATATATGGATTTCATTTATATTTGTGAATATAAATGAAGGAACAATTTATTTATAAAGAAATCAATTGAATTTGATTTGATTTAAAGGGGTTTTCGCTAAGCTTATGAAGGTGGTTTATATATTTAGAAGGGTCTTGTGGATTTGAATTTAATTTTGGGTTTCAATCATTTAAAATTTGGGATATGGATTTAAATTTGAGGTTTGGTTTGAGATTTGAATCTGGGTTTGATTTGAGAAAGTGTATCTAGATTGGGTTTAGGCTATAGGATAGGTAATTTCTTTAAGCCCTAAGGTATAGCCTAATCTTATGATTAACCCTTCTAAGTCATAGCTTATGTTAAATTCACCCAATTAGATGTGTCTTATGACTAAGGAAATCTTAGTATCTATAAGATTTCTAAGTATAAGAGGATGGGGTTGAGAGCTCACTCCAAAAGTGAGGTCAACAAAAGGACCCCCAATAGGTGTGGTGTAACTGACAAGACACACTGCACGTATTGGCATTGACCGAGATGATCAACAACATCTAAATGATTGCATGCACTAATGAAAATGATCTATACATAAACCTAAGAGGAAAATAGAATCACGATCTTAGTGTGATGCAGCTCTCTTTATGCCAAGGGTATAAGAGAGCAAGAAGGAATCCGCTGGGCATTGAGTACATGAACCTTCCACTAGGGAAATAGGTTCAAGTTATCCGCTAAGGGATAAGAATTTGAGTTTGATTGTGAATATGATTAGTTTGGGTATGTATCCACTGAGGATGAGAATCTATAATCTGATGTTGATCAAGATAGAATTGATTTTAATTTATTTTATTTTAATTTATGTGAAGACATATCCGCTAAGGATATCTGCTCGGATTCACTAGGGATTGGGTATGTGAACCTTCCACCAGGGAAGAAGGTTCGGGCTATCTGTTGGGGATAAGAATTTAATTAGATTTCTTTGATTTATTTGACTAGACTCTACTAGGGAGGTTGGTTTAATTTGTTATGGCTCCACTAGAGAGAATTATTCTAGATTGAAGGCATATCCGCCAGGATTTACACTTGGTTTTATTTGTTTGATTTAGATCTAAGCTCCACTATGGAGGCTAACTTGATTTACGCCACACTGGGGAGAAATTTGGTTTGTCCGATATGTTTAATTTGACTCCATTAAGGAGGTTGGTTTTGAATTTATTTTGTTCTGACCCTATCAGTGTGTGATGGACCACATTAAGAAGGAGTCACAGGGGCCTTGGCCTACTTTAGATTTATAAGTCGAAAGGGGTAGTCTACTTGCCATAAGGTAGGACTATCCAACCTAAGGGTTTCCTTTCTGTGTGCAACGATTGTACTAGGAATAAAGTATAGAAGACATACATCTTCCAAAGTAGGGATAAGCCATTGGGGTGATCTATCGATGGCGCAACAAATCAATCCCGACCTAGGGTGACTACTAAGAGCTCGTGATCCCTCAACTCAAGAGTAGTCTTGGTGATTTTGATTTATATTGATTTGATTTGATTTAATTTAATTTGGTGTGTTATATTATGTACTCTATTGGCATGCGATGGACCCACTGAGAAGGGGCTATGTTGGCCTTGACCTATCTCAGATTTATAAATCCAAAGGGGTAGTCCACCAACTACAAGGTAAGACTATTCGGCCTAAGAGTTATCTTTCAGTGTGCAATGACTATACTAGGATGAAAGCGTAGCAGACTTACATCTTCCAAAGTAGGGATCAGTCATTAGGGTGATCTGTCGATGGCGCAACAAATCGAACCTAACCTAGTGCAACTATTTGAGTGAATGCCACTCTGGACTCATATCGGCTTAAGAATAGTCAGAATTAATTTAATTTTAGGTGGACCCTGTCGATGTGCGATGGATCTACTAAGAATCAACCTCGACCTATCTTAGATTTACAAATCCAAAGGGATAGCCTACCGACCGTGAGATAAAGCTAACCAACCTAAGGGGTGCCTTTCTATGTGCAATGGTCAAGTTAGGAAGAAAGAGCGGGGACTCACATCCTCCTACATAAGGAACTACTAGGGTGATCAGTTGCTTGCACAACAAATCGAACCTGGCCTAAGGCTGCCCATCGATTTGTAGTGGTCATGCTGGAGAGAATGCATGACAGACTTATATCTCCCAAAGTAAGGACGATCATCGGGTGACCTATTGGTGGTGAAACAAGTTGAACTCGACCTAAGGGTGACTACTGAGTGCCGACCCGGGGACTTATCTCACTCAAAGAAGTGAGATTCTATGCTTGGAAAGAAAGAGACATTTTGAATTCTAATCTATAAATGAAGATATATTTTATTTATTTCATATTTGCATGGACCATGTTGGTTTGTGAGGGACCACACTGAGAAGGAGCTTTTATCAGCTTAGTTCTATCTTAGACTTACTGGACCAAGGAGAATGTGATCTGAACAAATTCTCCAATGTGGGTGGTTACTAAAGGGGACCGCTCAATCCAAAATAACTGGGTGGTGTCTAAATGGGGTGCAAAGGCTGATCCAAATAGAGTGCCTGGGGAGGTTCGGGGCTTTATCTAAAACCTAAAAAGAAAGCATGGCGGTAATTAATGAGAAAAAGTGGGATTCATCTGCCATGAGTGGTGTATCCGGGTGGGTCACCGAAGATGGTGATAACCAACCAACCTAAGGTGCCGGTTTGCGACAATCCCTAGAAAGAAGGCGCAGGCTTACATCTCTAAAGTGAACCGATTGCGGATAGTCTATCTTTGGCTCGACAGGGGCTATCCGACCTAGGGTGACTACTAAGTGAGGAGTCTTGTGTAAGGACTAGACCCAAGCTTAAAGTAATCGAGGAAAAGGAGCTGCTAGGGGACTTATCCTAAATCTCAAATATACTCGACCTAGTCAGTACATGATGGCTAGTTCAAGAAGAAAGTGTGTAGGCTTACATCCTCTTAAATAAAGTCAACATAAGATAGCTTACTGGCTGCGCAGTGAGGCCTACCAAACTAACAAGGCGCTGATTGGTTTACAATGGTCAAGTCAGGAAGAAAGCGTAGGGGCTCAGATCCACCATACAAGTGACCATTGGGATGACACAGCAGGTAGTAGCAGACCTAGCGCTAATGAGTGAGTGCCATGGAAGGGGGGGGGGAGCTTGCTCTCACATAAAAATAGCCCAAGATAAAAGATATGTGTTTGTTTGTGTTATAAAAGGAGGAATAGGATGTCGCTTGGGTTCTCTTACACCTACCTAAACACTTAAGAAATGGATGAAACATCGTAGGGGTAATCACTCCACCAAGAAAGGATGCCGCTTGGGTTCTCTTACACCTAACTTAATTACCAATAAGATGCCTGTGGGTTCTCTTACACCTAACCTAGTAGCACTGGATGATCGTTTGTAGTTTGTGTTTGTGTTTATGAAGGATAGGACACTGCTTGGGTTCTCTTACACCTATCTTAAATGCGTCGGAGATAAATATTGAGTTTTTGATGTAAGTTTGAAGCAATTTTAGATTGATGAGGAATTTTGAAGGGTGATTTTAGATTGATTTATTTTATTTTATTTTATTTTTTTAATTTAGACTCAATCAATGTAAATGTGAAAACATAACTTCATTAAGGAATTGATTGATTGATTTATTTATTTATTATTTTTTTAAACTTTCTTTAGGTGTGTACAAATGGAACAAGAATAACTAAGAGTAGTGTTCTTTCTCCAAAATACATGGGACCCAGTCAAAGTAATTGTTCATCCTTAGTGAAAGAAATTCACCAAGGCTTCTCAAATATTACACTCTAATTTGTATTTAAATGAAAGAAATTTCTCATTCTAATTACTTGAATTATTCTCCAAATTTGAATTTTGATTTTAAGTGTTATTGATTTTGAAGTAGTGTTTGTTGACATAGAAATACAAGACACTCTCTATTATAGTGGTTTAAACTACTTTCCATCCTTCAAAACACCAAAGTAGGTTTTTTAATGATTAGAAGCAAGATCTTGATTTGGAGAGTTTTGAGATAGATTAGCTTTGAAAGAGTTTAAACCATCTATATTCAACGTTAATTGAGGTCTCTCTCTCTCTCAATTTTTTTTTTTGCAAGACCTTCAAGCTTTTCAATCGATGCATAGAGTTTTGTAATTTGATTATTGATGATAAATTTTAACAAGAAGAGTTGTACCCTAAATGGAGATATCCTTAAACTAGTGGCCTAATGAGAGGTGTCATGAAATATTACTTATGCTTTTGAATGAGTATTGAAACTTATCATCCTTCAGAACTTGATCTACTTTCTTTGTCAAAGTAGTGAATGATTGACACCTACCAAAAAGATGAGAGATTAAGTATCTTAAACACGATAACCTTCCTTGAAATGATTTTAATTGTGTTGAGCCCCTCCTTTTCTTTCTCTTTTTTTCATCTTTTTTTTTTTTTTTTTCTTTTCTTTTTTTTCCTTCTTTTTTTTTGGAGGTTGCATCTCTAATATCACTTTAATCTCTTTAGATCAATTTTTATTATCCCATGATGCTTTACTACAAGCCCTAGAAACTTCCCTAAAGCCAACCTAATTGTATACTTTAGGGGATTCATCTTTATGTTGTAGTGTCATAATTAATTGAAGACAACTACTCGGATCATAAAGATGGCATTCCTTTTCTTTTCTTTTGACCATGAGATCGTCAATGCAACATCCGACTTTGTGATGAATGAGTTCATCAAAGATTTGAGTCATGGTCACGGTATGTAGCAG
Organism: Cymbidium sinense; assembly: GCA_021442155.1. Classification (NCBI taxonomy): domain Eukaryota; kingdom Viridiplantae; phylum Streptophyta; class Magnoliopsida; order Asparagales; family Orchidaceae; genus Cymbidium; species Cymbidium sinense. The sequence goes on along the minus strand of CM038223.1, from coordinate 54,052,820 downwards.
ATTTTAAGGAAAGATATGACCTTAGCAATAAATTGATGGAAATTATAAATGCAAGACCTCTCATCCTCCGCATCATTTGACCCATCCTTGAATGAGGAGATTGCATGTGAAGAGGCTATGTCTGCTATTAAATTTGATCTAGGTAATGTGAATTCGTCTTCAAGACATGCCTATCTTAGATTTTCAAAAATGACATATGTGTGGATTTGAATGTTCTTCCTTTTGAGTGAGAATAATGTTGGGAAATCATAGTAGTATCTTTCTTCTTCAATAAGGTTAACTTCAAACTTTGATCCTCTTCTTCATGTCAAAGGTTTCTAAAATAAATAGGAATACAAGGTTCAATTTTAAGTTTATAGACTACCTTTGGAGAAGTATTGGGAATTTATAATGGTCATAGGTAAAGTAGTCTTTAAACTACAAAAGTAACCTAACCAAGTCATTGGCATTTTCCTTCTAACTTATCATATATGGAAGTTGGGAGGGTGGGTGTACTCTCTCATAGCAATAGGTTCTTTTTTTTTTACAACTTTAGGAGTGCATTCTCTACTTGAAAATCTTCAAAATTCTTGAGCAAAGTAGAATAGGCAAAAGATGATTTTATTACTTCATTTGAAGGTCTATCTAAGCGTTGAATCCTCTCAAGCTTGAAGAAAGAGATATGAAGAAAATTGAAATCTCATAATGTATTATTTTTGCTAGGTTAGGAGCAACTCTTAACTTCCAATCCTATAAGAATATCATGAGATAGTAGATAAATGAGCTCATACCTACTAAGTTTCTAGTCATATCATACACGAATCAACCTTTTAGAACTTTTTTTTGTTGCCATCTAACTCTAGATACTTGTCAAAATTTGACTCAAAATTTATTTCATATATTCTTTTCTCTCTTTTTTCTTTGAATTTACACCTCATAATTTATTCTTTGGATTCTAAATCAATGTGTATTATTGCTTTACTTTTTCTCTTTTCTTCTTCTCGTCTTTTTTTTTTGAATTTTTTTTTTCTCTCTCTCTCTCTCTCTCTCTCTCTCTCTCTCTCTCTTTGCTCTTTGTCTTATATTGTATTCTCTGGAGGAGATTGTTTGTCTTTTCTTTTCCATAGAATATTCTTTGTTGAATATGACTTGAGGAGGTTGTCACTAACTGAGCAAGGAAGAATCAAATACTTTTCTATCTCTTTAGATAATGTGAGAGTGCATTTAGCTTAGTGGGTAACCTTCCAAGATAGTTTAGGACCTTAAGATTAGCCATCAGAACAGTTTGATGCCCTTATCTTGGATTGTGAGGTGTATCTTAAGAAGGATTTAGAATTTTATTATTTCCAATGGTGTTGATCAAAGTGGTAGGACCCTGCCACTATAATAATTGACTTCTATGATATCTTCTAAAAGAGAGGTAGAATTGATGTCTACCTACTCTTTTTTTTGGTGCCCAAAGTTTATCCCATTAGACCTTTAAAATCTGATGATTCTAACTCTTTATCTATAGTGCAACATGAAAGCTTAGAATGGGGGCATCTCTATCTGAGTTGGAATCATTAAAGATATCAAGTCCATCTGCTACGCTTTTATGGATTACTCATTATTTTAAGAGTTATCTTCTTTTGGAATTAGGATTCAAGTCTTTTGAGTCATACTTATCAAATAGATAAGATATACTCAAAATTCTTGTCAATTTCATCATTGGCCCCTTAAGAAATCTCTATGGCCTTTCTCCTTTAGGGTGAAAATCCACATCTTGGTTTTAAGTTGAATTCCATCATAAAGTTTTTATTAACCATAACATGATTTATAATAATGAATATTATTATCATAAGTCATCTTAAGGTTTTCAAGCTCTAAGTCAAAATTGATTTAGACATTCTTGATAGATTTAAAGAATTTGAACCCCCACACTCATCAAATTTAAATATGATAAGGGGTTTAAATAATTAGATTTTGATTTGGAGAGATTTTGAAGATAATTTCTTTGGAAACTCACTAATCAATTGTTGAATAGGTTGAGCTCTTTGATTGAGACTTAAGAAATTTTGGAATCATACTTTTCAAATGATTGTAGGTTCAAAATTTTAGGATTTTTGTTGTTGTTGTTATTTGATTTTGATTTTGAAAGAAAATCATCATTTAACAAATTTGAGTATGTTAAATGAAATTGGAAAATTTTGTTTAAAAAAAGGATTTTGATATTTATTTTTGAAGAAGAGGTTTTATTTGATTTAATTTTGATTTTGAAAAATGAAACTTCACTTAATGAACTTGGGTATGCTAAGTGGGGTTCAATTTATTTAATTTTGAAAGGGGTTTAAAAATTTTTGGAGAAAAGATTTTTTCTCTCCTCGTTTAATTTTGATTTTAAAGAAAGAACCTCCATTTAACAAATTGGATTATGTTAAATGGGGTTCATATGATTTTTATTTTGAAAAGACCTTTGAAAATTTTTGTAAAAGATGTTTTTATTTCACATTGGATTTTATTGAAATTTTATTAAGCATGAGATGAACCTTGCTTCACCAAGCTAGTGGTAAGAGGTTCAAAATTTTATGTTTAGTTATTTTTCCTTTCTTTAGTTAATTTATTTTTACCTATTGGGGAACCCAATATGGGTTTTAAGACCTTCATGGAGTGAGGTCCTAAAACCTAAAGGATGTTGAATAGCTTCACTTAAGGATGAAATAAGCTAAGTGCCAATGGAAAGAATGATAGTCTCAGGCCTATATAAAATATAAGTCCATTATCGATGCTTCGAGATAATAATTGTCTACTAAAGCTAGAGAGAGGAACCCTCCCATTGAGTCGAAAAAATCTATGGTGTTTATTTTTTGGGATGTTACATTACGTAGATCTTAGGGGTACTTATTGAAGTGATGTATGACATTACAGGAATGATGTACTATCTCAAAAGATAGAAATCACCACCCTATAATGGACTGATCACCCAAGGACTCTAAGGCATGATAGTCTTGAATGTACGAGACTTTTCCCTACTTTACATGAAAAAAAAGTAGATTTATTTTAAGCTTCATTAAGTTAGGCAGCCCCATAGTTAATTACATCTAAGGAAAGAATTCCTTAAGAACACTCTCGAATTAAAGTAATGATCTCCAAAGATTTCAAGGTAAGACTATCAAAGGATTGATTATATTAGAAAATAAATGGGGTAGATCAAAAGGAGAGACTTATTTTGGAAGCCAAGAGAGACGAGTAAGGAATGCTCATAATACTAGGAAGTCTCGTGAGCTACTCAATCTATCCTAGGGTTGGGTTTTATATTTTTGAATTTGAAGAGAGTTAATTGTTTGAATTGACATTTTATTAGAATATTAAGACTTATAATCTCACAACATAAGTTTATGGAAATGCCAAAGAGGTGATGATTTATGCTTAAGGAAATAACTATCTAGATCCTAAATCTAGGGAGTTTTAGGGAGGCAAAAACTAAATCTAAGGTGAAAATGGGTATATGTTACCTCCACAAGAATAAATCATTTGTTGGACTTATAATCACCCGGAGTGGCAGCCAGCTAACTCCTTCTATGCTTTAAATCCATGTAGATAAGCCTTATGCTTTGCAAGATGGTTGGGCTATTGTTTATTTAGAAATGAGACTAAGTCCTTAAACTCACTCTCTAAGAGACTATAACATGAGTAGTATGAATTCATGACTAAATATAATATAAATTTTATCACATTTATTTGATTCTTTTGGACTTTTTATTTTGACATAAGCTATGAGATTTTGTATGCCTAAATACATGAAAGATTGATTATGGGCTAAATCAAGAGAGAAAAGGGTGTTCTTCCATCAAATGCTCTTATAGGTTAAGCCTTTATTTTCTGTCATAGATGGAAGTCTCCTCTTCACAAGAGTGGAAGAATATGACATGCATGATGTTATACATACAATCATCTAACTAAGGGGTTGCTAAATATTTTTTTTATTATCTTGATTTAATTCCTAGGCTTTTATGTGAGGTTATGAGTTGTTTTAAATTTTAATTAAAAGTTATTACTTGGGGTAGAAAAATTAATTTTATCCTAAGTGCTTACCGCATTGAGGCCACACATTCAAACATCAAACATGAAGAAATTAGAAAAAAATATTCAATTCTAGTGCAATCTAAATACAACATCAAATAATTTTATAGACTATCATAAAAGAATAAAAGGCTAGTGTGGTTGGTTCATACACCAAAAAAAAGAAAAAAAAGATGAATAGTCAAGCTCTACCTTTATACAACATGGATTACAAAAATAATAGATGTTATGGGGGTCTTCTTTTCTTCATTTCCTCCTTCTCTTCCTTTTGATTTGATTTGCTCCAAAGGCATCACAAGGCACCCCAGGGACTAAGCCTTACCGCTCATCCTAATCCCCATAACACTAATCCTAATTTTAATGCAAAATTATATTAAAATAGGAAAAAAAATACACTTGCAAAATAATATTAGCTAAACATACCATACAACCTAAGGTTATATGAATAATTTGGACTTAGCACCCCACACATGGGTAACCAAGTCTAATAACATGAGTTATGCTTAAGAACGCACACAAACATAAATTTTTTATTATAACTTGGCAACCCCCTGAAAAAATATGATTAGGCTAATATCACTCTAACATCAATCTATGAAATATACACCCTAACATCCATCAAAAAATATTACATCAAAACAAAACTCAACATCATATATACAATCAATAGATCGACCTAATTCTAGGTCTGACCTAGTATTCTAGTGTGAAAAGAAGGCAGTGTTAAAGACTTTACTTCTTTCTTTAAGTTTCAATTTAGTTTGAATTTGTTAAAATTTTTCTTTGGGTGATTTCAATTTAAATGATTTAATGATTTATTTTTTTCACTTTTATTTGGTTAAAGTAATGTTTAAGTTTTCAAGAATGAAGAGCAGAATGAATTTCAATTGTAGATGGAACTCACCTTACTACATCCCACTCTAAAGAGTTAACTAAGGTCCCAAGTATCTTAATTATCCATTTGAATTTGTGTAATTTATTTGATTTGATTTAGATTTTAGAATTTGAGTTTGTTTAATCTTCATATATTTGATTGATTAATTTTAGATTAAATGTGTTGATTTAATTAAATATTGATATTCAATGTCCTTAATCATGAATGAAGTTTAAGTTTGTTTAAATCGATGTGTTTTGATTGATTAATTTTAGATTAGATGTTTTAGTTTAATTAAATCTTGATAATTCAATATCCTTAATATCTAATGAAGTTTAAGTTTGTTTAAATCCATGTGTTTTTGATTGATTAATTTTAGATTAAATGTGTTGATTTGGTTAAATCTTGATAATTCAATATCCTTAATCTCTAATAATGTTTAAGTTTGTTTAAATCCATGAGTTTTTGATTGATTAATTTTAGATTAGATGTTTTGGTTTAATTAAATCTTGATAATTCAATATCCTTTTAAATTAATATCTAATTCTTTTCTTTGATTATAGTTATGTGATTTAATTTTATGTTTATCATGGTTCATTTATTTGTAGTTTGATTGGATTAGATTAATTGAGATTTTATTTTGATTTTAATTGAATTTGATTCTTTGTAATTAGGATTTTTTTTAAAATCTCATCCATTTGTCATGTTTATCTAAGTTTGGTTTGTATTTTGATTTCATAAATTAGATAGTTAATTAATTTATCTTATTTAAGTAGGTTGAATGAGATTTGATTTGATTACATATTGAATTGATGTGAGTTTCTTAATTTAATTTAATTTGATTTAATTTGATTTGATTATTTTATTAGTCTATGGGTGTTCAATGTTATTATTAGTTTAATTAAGAAGCGTTAGGTTTATCATTAAATTAAATAAGATTTGTTTAATTTTAATTTGGTTTCATATTTGTTGATGATGTAATTAATGACTTAATGATTTAGGTTTAATTTAGATTTGGTTGGATTTAATTGCATTTTAATTATATTCAAATTTATGTTTGATTAAGCTTAAGTTTAATATGATTTTGATTGACTTAATTAGCTTATTTAAGATGTGTGATCAAATTAATTTAGATTAATTAAGTGTTTGATTTGAATTTGATTTAAAAAGTTAATTTGGTTCATTAAGATGATGGATTAATTCATTAAGTTTGCATTAATTAGGTGTTTATTCAATTAGATCAGCTTAAGGGTAATTAGTTTAGTTAAGAAGTGTATTTAAGTTAATTATTAAATTAAATAAAGATTTATTTAATTTTAAATTTGGTTTTATATTTATTTAGATTAATGATGTAATTAATGACTTAATGATTTATGTTTAATTTAGGATTTGATTGGTATTTAATTGCATTTTTGTATAATTAAGTTTAAGTTTAACATGATTAATTTGGTTAACTTAATTAATTTACTTGAGGGGTGTGATTAATTATTATATTTAATTAGTGGTTTGATTTAAGCTTAATTTAAGAGTTAGCTTTAATGTAATTTATTTAAATTAATTTGATTCATTAAGATGATGGAATAATTCATTAAGTTTTCATTAACTAGATGTTTGATTAATTTGGTCTGATTAAAATGATTAAATTTTAAATTATTGGATTAATCAAAGATTTATTTAATTAATGACTTAATTTCCCACATGTGAGTGATTTGTTTTAGTTAAGTGTTTTACTTAAGTTTGATTTGATTAAAAGATTGTTATTATTACCATCATTATTATTAAGTGAATTGTGTTTATTTTATTTTATTTTAATTAAGTTTTTGATTAATTATGATTAGAGTTTTATTTGATTTGATTTATTTATTATGTTTGTTAATTTTATTAACATGTTTGATTTAGTTATTAGGTTGAAATATTTAATGGTTGAGTAATTCTTTTATTCCAAATGGATTGATTTAGATATTAAATTAATTAAGTTCACTTTAGCTTCATTTGGTTTGTTTTGATTTGATTAATAAATTATGATGTATTGGATTTATAATTAATTTAACTTTTAGTTTACTTAATGATTAATTAATTTTAGTTTATTTATATTCATTAAGGAGTTTCATATGATTAAGATTCCATGCTTGTAGTTTAGTTATACTAGTTTGACCCATGTTAAAGTTTCCTAGATTTGTTTAATTTTAAATTTGATTTAAGATTTAATAATTTAATTGAGTTATTAACTTAAATAGGTTTAATCATATTTAATTTAATTTCTTGAGGATTATATGATATTTTCTGATTTGAGGTTTGATTAATGATTGCTTAAGTGTTATTTCATTTCATTTTAATTTATTATTTAGATTATTATGAATTTCATTTTAATTAAATCCTTAATTTGTTAAATTTTAACCCTAAATATTTATTATCATTAAGCTTCATAATCATATTGTTATTATTATTATTATTATTAGGATCTTAGATGTTAATTAAGTAAGCCATTTTGAAGATTTTATAAATTTTGATTTTTATTAATTTATTTTATTAAAATATATAATTTGAAATTCAAAATTTAATTTCTCCCAATCCACAAGTATTTTTTACTTGAGATTTTTATCATATGTGTGCTTTAACTTTAATTTCAATCCCTGAAAATTTCAACTCAATCTAACTTATATTTTTAGAGTAATTAATGAAATTTTATTTTCACTAAAACATAAATTAAGCTCAAACCATTCATTCAAATTTAGAGATTTTTAGTTTTTTGGATTTCTCTCGGAAAGACGAATCCAACAAGACCTTATTTAAAATTTTTTCACTAAGTATTTTATTTTTTATAAATTTTTAAAGTTTTAGGGCACCTAAATAATTTTTAAAATCAGAAAATAGGTGATTTTCACACTTAAAAGTTAGTGGACGGGCGATGAACGTGCCACGCGTGGCACCACGCTGATGTGCTCGCATGACACGCGGCAGCCACAGCGATTGGCCGAAGCTGCCACGCCGCCGAAGAGTGGGAAAAGTGGGATCTTGGAAAATGACATGCGGTTCGATCTAGGCCATCCAATCTCGGACCAAATGGTTGAGATCGTCGCGGGATCGAGAGAGTGATTGTATATCGGGTGTCTCAAGGACGGTCCGACATGATCGAAGTCGCCCGATCCACTAACATGGGATCGACGGCTACTCACCGGTGAAACCGATGAGAAAATGCAAAAAAATGTGAAATGAGGTCTGATTGAGCTCATTTTCATGTCAATTTTCTTTGAAAAAGTATACTTTGTATTGAGATCAAATAAAATGATAAATATGAGGTTTATCTAAGGGAATTCCTAAAATCACAAGAAAATCATCAAAAAAAGCAAGAAATCCTAGGGCCGGCTATGAGTTTATAAAGATTATCTCACTGGGATGGTTTTCAGTGGTGGTGAAGATCCGAGTGAGCTCCTAGATGCAAGAGAAAGCTTTGGAATGAGTGTAGCCTTCGCTTTCACTTTGGAATGATGTATCTTTCGATGCTTGCCATTTTCTCACCGAAATCAACCTGGTTTTGGTGTTTCTAGCCTAAGAGAGATGGGAAAATGGTTTTTGGTTATTTTGGAGAGCTCTTGGAGGATGAATAGTGGTAGGAGGAAGAGGAATGAAGCCTCATTTCTCCCTCCTTTAATAGTGGCCGAAAATCCTCCTTTTTAGAATTTTTGGCTCCAAAGTATTGTCATTTTTTTTTGGGGTGGTTGGGATGGATGATGGATTGATTGAGGACTTTAGATTTTTGCTCCAAAGTTCTCTCTTGTTACCATATGATTAGCTCCATTGAATGCCATGGATGGGGGGAGTTGAATGCATGTGATGGGGGGAATTAAATGATGTTGGGTAAAATTCTATATGAGGGAGGATCCATGAGGGATTTAATAAGGTTGGGTTGATTTTGGGCTGATCCCAAATGGGTTTGGGTCAGGTTTGATCAACCCCTAATGGGTCATGATTTGGTTTCAAGGGATTTAGCTCAATTTGGGTTATATGAGTCACATTAGGTCATATCAGGTTAAGATGACCAATTGGTCAAATTGAGTCAAACTAAGGCTTAGGTTAACTTCAAATGATAATTTGAAGAGTTTTGATATTATCAATTTAATTTAATTTACTTAGAATTAATTTTGGCTCATTTGGAATCAAATGTGTCAAATGTGTCAAGTTGACCAATTTGACCAAAATTGACCAAATTGACTTGGATTATGGGCTGATTCATGTTCAATTGGCTAATTGAAGATGTATGTGGTCTTAGTTCAAATCAATTTGGATTTAATTTAGATTTAGGCCAAATTGACCCTTTAGGCAAATTTGGGCTTAATGGTTCAATTGGGCTCGATTGATCAAATTGAGTTTAATTATGGCTTTGGTCAAGTTCAATAATCAATTTGGAATGAACTTGAGCCATTGGTTGCAATCAATTTTGGTTAGATCTTGATTTGACCCAATTTGGACCTTTAGGCTAATTTGGGTCAACTTGGATCGGTGGCCAATTGCTTAGCTTGGCAATTGATGGTCAAGTCATATTTAAATATTAATTTTGGGTTGATTCAATCATTGGTTTCAATCAATTTGATGTAGGATGAGTTTTGGCTAGTTTTGGTTCATTTGGGCTGGGTTGACTTGGTTTTAACTACCAATTGATTGATTATTCTAGGGTGATCAACAATCATGGTGGAAAGTTTTGGTGAGCTTGGTTCAATCCAATTTGGGTTGGATTGAAAGTTGGCTCAAATGAGTCCTTTAGGTCACTTTGGGTCAAGTGGACCTAAGTGGGTCAATTAGTTTAGTTTTGGTTTGATTCAAGTTTAGTTGAACTTATATATGAGCCTTGGATTGAAATATAAATTCAACCGCAATAAATTTGGAGTCTATGAGATTTTTTGGCTCATTTAAAATTTTCAAATCAAAAGCATGGGTTTGACTTGGGTTGGCTTTGATTTGATTTGATGATTATAGGTTTCATTTATTTTTTGATAGATAACTGAATGAATGATTGATTTGAGAAAAAATTCATTAGGTTTGATTGATTTGGATGGAATTTGGCTAAGTCCAAAGAATTGGCTCAAAGGGCTTAAATTGTGTTTGGATTTGATTTTAGATATAGTTTTGATTATTGAAATATGGATTTCATTTATATTTGTGAATATAAATGAAGGAATAATTGATTTATAAAGAAATCAATTAATTTGATATTAAAAGGTGGCTTCAAGAAGGGTCTTAGGATTTGAATTTGATTTTGGGTTTCAGTCATTTGGAGCAAAATTTGGGATATGAATTTGGAATTTGGATTTGAATTTGACGTTTGATTTGAGATTTGAATCTGGGTTTGATTTGAGAAAGTGCATTTAGATTGAGTTTAGGCTATAAGATATGTTATTTCCTTAAGTCCTAAGGCATAGCCTAATTTTATGATTAACCCTTGTAAGTTTCTAGGCTTAGGTTAAGTATTCACCCAATCACTAGATGTGTCTTATGACTAAGAAAATCTTAGTGTCTAGAAGATTCCTAAGTCTAAGAGGATGGGGTTGAGAGTCACTCCAAAAGTGAGGTTAACAATCATCCTATCATCCAGTCTACGCACATACACCCTAACATTCAGTCTAAAATAATATATCACAAAATAAAATATTCATCAAACCATGCACCGCCCTAACCTAAAGTTATAAATGGTGACTTAGTCTAATGTGTGTGTGTCATTTAAGGCTTGTATGGCATGTCTTAGCTAGGCTTTAAAGTTGAAATTTTCTAAGTGTGAAAGATTCAATTTAGATGGTGGTTTCATTTCAAGTGATTTAGTTGACTTGTCAATTTTATTTGGTAGTTTGATTTGGTTTGAATAAACCCATATTTAGTGACTAAATGTTATGAAGAGAAGAAAAGAGAAGAGAGCTCTCTTTCATCGCTACCTTAAAACATTTTTAAGGTAGCTTGATTAATGAATTTCTTTTAGTGAGTGGTTTATTATGTGTTTTAATTGGTCCTAAGTTTGGGTTCTCTTTAAATAATCCTATTTAATAAGAAAGGCATCTTAGGATTACTTAGGGTGAATTACTATCACATAACACACAACCATTCATTTCTTCCCACCATGTGTACCATGCATATGAATAATTCTAAGCATACTTATACATGTAATGCAAATCTTATCACAATTTGATGATGAATGCAAAGAGATGTGATTTGAAAATTTAGATATTTCATTTATTAATTGGATTATTAATGCATGTATTTCTTATGTACAAAAGAGTGATTTCTTATCCATTAATTAAATGCACATCCACATGTATAAGAGTTATAAGTAAGTACAACGCCATTATTTTTTTACACTAGTATAGGTATAATACCTACTTACTTAAAGCCTTTTAAGATATCAGACGATATATGACTTTTCTTAGATACATGTAGATGTATAAAAAAAAATCAAATGGATAACGAATCATGCAAGAGATTATGTTTGATTTAGTTATATGATTTACATGTGTAATATGAAGATCCTCCTAAGTCATAATATAGATGCATAGGAATAGACAAAGTGTGTGTTTCTAATGAACTATACACTTACAAATCCTATGTGAATCCATATTAAGAGAAGGAAAGAAAACTTCATAATACACATCTTATGCTATAAACATGTTTATAAATATTTATAACTAGCATCACCTCATTTATAATCTTTGATTTATAAGTTTTAAAGATAATTTTTGGTTTAATAGTGATAATAGCCACTCATATTCTTAATTTTAGCCAACACATGCAATTTGAAATAAAAAGAAATGTTTGATTTAATTAATTTTTAAAAGAGATGAATGCATGATTTCATATGTCAAACAATATTTAGCATGATTGGAAAGAAATAAAAAAATATAAGCATATGACATCATTCACCCTAATTAATTCCTAGGGACAATCATATAAAATAAGATCATTTAAAATGAATCAAAATTCTTTAAAGAGATTTTTTATTTTTTATGTTTTTTTTTGAATTTGATTTGATTTAGAAAATATGAAAAGGGTTTCCTGGTCCTAACCTATTTCCTTCCCATGTATGAATTTGTTTGGTTTAATTTAGAATAATTAGGTTGATTTTATGTTTTGATTAGGTTGAGGTGTGAATTAAATCCATTAATTACCCCTTACCTATATCACTTTAACTTAATTATCCAAGTAATTATGAGCTAACATATGATATGCAATGACATGGAAATTAAATCAGCAATACACCTAATAAATTAAGGGGGATTAATGCAATTGGCTCACAATTATTGATTAATTAAGCTAAAGGGTTTGGTTTAGTACTTTTATAACCCTCCTATACATGTAGGTTATTGATCACCTAAGAAACTACCCAAGAATTGAATGATTGAGTTCTCAAATGATTTGATTTTGAGTTTGATTAATTAAACTATTTAATGAAGTGATTAAGCCATTAATTAGTTACAAATTGATTAAATGTTATCCAAATGAAATAAACTTTGGGGAAAAGATTGTAAAAGATGTTATAATTTCATTCCCTATGTCCAATCACTGTTTCATAATGATTAGCAAGTTTAATTAATGAATTCTTCATTGTTTATCATGCTAATTAATCATTTAATTAATTAAGAGAGGGATTAAGGATGAAGTAATTAATTAATCAAGTAATAAATTCTAAAAAAATCATGGGAGGTAGAGGTCATCCCACTAATCAATCTCAAGAAGTTTGGAATTAATTGCTAGAGTAATTAGAGAGTAATTAGCTTAATTATATTTCCAAGAAAACCTAAATTGAAAAATCATTGATCAAAATTAATTTATTTTAATTTTATATTATTCTCCTCTGAATTATCTTTAAAATGAGTGTTTATTTATATTTTTTGGATTTGTTTTACAATTATGAATTTTGGAAGCTTCACAATTTAAATTGGATTAATTAAGATTAATTAAACCCATAATCCCATCGCCAATGCGTTTTTTGCTTGTGGCATGATGTGATTGGTTGTTTAAGTTATTACATCCCTCAGTTGAGTTAGCTGGCGGCGGACGCGCTTTCTCTGTGGGCCATCCGATCTAAGATCGGACGGTCGAGATTAATCTTGCATTTTCCACATAGAGTTCATTTGATTTGATTTGACTCAATTTGACCCATTTAGCTCAAGTTGTGTCAAATTAGGTTAGGTTGACCAATTAATCAAATTGGGTCAAACCATTGGTTAGAACAAGTTCAAATGATCATTTGGAGCCTATGGGTATCATTAATTTGGCTCAATTTGGTTTAGATTTGATTTTGGTTCATTTAGGTTTATTTTGGGTCAAATTCACAAATTTGACAATTGACCCATTTGACCCAATTAGGGTCATGGGTTGGTTTAGGCATGGTTGATCATTTGAAATATATTACAAGCTTTGGTTTCAATCAATTTTGATTTGATTTGATTTCAAATTTATTTGAGCTTTTACGTCAAGTTGGGTTCATGGTCAGTTGGGCTAAGTTGGGTCTAATTGATCAATTGAAGCTTTGGTCAAGTTCAATAATCAATTTGGAATGAATTTGACCCATTTGTTGCAATCAATTTGGCTTAGATCAAGATTTGACCAATTTTGGCTTTTTGGGTCAATTTGGGTCAACTTAATTAAAATGCCTAATTGGGCTTGGTTTGGCTCAATTGATGACTTGGTCGTGTTCATTCATTGATTATGAATTGGTTTAGTTCAGTGATTTCAATCAAATTAGCATATGGTGGATTTTAGCTAGTTTGGATTTCATTTGGGTTAAATGTTGACTTAGTCAAAGGCTAGGTTTGACTTGGTTTGACTCAATTTGAGTGATTGATCATTCTAGGATGATTGTTGATCATAATGTGAGATTTAGATAGGCTTAGTTCAATCTAATTTGGGTTGGATTAGAACTTAGCTCAAAAGGTCTTTAGGTCACTTTGAGCAATGGTGATTGACTTGATCAATTGATTCAAGTTTGGTTGAACTCACATATGGACTTATGATAGAAATATAACCATGGTGGTTTAGAGTCAAATGGATTTTGGTTCATTTGACAATTTCAAGTCAAAAGAAAGAATATGAGTTTGACTTCGGTTAGTTTGATTTTGGCTTGGTGATTGTAGTTTATGTTTATATTTTGGCATGTGATTAAAGGAGTGATTGTTTGAAGAGAAAAACCATGGGTTTGGGTTGATTTTAGGATGATTTGGCTAAATCCAATAATTTAGCTTAAAGGATATGAATTGGGCTTGGATTTGAGTTTTGAATTAATATTGATTTGATTTTGGCCATTTGAATTTATACTTCATTTATGAATGAATAAATGAGAATATAAATGATCCATGAGAGAATCATGTGAATTAGGAGTGATTTGATTATGAATTTGGCTAAGGTAGGTCAAAAAGTTTGGAAAAAGGGGTTTTGATTTTGGTTTGATTTATATTCATTTGATTTGGATGTCAATTTCATTTATAATTGTGACTACAAATGATGGAATAAGTGATTTATAAAGAAATAAATTGGCTTTATGTTGATTTGAAGGGTTTGGCTAAGCTTATGGATGCAATTCATAAGGCTTAGGAAGGTTTTGGATTTGGAATTGATCATGGGTTTCAATCATTTGATTTGGAATTGATTCATGATTTGGATTTTGGAATTTGGATTTGAATTTGATTTTAATTTGAGGTTTGGTTTGAAAGAAGGAAGCAAGGATTGGGTTCAAGCTATAAGATGGCAAGTCCTCCTAAACTCCTAAGGCATAACTTCCCTATGGCTAACTCTTCTAAGTCTCTGTAGGTTAGTATTCACCTAATCACTATAAGTGTCTTAAGAAATCTCGGTGTCAGAGGAGTATGTGAGGTGGAGAAGTTGAGAGCTCACTCTAAAAGTGAGGTCAACATGCATTCTAATGAATTGATGCACATGTAGCCTTCTTAAAATGACAAGTTCTTCATCAGTAAAGTGGCATGAAATAGAATCAAACACTGCTCTATTGTTGGTTGGCCTACATCTAGAAGTTATCCATTTCCTTGACATTTTAAGCTTCAAATGAAAAGTGAATTAATGAGAACATTATCTCCACAATGGAGGCCGAGAGAGCACACAAGGAAAACAACTCTAAAAACTCACAAATTCTTCAGAAAATATCTCCAAATAGCTTACAATAGAATGTACTAAACATATGATAAACCCTGTTTGAAAATTTTGGAAAATATGAGACTATAGAGAGTACACATGAAAAATAGCTCCAAAACCCTCCAAGTTCTTTAAGAAACATCTCCAAACAGCTTACAATATAATGTACTAAACATATGACAAGCCTCACAGTTGAAAATTTTCTGAAAAAGATGGGGTATACACTTATGAGAGTACAGAAAGTACACATAGAAAATAGCTCCAAAAACTCTCAAATTCTTAAGAAAATATCTCCAAACAGTTTATAATATAATGTACTAAATATATGATAAGCCCCACAGTTGAAAAAAATTTAAAAAATGGGGTGTACACTCGTGAGAGTACAGAAAGTACACATGAAAAAATAGCTCCAAAAACTCCCCAAATTCATCAAAAATCATCTCCAAACAAATTTTTTACAATGAATGTACTAAACAACATAGTTGAAAAATTTGAAAAATATGGTGTACTCATAAGAGTATAGAGAGTATACATGGAAAATAGCTCAAACTCTCAAATTTTTCATGAAACATCTCCAACACTTGCATAGAATACTAAACAAATAATAATTGAAAATAATTGAAAAAATTGGGTGTACACTCATGATACTAGAGTACACATGAAAATACTCAAAATCACCAAATTCTTGAGAATAAACTTCAAATAGCTTACAATAACATGTACAAACATATGACAACCCCATAGCTGAAAAAATTGAAAAATGGGGATTCATGAGTGTATAGAATACACATGAAAAATAGCTCAAAATCCCCAATTCTTGACATCAAGACATTTTGATAGCATGTACAAAGCAAATGGCAAGCCCCATAGTTGCAAAAAATTGAAAAAATGGGTGTACACTCATAAGTGTATAGACACATGAAAAATAGCTCTAAAAAACTCCCAAATTCTCTAGGTCTAAACTCCAAACATCTTACAATAGAATATACTAAACATATGACAAACTCTATAGTTGAAAAAAATTTAATAAAATGGGTGTATACTCATGAGAGTACATAGTTTACACTTCAAAAATAACTCCAAAAACCCTCAAAGTCTCCTTTAAAGAACTCAAATGTGCTCCTATTCGACGGTGGGAACAAATGTGAAAACCCTAAATCTTTAAAGTTCAAGAATGTAAGAAGAAATACCTTATGGAGTTTACTACAGAGATGATATAATACTCGATTTTAATGAGATTTAGCAAATCTGGGGGAAGGTCGGATCAGAGAGATGTAGGCGAGGAAAAGTTCTGCACAAAAATAAAAATACCTAAATTTTTGGGCTGGAATCATGTCACGCCATCCATAATATTTTCTCCATTGTTTTAACGGGCCAAGTGTGATTAACATTTACGCATATCTTTATTATAAAGTAAAAAAATCATATTTTATTAGTGGACACATGTTGAGTTCGGTTGGTTGAGCGTAAAGGTCCGGACTCCGTGTAATCTCCATCAAATGACCCTCAAAAGGTCGAATGATTTGGGTGGAGTAATCTAAACCGTCCATCAAAGATTGGATGGCTCCAATCAAGCTGGCTTTTCAGCCGCCGATTAGCATAAAATTTGGGAAACTAATAAGAAAATTTAGGTGAAAAGCCATAAGCTTTTAAAATATACAACAAATTTAAATTAAAATAAAAAACTTAATTAAAACCTCTATGTATTCAGCATTTAGAGGCCAATTCAAGAAAATCAATATCCCAAATTATAACGACTAGTTTTTTTATTAATTAAAAAAATATAACGTTTAAGTTATTGAATTTAAATTAAAATGCAAGACAAATCAACATCAACATTTTTTCATAGAATTCTTTTAAGGCATGTCTCAGCACAAGAAATTTTCTTGATAAATTTGGTTAATAAATATTTAATAATTAAAATTCAGATCAAGATTAAATAAATAAATAACTATATATATATATATATATATATATATATAATTGCATAAATTATTTAAAATTGTCTAGAACGATCCAATACACTCCCTTAACAACAAAGATTTAAAGAAATTTATTGAATACACTTAAAGAATAAAAAAAATTGGTTAGATAAAATAAATAATAATAAACTAATATAATTAACTCAAAGAATCTTAAAAATATATAACTAATTCAAAATTCATCATAAAACTATAAAATAAATTTTAATAAAATAAAAAATATTTTAAATTAGATAAATTTAATATTAAAATATAATTAATTAACGTAAGAGTTATTATAATTAAATAATTTAAGTTAATTTTTTAAATCTCAGAAAATCCAATTTCATTCAAATTAATCCCAAAATTTTGTGGGATATTCAGAGGTCAACATTAGTTCTTCGAAATTTTTTCATAATATTTGGAATTAGTTTGATATAAAAACTAAAATTAAGTTAATAATTCAGTAATAATTGATAATCACAAAATGTTAAAATATTAAATAATATTTAAATACTTTCCAAATAGTTATGGATGGTTTCTCTTATTGTGAGGAAATTTTCTAATAATTTTGAGATAATTTTAATATTTTTATTCTTTCTTTTAACTTAGAACAATTAAAATTTTATAAAAATCATAAATTAATTCAAAGTATATATATAATATATATACACACACACACACACAATTGGGACGTAGTAATTACAACTGAGTTCTTGAACTATAAAGCTATCTGGGTGGTGTCAACTAAGTATATATGTAGGAAGGGTTTCCTTAGTTGAAAGAGGAAGACTTATTTTTGAGAAGGACAAAATTAGAACATGGGCTTTGTCTTAAATTTTCACAATAGATTTGGACTCTTTTGATATCTGTGGTGCAATACTTGCCTGTTTTATATAAGTTTTTAGCAAACTGATTCCTTTCAAACTTTCACTCTTCCTATATATCTCACAAAGTATCAATCTTAAAAGTATTTTCTTAAAATAAAACCCTAAGTCCCTCGTAACAATCCTAGCCATCTGCTCGCAAACTCTCGTCTAACGTCTTCCTCTCTTGTTCGCCTGTTCTGGATCATTAACGCACTGTAAGTTCGTCACTCACTAGCAAGTCGCTGCTCAGCCACATGGCCACCACTTTCTACGCCTCCAGCCAACGTCTTAGGCCGATTAATCAGAATTTATTCCTCGCATATGTTGTTTTGCAAGCATCGGTTTCAGAATATACCCTTTATCCTTCTTTAATCTGAAGTTTTACATTTACTCAAACTCACAAAACTCTCAACGACTAGGACAAGGATAAGATGACTTGCACCAAAATAAAATAAAATTAATGCAAGTTGCATTTTGGTTCACAATTTTCTTAATTTGTATTTTCTGATGTTTTCAACTGTTGGTTAAATTACTTATAATTATCCTAATCTTTCATAACTTATAATTATATTTAATGTTTTATGAAAATTCAATTTATTATTAGTAATATATTGCTTATGTTCTAAATTTATTTTAATATGTATTTTGTGATTATCAACTAATTATTTTAATTCACTGAATGCTTAGAATTGTTTTATAATGGAAAGTTACTTCAAACGAAAAGTGGAGACGGATGACCAATAGACACCGAAAACAATCATTGACATTACGTGTGACGTAAAGTTAAAACAAAGTTATTTAGAAATTAATTTAGATGACTTACCGTTGGATTCGGGATTGAGGTAAAAGAAAATTAATATTATCTTCCAAATGATCATGATAGAGTAGGTAAAATTTGTCCTTTACATGAGTTTCCAAGATGCATTTTTAAAAATATCTTTGATTACATCTATAAAAATGGTATATTTAATAGTGTTTATAATAAAATAATTATACTACGGTTTCAACATATCAAGACTCAAAAGGTAAAAAATTGTAGGTAATGCTCTTTATTTATAATTTTCTTGTTAGCACATGTTTATCATTTTCATATCATTTTCATCTCAAATTTTTAACAAAAAATTTTAAAATCATCGATGTTGGTCTCAAGCCCAAATTAAAAGGTTGAGGATATTTTTGAAATCAATAGTTTGTGCTCCCATCGAAAAAAATTTTTTGGCTTCGTCCCTCGCTCTCTAAATGGTCCCGTAGAAGAGAGCGAAAAAAAAATTATATATATATATATATATATATATATATATATATATATATATATATATATATATATATATATATATATATATATATATATATATATATATATATATATATATATATATATATATATATATACATTGATGGATATTGGTGTTTTTTTATGATTTGCATTTTTTGATTTAGTATTTTAGTTTTTATGATTTTTGAAGTTTCAGGTCAGATCTAATGGAATAAATAAAAAAGAATGTATCACCTATTTGTATTAGATGAGCGGGTTGTCTCCCTCAAGGGCGGCAGACCAAAAAGGGTTAGATGAATATGATTCATTCAAGACATCACTGGATCTTGCAATCTTCTGATGATCTAAATTTTAAATCGCTTTATTTCACTTAGAAGAATTGAAAAAAAAAAGAAATGAAAGTGCAACGGGATCTTAAGAAGAATCCTAGATTTATACAAATTTTCCACCAAACACAAATACTTATGGTTGATCTAAAGTTTAGAAAAATTACCTCACCGAAATCCACGTTCAGTGGATACTAGAATACCTCCTCAGATCTCCTCCTTTGCCTTCCTATGGAATGCTTTGGCCGCCATACACCATCAATTGTTACTAGAAATTAGTAGTTCTTAGACTTAGAGAACACAAGCGCTGGGAAGAGGGGTTATCTTCTTGTTGGGAGGAGGTGTGTGTGTGATTTTTGGTATGTTATCAAGAAAAGATAAAGAGTGTGTAGAAAACTCCTTTTTTTCTCCTTCATGCCCTCCCAAGTGAAGAAAGATTTTTTTTTCTCCTCATGCTCACATCCCTATTTCTTTATTCCCTTGTATTTGGCATGCCCTTTTCTTTATTATATCTGAAATTTTGAATGAATTTGGTGTATGGAGAGGTGAGTAATCTCATTTTGGGTTAGATTGACTTGAGTTGACTCAACTTAACCCAAATTGAGTTAGATTGAGTCAAATGAGTCTTATTTGCCTAATTGATTTAAGGTTAAGTGTAAAATATATTAAAATAATTATTTATAAT
Organism: Cymbidium sinense; assembly: GCA_021442155.1. Taxonomy (NCBI): domain Eukaryota; kingdom Viridiplantae; phylum Streptophyta; class Magnoliopsida; order Asparagales; family Orchidaceae; genus Cymbidium; species Cymbidium sinense. The sequence continues at coordinate 54,032,663 of CM038223.1, read as the reverse complement.
ACCTATGATTAATTAATGTAATTTAATTTAAGTCTAAATCAACTTAATTTAACTTAAATAAGTCAAATTGGACCAATTTGGGTTCACTTCGGTCCATGGGCCAAATTGAACAAATTAGATAAATTGGACCAAAATGAGAGTTAAATTGAATTTAATTAGGTTTACAAGTGATTTAAAGTAATTAAGTTGACTTAATTTTAATTTATTTTGATTTCATTTCAATTTATTTAAATTTTAGCTTGATAGGCTCACATAAGTCAATTTGGATCAATTTGGGTCAGATTGACCAATTGACCAAATTGGCTAAATTGGGTGTCATTGATAGTTGAGTCATATTTAATAATCAATTTAAGAATAATTTTAAGCATTGATTTAGTCTAATTTATGTTGAGTTAAGTTTTGATTTAAACCCATTTTTAATCCAAATTAGGCTTAATGGGTTAAATTGGGGTTTATTTGGGTTAAATTGAAGTGTGTTCAAGCTTCAAATATGTTTGATTGAGTATTTGAAATGATCTAGCATAATCAATTTTAATTAACTTGATTTGATTTTGATTTTGACTTGTTTTGGGCCAATTTGAGCTTAATGGATTAAATCAGAGTTTACATGGGTCAAATGACCAATTTGATCAAATCAAACCCAAGAAAAGTTTAAATTATGTACAAATATAATTTTAAAATATTTAATTTAAATTAATTTTAATTTATTTTGTGTTTAGGTTCAATAGGGTCGGTTCAAGTTCATTTAGACTAGGTGGCCCAATTAGGCCATTTGAGTCATCACTATATCAAGAATTAATTACTTTAGTATTCTATTATATTAATTTGATAAATATAAACATTTAGGATGACTTAAATTGATCAAATTTTTAATTAGTTTGATTTTGGCTTGGTGGAACATGTTATTCAAATCAAGCGGCTAATGACCACTTTGAACCCATCTAAATTTATTTTTGGGTTCATTTGTACTTATGTATTGATTCTATTTCTTTGGCTTTGTTTGATTTTATTTAGTTTTGATTTTATAGGATTTTCTAGAATTTAGCTGATTTTGAGCCCATTTTGTTTAATTGAGTTAATCAAACTCAATTACGTTAATCCAGGTTCAATTGAATTCATATTTTATTTCAATTTTTTAACTTTAGTTGATATTGTGCACTTAGCCACTAATTACAGTATCCTAAGTGCCTAATTATAAATCTTTAATCTAAGATGAGAGATCTTAATTCATTGAGATTATGGTGATTATTGACTTCACTTTAGGTTAACAAAAATCCTTAGTCTAAGAGGAGGGTTGTCAACCTCACTTAAAGTGAGGTCAATAAAGACAATAGGTGTGGTGTAATTGATAAGGCACACGCAATTTGAGCTAATCAACTAGATCCATGAGATGATAAAAGAAGTGTTTAAACCATGCTTAAAAGGTAAGTACATTCAACAAAAGCTGCTATATAGATTCATTAAAAATTAATATTCTTAGGAATTAAAAATTTTAGAATAAGCGTCAAAGATGCACGGAGAAAGTTATGACTTCGAGAACTCATAACTCAAGTTCACCAAAGCTTGAGTTTGGAGAGAATAGATGAAAGTCCCATAATTGATTGATTTTTTTTTTTGATGTGAGACACGAGAGAGGCTCACGAAGATTAGTTTGATTGATTTGATTTGAGGAATTGGGAGAAGCTCCCAAAAGATTGATTTTGATTTAATTTGATTTTAGAACTAGGAATTTCTAAAGATTGATTAGTCTTAGCATTTGAAGAACTATGGAGAAATTCCCTGAAGATTGATTTGGTTCAGTTTGTGATGAATTATATTAAGAAGTGGCCACGAGATTTGATCTTCAACAAATACGGACCTAGTGTACTCTCTACTTGACCTTATTAGAAATAGTGAGTTAAATATAGGGGAAGGATATGATCTCTATCTAATCACTTTTGCAATGGTAGAAATAGATTATTCAACATATGTCTAACCTTATTTAGAATAACAAATGAAGAACAAAGCATGAATGTCTATTTGACCCTATTCAAAATAGCAATAGAAAAATAAATCAAACATTTTCCTAAGCTCATTAGAAATAGTAGGTGAATAATTGAGCATGAATGTCTGTCTAACCTTATTCAAAATAGTAAGATGAATGTGGAAGAAGAATCTAATCTCTACCTGATCATGTTCGAAATAGTAGAGATAGATTGTTCATCACATGCTTAACCTTATTTGAAATAACAAGTGAAGAACAAAGCGTGAATGTTTGCTAACCATGAAACAACAAGACAAAGATAAACAGCATCTATCTTACCTTATTCAAAACAACAAGATGAATGTAGAGAAGAATATGATATCTCATTATGTTTGAAATAGTAGAGATAGATTGTTCAACACATGCTTGACCTTATTCGAAATAGTAAGTGAAGAACAAAGCATGAATGTCTACATGACCTTATTCAAAACAATAAAAAAAAGATAAACCAAACATCTGCTTGACTTATTCAAAACAACAAGATGAATGTGGAGGAAGAACCTAATCTCTACCTGACCATGTTTGAAATAATTGAGATAGATTATTCAATATATGCTTGACCTTATTCGAAACAATAAGTAAAGAACAAAAGAATATGCGATCTTATTTGAAACTTGGACAAAGATAAACCAAACATCAGTCTGACTTTATTCAAAATAATAAGATGAATCTCGAAGAAAAATTTGATCTCTACCTGACCATGTTTGAAATAGTAGTGATATATTGTTCAACACATGTTTAACCTTATTCAAAATAGCAAGTGAAGAATAAAGCATGAATGTCTGCCTGACCTTATTCAAAACAGGAAGACAAAGAAAATATTTTCATAAAGTAGAAAATGATTTAAATTTAGATTTGAAGTTCGTAAGTAGTTTTGGAGAAGATTAAGTAAATGAAAGTTTCTTCAAGAACATGGACCCAGTTGATCTAAATATAGGCTTGACATGGAAAAATAATTACATTGATAAAATTTATTTTCAAATACAGTTATGCATAATACTTTTTTAAATAAAGCCCATTGACGGGAAGCATTAGACTGATGATTTATTAATATGATGAGAAGCATTACTCTATGTTGGTTCAAACTTATCACCCATCTTGTGATGGGCTACAATTGGTCTCCTAAGAGCTAAAATATGCTCACCAACTTGAAAAGCTTTTGGGCAAACCAACTTGTTGTGGCTTCACTCCTCAAGACCTTCGAGCTCTTCCAACTGTAGCCTAGCATTTTGCTCGGTCATAATCTTGTTGCTTACAACAATCCTTTGTGATGGTAACTAAACTTCTAATAAAAAAATGTCTTGGACATACACTAAGAAAAATGAGTGATTGTCTTTGGGGTTTGTGTGCGGTAAGGTATACAGGTTGACTAACCACTCGTGCCACTATTGCTTGTCATCAAGTGTTTTCTTTAAGATTTGGACATGAGTTTTATCGAAGGCTTCTACTAGCCCATTTGCAGGGGATGGTATATGGTGGAGTACCTCAATCTATGTCTTGCCACCTCACAAATATTAATCTTCATACTCTTAAAATATAATCCAATGTATCAATCTATAGAGGATGTGACTTTTGAAGGCGAAGGACATGATGAGTATGACTTCCATCAAAGTCACCTTGCCAACTTAAAATGTAATCTATTATTGCTAGGATAAAGCAATGACCCTTGAAATATGGAGGGTTAATTGGAACCACTATATCATACCCCAATTTTCGAATGACCATAGCATTGGATGGAGAACATTAGGAGGTTTATGTAGGACTACTCCATGCACTTGACGTTGGTGATAGAGACGTGTTATATCCATGCAATATGTAATTATTATCGGACAATAATATTTAAGTTTTTTAATTTAGCTTTCATTTTGGAATTGATGTCCACACAATCAGAATGTACTTATAATTTTTGGGCTTTATTTTATCTAAAAAACACAATCACATGTGATCAAAGGATGCATGTATAGAGTACCCTTAATAAGTGCATAAGATAGTGCTCTTTGTTTGATTTGATGGGCATGTGATTTATCTTGAGGTAGTTTGCCTTTGTTCAGGTAATCAATAAAGAGTTGTCTCCAATCCAATTCTTCATCCATTTCGACAATGGTAACCTTCCCTTCAAGAGTACTTTTATCGATGAGTTCAACATCAGTAAGGGAAAGGACATAGCGATTACATACTTCTATTGATATGAACTCATCATCCAGACATGCCATCTCTTTGGTAAGCTTGGCTAGAGCATCGACCATGACATTTTCTCCCTGAGGGACCCTACAAATGATAATCTCTAGGGTTTGGGCCAAAACCTCCATATTGTACTTAATACAATGATGGAGTTTAGGTTTGAAAACTTTTCACATTTGGTTGGACATTATGAGTTTCCAAAGATATTAATATCTTTGATTTCAAGTGAAATGGCTAACTCTAAGCCAATGATCAGAGCTTCATATTCATCTTCATTATTTGTACAAGGCTATGATAGAAGATACGAGAATTGTAGAATTTCACTGTCTAGGGATAAGAAGATTATCCTTATTCCCACTTTGCATGGGAGAATGGATTGCAGTTCATCTTCTTTTTGGGAGGAGGCGCACCATCAAAGTACAATTCCCAATAGTGGCTACTCGTATTCTCTAAATTCATGATTTGTTCATTAGGAAGATCATCATTTAGAGGAGTATTTGTAGGGAGAGGGTGAACCACTAAAAAGCACATTGTGCTCCTTTCATAACACAAAGTTGTGTGAAAATGGTATCAAACTGTGACAAAATTATGGACCATTGTGTCAATCATAGATAATTGGCATCATAGATATTGTGGATTCACTCTAGAGATTAGGCTAATCTTATGAGAAAGTATATTTGTACCTTAGTTTGTCAAATATGAGGGCTAAGCAATGCTTTCGATAATTTGAATAATTTGCTTCACTAGGAATTAAGCGATGACTTAAGCAATAGAGTGCATTCTCTTTCCTTCATCGTTGGCTTGAGCTAAAAAAATGCCAAGTGAATCACCTAATGCAGTCGTATAAAAAATGATTCATTAATGATTTTTTTAGTGAATATTTTATCATGTGTTTTAATTAATCCTAACTTTAGATTTGCTCTAAATAAATATGTTCAGTAAGAAAGGCATCTTAGGATTAGTTAAGGTGAATTACTATCACATAACACACAACCATTTATTTCTTTCCACCATGTATATCATGCATATGAATAATCCTAAGCATACTTATACATGCAATGAAAATCTTAGCGCACCTTAATGATGAATGCAAAGAGATATTTTTTAAGAAAATTTGGATATTCCATGAATGCATATTTTTATTAAGTAGAAAAGAGGGATTCTTTTATCCATTGGCTGAATGCACATTTACATGTATAAAAGACATAAGTGAGTATGGCATCATTATTTTCTATACTAGGGGTGTAAGGTATAAGACTTGACTTAAAGCCTCACAACCTATGATGTCGGTAATATACCACTTTTCTTAAATACATGTGCATGTACAAAAGAAATAAATGAATGAAGAATCATGCAAAGATTTTGTTTGATTTGGTTTTATAATTTACATGTGTAATGTGAAGATCCTTCTTAAGTCATAATGTAAGTGCATAGGAATAGATTTAAGCAAGTGTTATGTTCTTTTCAAATGAACTATACACTTTGCAAATCTATTCAAATCATGTTAAGAGAGAAGAAAATCACATAAAGCACATCTTATACTATAATCACATGCAAGCTTATAAGTATTTATAAGTAGCATCACTTCATTTATAATCTTTAATTTATAGATTTTGAAAATAAATTTTGATTTAATAGTGATAATAGCCACTCATATTCTTAACTTTAGCCAAAAGATGCAATTTGACATAAAAGGAAACATTTTATTTAACTTGATTTTCAAAAGATATGAATGCATGATTTCATATGACATACAATATTTAGCATGTTTGGAAAGAAATAAAGTGATGTAAGCATGACTTCATTCACCCTAATTAATTCTAAGGACAATCTATGATAAGATTATTCAAAGTGAATCAAAATTCTTTAAAGAGATTTTATTTTTTGAATTTGATTTGATAATGATTTGTGAAAGGTTTGTTGATTAACCCATTTCCCATGTGTGAATCAATTTAGTTTAATTTTTTGAACAATTAAGTTGATTTTTTATGTTTTGTTTAGGTTAAGGTGTGAATTAAATCCATTACTTACCCTTACCTATACCACTTTAACATAATTAAATAAATAATTATGAGCCAACATATGATATGCAACCACATGGAATTTAAATTAACAATGCACCTAAGAAATAAAGGGGCCTAATGCAATTAGCTCATAATTATTGATTAATTAAGCTAAAGGGTTTTCATTAAGTACTTTCATAACCTTCCCACACATGTGGGTTGGATATGATTTCCTCAAACTTACTTTAGGCTCTTGAACACTTAAGGATTTACCTAGCAAGAGATTGATTAATTCCAAATTGGTTTTGAAAGTTTGATTAGACTAATTAAGTAGATCATTAGTGGATTAATCCTTAATTATGTTTGGATTAAGGAAGAAAGGGGTTTAGGGAATAACATAGGAAAATATCCCAAACCCATTCCATAAACCTCCTCCTTAAACAATATTTTAATCTCAATTAAAGAGATTAAATCACTATTCACATGCTTAATTATTCTTAATTACATAAAAGGGGTGATTAAGGATTCATTAATTAATTTTCCTAATTAACTAATTAATAAATTCTAAGAAAATTAAGGGAGATAGAAGTCCCCCTCCTAAACATGTCTTAGAAGTTTGGAATTAATTAATGAAGTAGTTAGGGAGTAATTAAGGTAATTAAAATTTTAATTAAACCTTAAATAAGAAAAATTCACTATTCAAAATTAATTGGAAATAATTTTATTGGATTTCCTTCTGAAATATCTTTAAAATGAACTTGAGTTTGCATTTTTTGGATTTTCTACATTTAGTTATGAATTTATGAAGTTTTGTGATTAATGGGTAATTAAATACCTAATTATTAACTAATCTCGAGCCATGTGGAATGGTGCACTTTCCATGTGGCATGATGATTGGTTATTTAAGTTGTCACATCATGCGTCATCGTTGATGTGCGCTTTCCCAGGTTGTCGATCGGATCGGATGGGGATTATGGTTATAAAAGATTTAAATTAGTGGATCTGATCGATTTAATCAGGGTCGTCCATCCAAAAACATGTGGGATGGATGACCCATGATTCATCCTTTTAGCTATGGAGGCGAGGCCATTCATCCTCCTGGCTTGAGCTCACCAGCTTCAATTAGGCTAGGATTTATCCCACATCATCAAGAGGAGTACGGAAGAGCATCCAACATCTAGGATCTAATGGGATTACAATTCTCTTCACAAAAGACTAAGAAATTTTTAATGGAGGATCATTTTGAGTCAAAATCTTCACGAGGCTATCACGCGAGGAGGTAGCTTTGTCTAGTGGAGACGAAGCTCTGTTGAAATTTTAAAGTCTTGATTTGAAGTGGATTTCTCAAATGACCAAGCTCCCCATCAATGGCTTGCGGCTTTGATCGAAGTCCCCCTTCTAGTGGTTTGGAGACTTAGGAAATAGTTTGGGTGAACTTGACTAGCTCCCTCGATGCTGCTTGCAAAGTGAATTTGGGTTTGGTGGAGAATTGGATGAATTGGAGTTTAAAATTACCTCCCCTATTTTGGCTTAAGAAAAGGAGAAAATGGAGAGAGCTTGGGAATGCTTGAGGCTTGGAGAGCTTGGTTTTGATAGCTCAATCGACTTTAGTGTGTGTGGTTTGAGTTAGAATGAGGGGGAGTATATCTCCCCCTCCTTGAATTGGACAGTCGAGAGCAATCTTGCCATTTTTGATTGATTGGTTTATTTAGGTTGTTAGGCACTCCATGTGGTTCGGTTTAGATAGAGGAGTGGAGGAGAGGGAGTGCACATGTGCTAGGTGGGTGTATGGAGTGATCCAAGTGGAGAATTTCCATTGGAGGGGTCGGTTTGGCCTTGGGTTGGGTCATGGCTGATCCAAACCCATTGGGTCATGTTCACCACCCTCCTTGTCCAAATGGTCCATTAGGAGGATGCCAGTGGCCATGGAAAGAATTGACCAAATTCTGAATTTGGCCATAGGTTACCCTTTGATCAAAGGGTAAAATGGCCATTTGGCCTTGATTTTAATTTGGGCAGATTTGATGTGATTCAAAAATTGGTTGGGCCAAATTTCAAGTGATTTGGAGTTCACTTGGTTTGAACTGGCTCAATTTGACCTATTTAGGTCAAGTTGGGTCAATTTGGGTTAGGTTGACCAATTTGTCAAATTTGGTCAAACTATAGGTTAGGTCAAGTTCAAATGATCATTTGGAGCATATGTGTATCATTGGTTTGGTTTTAATTTGTATTTAGTTTTGGTTCATTTGAGTTCATTTAGGTCAAATGGGTCAAGTTGACTAATTTGACCCATTTGACCCAATTGGGTTAGGTCATGGGTTGGTTTAGGCTTGGTTGATCATTTGAAATGTATTGTAAGCTTTGGTTTCAATCAATTTTAGTTTGGTTTGATTTCAAGTTGATTTGACCTTTTAGGTCAAGTTGGGTTCATGGTCAATTGGGCTAGGTTGGGTCTAGTTGGCCAATTGAAGCTTTGGTCAAGTTCAACAAGTGATTTAGAATGAATTTGACCCATTGGTTGCAATCAATTTGGCTTAGATCAAGATTTGACCCATTTTGACTTTTAGGTCAACTTGGGTCAACTTGGGTCAAGTGGCCAATTTGGCTTCGTTTTGCTCAATTGATGGCTTGATCATGTTCAATCATTGATTTTGAATTGGTTTAATCAATGGTTTCAATCAATTTGGCTTATGGTGGATTTTGGCTTGTTTATGTTTGATTTGGGCTAAGTATTGACTTGGTCAAAGGTTAGGTTTGACTTGGTTTGATCCAATTTGAGTGATTGATCACCCTAGGATAATTGTTGCTCACAATGTGAGGCTTAGATGGGCTTAGTTCAATCCAATTTGGGTTGGATTAGGCTCAAAAGATTAGGTCACTTTGGGTCAAGTGAGCCTAAATGGGTCAATTGACTTGATCAAGGCTTGATTCAAGTTTGGTTGAACTCACATATGGACTTATGATTGAAATATAAATCCATTGCAAGTGGAGTCAAATAGGTTTTGATTCATTTGACAATTTCAAGTCAAAAGGGGTAATATGGGTTTGACTTGGGTTAGTTTGATTTTGGTTTGATTGAAGTTTATGTTTATTTGGCTTATGATTGAAGGATTGATTATTTGAAGAGAATATCCAAAGGTCTGGATTGATTTAAGAATGATTTGGCTAAGTTCAAGAATTTGACTTGAAAGAGCAGCAGTTAGATTTTAGTTAGATTTGGATTTGGGTTTTGAATTGATTTTGGTTATTTGAATTTATATTCCATTTATATTTGTGAATTAAAATGAGAATATAAATGGGTTATGAGAAAAGCTTTTGAGTTTGAAGTGATTTAGATTTGATTTGAGCTAAGTCCATAAGATAAAATCAAAAGGGCTTAGAAAGGATTTCAGATTTGGAGTTGAGTTTTTAATTAAGTTTTGGTTATTTGAATTTATATTTCATTTATATTTGTGAATATAAATGATATAATTGGATTATGAGAAAATCTTTTGAGTTTGAAGTGATTTGGATTTGATTTGAGCTAAGTTTATAAGATAAAATTAAAAGGACTTAGGAAAGATTTTGGATTTGGAATTGATTTGAATTTTGTTATTTGAATTTATATTTTATTTATATTTGTGAATATAAATGAAGATATAAATAATTATGAAAATCTTTGAGTTTGAGTGATTTGAATTTTATTTGAGCTAAGTCCATAAGATAAAATGATTGAAGATTTTGATTTGAATTGAGTTTTTTAATTTAGTTTGGGTTTGAGGTTGGTTTGAATTTGATGTTGATTTGAAGAGTAAGGATTTGGTTCAAGCTATAGGGTAGGCAAGTTTTCTAACCCACAAGGCATAACCTATTCTCTAACTCTTCTAAGTCTCTAGGGTTAGGTTAAGTGTTCACCTAATCACTAAGTGTCTTAAGACTAAGAACTCTTAGTGTTTAGAGGGGTCCATGCTTAGATGGAATAAGTTGAAAGCTCACTCAAAAGTGAGGTCAACAAAGGGGTGCCCAATAGGTGTGGTGTGAAGGCATACCACATTGTGTTGGCAGATGATTACAATGTTCAATGATTGCTAAATGATCTACTCCCAAAGGTGGTATAAATCAACTTGCTGACTCTACTCTACTTATGCAAGACATAAGAAGTGAAGGAGGAATCCATTAGGGATTAAGTATGTGAACCTTCCATTGGGAAAGGTTCAAGTTATCCGTGAGATAAGAGGTTTTTGATTTGCATCTTGGAGAAAATTGATTTGATTTATTGATTTATGATTTGGTGCTCCACTAGGATGAAAATGTGAACTGGGGGGCAAGTTCAAGTCATCCACTAGGGAGGTTGTGAAATCTGGGATTGAGATTTGGGGATGAAAATGTGAACTCTCCACTAGGGGAGCTAGTTCAAGTTGGATTGAATTTATTTCACTAGGGGAATTGGAATGATTTGCCTCTCACTAAGGAGAAGCAGACTGATTTGACTTGTTTAATTTGGCTCCACTAGGGTGGTTGATTGGATTTGTTTTGCTTGTTTAGTTTGACTCCAGGGAGGAGTTGATTATTTTTAATTTTAATTTTTTAAGATGGACCTATCGATTGATGGATCGATAGGGGCCATGTTGGCTTGAGCTCAATTTATCAATCCAAAAGGGTAGTCTACCAACATAGTAGGACTATCCAACCAAAGGGGTTGCCTTTTGGTTTTGGTGTATTAGAAAGCAGAGGGCTCATCTTCTAGAAAGACCACTTGGGATCATGTTAGTAAGGTAACATGTTAACCCAACCTAGGATAGACTATTGAGTGAATGTCACTATGGGGACTTAAATTAGCTCAAAGATAGTCAAAATTAATTTCATTTTTAATAATATTTGATGGATCCCATCAATTTGTGATATACAGTAGCGTGTTGGCCTTTATCTACTATCATTACCAATCAAAGTAGTTTCCGACCAGGAGAACTATCCAACCAAAGGGTGCCTTTGATTTACAGGTGATTCGGGGAAGAAAGCGCGGGACTCACATCTTTCTTGAATAAGAACCAGGGGTGACACATTAGCAAGTATGTAACTCCTAGAGCTATCCGATTTGCGATAGTCATTAGAAGAATGTGTAGTAGGTTTACATCTTCCAAGCAATGGTATGGGGTAACCTTTGTGACAAGATTGAACCCTAGTGAAAGAACACAGGGGACTTATCTCACTCAAGTAGTCAATTCATAGGGAGTTCTATGCACTAAAGATATGATGCGCTTGGGAAAGGGGATTGGGGCTTGAATTTCCAATCCACAAGCAAATTAATTAATTTATTTATTTTATTGTTTATCGTGGACCCTATTGGTTTGTGAGGGATCATACTGAGAAGGAGTTTATATTAGCCTAGACCTATCTTAGATTTACTGAACCAAGGGAGAATCTGTGCATTCACTGAACAAATTCTCCAACCACAGGGTGGCTACTAGAAAAGGGGACTATCAATCAAGTAGCGGTGTCTAAATGGGGCCACAAGATGTGATCCAAGTAGAGTGCGGGAGGCACTAAGGGCTTTATCTAAAACCCTGGAGAACATAATATTTATAGGTATTCGGTGGCCAACTCAAGAAGAAAGCTTAGGGACTCACATCTGCCAAGAGTGGTGTATCCATTGGTTGAGTCGCTGTCAGCATAGCGAACATCAACCAACCTAAGGTGCTTGTCAATTTGCAATAATCAGCCTAGGAAGAAAGCATTGGGACTCACATCTTCTATGGTGATGCGATAGTCTATTTTTGGCTCGATGTGCCACTAGAGGCGACTCTTGAGTGAATGCCGGGGACTTATATCAACTCAAAAGTAGTCAAGAGGAAAGGAGCCGGGACTTATCCAAACCTCAATATATACTCAACCTAGTTGGTGTGTGATGGCTAGTTCAAGAAGAAAGCATGTAGACTTACATCCTTTTAAACAAAGTCAACATGAGGTAGCTTACTGGCTGCATAGTGAAGTCTACCACTAATAAACATGGGTTTGCAATGGTCAAGTCGGGAAGAAAGTGGGGACTCACATCGGACAAATGACCAGGGGTGACTAGCAAGGTAGCATGTTAGACCTGAGTAGCTAATGAGTGAGTGCCAGGCTTGCTCCCACATCAAAATAACGAGATAAAGATATGTTTGTTTATTATGTTTATGTTAAGAGAATAGGATGCCTCTTGGGTTCTCTTACCTATCTAAACATTAGAATTTGATGAAATGGTGCCATGAATGGCGGTTGTGATCCCACCAAGAAAGGATGCAGCTTGGGTTCTCTTACACCTAACTTAGTATGTTCAAAATAGGATGCCTCTTGGGTTCTCTCACCTATTCTAGTTGAGGAATTATGTTTAATTTGTATTTGTGTTGTGAAGAAGGATGATGCCTCTTGGGTTCTCTTATACCTAACTTGAACACGTCATGGCGGATTCGCAAATAATGTTTCAAAAGAAGAAAATATTTTGATGAATTAGAATGGAATTTTTGAAGATAATTATTTTCAAACATGATTTTATGGGTAGTATTTCTTCAAAAAGAGCCCATTAATTGGAAGCATTAGGTGTTCCCCTTTACAATCAATAAATTGACAAGATCCTCCCTGGTAGGCCTTCTCTTTGACAAAAGGGCCTTCCTAAGTGGGTTCAAACTTACCTCCCATCTTTTGATGGGCAACAATTGGTCTCCTTAGAACTAAACAAGCTCTACTTGAAAAGCTCTAGGGGAGGACCTTGTGAGCTTGAATCATCTTGGCTTTGTACAACTCGAGGTTTACGCATGCGTAGGCATCTCTCCTCCAAACCTTCAAGCTCTTCTAACCAACTTGGCATTACGCTGTAGTGATTTTTACCCATTGCTATCCTTAGTGATGGGAGTTGAACTTCTAATGGTAGAGCATTTATACTAAGAAAATGGGGTAGATTGAGTTGGAGTTCTATATGTGGTGGTATGCCCAGCTTCAACTAGTTGCTCATGCCTTATCATTTGTCATTAACTTCTTTAGTATCTAGATGAGAGTTTTGTTGAATGCTTCTAGGCCATTTGCCACGGTAGTAGATGGTGGAGTATCTCCAATCTATCTTGTATCTTAAGCAAAGCTATTGATCTTGGTGCTCTTGAATGTATACCATTATGGATATAATTGAGGCACCCGAACTATATATCTGATATGGTTCTTAAAACTGGAGCACATCTGACCTCTCTGAGTGGGATTGCCTCCACCCACTTGGAAAAGTAGTCGGTGGCAGCTAAGATGAACCGATGACCCTTGGAAGAAGGAGGATTGATAGGACCCACAATGTTAGTACCCCAACACTCAAATGGCCATGAGGCCAATGTAGGATGTAGAATGTTGGGTGGTTGATATAAGACTACACCGTGTGCTGACATTAATGGCATCTCCTAGCTGCATCCATGCAGTTTATAATCATGGAAGGCTAGTAGTATCCTTGTCTTTTGATCTTTGCTTTCATCTTCGAACTGGATTGATGTATTCTGCATAGACCTAAATGCACCTCAATCATGATCATATGGGCTTCACGTTTGTCTAAATAGTGTAACCACATTTGATCGAAAGACTGTCGGTACAAAGTGCCATCCACGATTGCGTAGGAGAGAGCTCTCTATTTCATTTGATGGGCTTATGACTTCTCTTGAGGAAGTTTGCCTCTAGTTAAGTAATCTATGAATGGTTTCCTCCAATCCAGCTCCTCATCCTTTTGAAATAACCTCCCTTCAAGAAAGTCTCTCTTACATCAAAGGGATATGACTTGTCTATTTTGGACCCTTATTGAAATGGACTCATCTTCTGGACATGCCAATTCCTTGGTGAGTTTGGCCAAAGCATCTACTACTGTGTTCTCTCATCGAGGGACCTTGTAGATGGTGACCTCAAGATTTGGGCCAACACTTCATGGTGTGTACTCATGGTAGTGATGAAGCTTAGGTTTTAGAACCTATAGGACCCAACAATCGGTTGATGACTGAGAATCCCATAGATGTTGATGCTCTTGACACACTATAATACTAACTCCGGACAATCAAAGCCTCTCTTCATTGTTGGTGCATGGATTGGAGATAGTATGAGAATCTCATCACATCCGCGGTTTGGAGTTAAGAGAACTATTTTACCCGCCTTTCACGGAAGAGTAGATCATGGTTCTTCTCCTTTGAAAAGGCCACCATCAAAATACATCTATGATTGTCAACCTCCCCAAGTTCATGATTTGTTCATCGGGAGATCATCACTAAGCTTGGAATGGAGAAGTGGGTGTCTTTGCTAAGAAATCGCTAGTGCTTATCCTTTCCACGCAGAGAGGGAATATGATGTCAATATGAGAGAATCATGGACCAACATGCCAACCATTCGGTTAACGTTAACCGTGTCATGAGATACTACAGTGGATTGATTCGTGAAATCAAGTTTACCTTATGAAAGCATATATGCATAGCTTTTGGGATGCAAAGATTAAAGCTAGGCAATATTTCTCAATAGGTGGGTAGTTTGCTTAGCAATCAGATGGCGGTAGTAGAGAGTGTTCTCCTTCCCATTAGTGAGCCAACAAAGCAAGGGGAGTCATCCAATGCGTAATATAGAGGATAAGTGGCTTTGCAGGGATAGAGCTACTAGAGGGCTTCACCAAATACTTGATGTCTTCAAAGCATGATGACACTTATCATCCACTTGAACTTAGCATCCTTTTGACAAGTGTTGAAAATGGCTTGCATCGATAGATTGGAGATAAAGCATCTTAGATATACCAACAACCCTTGGAAGATCGAGTTGAGTTAGACTTTTAGGGGTGGCATTTCTAAGATAGCTTTGATCTTTTAGGTCTATTTTATTCCCGTCGACAACAAACCCGAACTTCCAAGCTACTCAAATGCACACTTTAGGGTTCATTTTGAGGTTGAATTATCTTAATCATTTGACTACTCTCAAGTCAAAGAGATGGTCTTCCTTTTCTTTGCTTTTGACTACTAGATCATCAACATAACATTCAACTTGATGATGAATGAGTTCATTGAAGATTTGAGTCATGGCCCATTGGTATGTAGCACCAGCATTTTTAAGCCCGGAAGGCATGACCTTATAACAATAGATTTGGGGTTTGAAAAGTAGTTTCTTTCATCCTCGGGGCCATCTTGATTTGTTGTAGCTAGATGACCCATCCATGAAGAGAATACTACATGAGATGAGGCAATGTCCACCATTAATTCGGTATATGAAGTAAAATTCATCCTTAGGACATGCCTTATTTAAGTCCACGAAATCGGCATATAATTTGGCCATTCTTTTCTTAACGGCATGACAGCTAACCGTGTATTTTTCTTCCGATGAAAGCATCGATCAATTTCTTGACTTTGAAATGACTGTTCAATTTGATTTCTGCATGTTTAGGAGCTTGCTTGATAGGGTTAGTGTTAGGGTCTATTGCTAGTTTGTGGACTATGTAGAGATAATCAGCATCTCTTCATAGCTCAAACAAAGCAATCCTTAAACTCATCAATAGCTAACTAAGTCATTGGTCTTCTTCATTCAACAAAGAGCGATGTATGTTGGCGTGGATCTTCTTTTCGAGGTTGATTTCTTTGAGCTTGTCAATGGTTGAATGGATTTCCTCTTCAAATTGGAGGTGCATCTTTGATTTGAAGATCATCGATCATTTGAAGTTTCTAAACACACATCCTCATAAGTTAGTGTGGTTTGAGAAGAACTATCGGACTCAGATGATTGGTGACAACTATCATCATCATTAGACCCATTGTCAGATCCCCTCAGATCTTGATTGTGCATCCTTGCCTTTGTTGTTCCACAGCTTCTCAAAATACTCTGACTTGTGCTTGGACCATGTATAAGGAATCAATCTTTTCTTTGCAAGATTAAGAACACAAAGCGAGTACCAATCAAAGGTAATTCCATTAAATCTTTATATGAATTAGCCTCAAGTTCTACATCAGCTTTTGGACTTGAGGATAATGACCCCAATAGGAATCTCTTGAGCTTAACATCCATGGAAGACCTAGGGGCTTCCTTAACTACTAAACCTTCAACTTTTTGAGAAGAAAGTGAGGTTAGAGCTAAAGTTCCCAACTACTGCCTAATAGTTTTACATAAACATGATTCGAATACATTCATGCTTTGCTTGGAGGCTTGGTCTTCATCACTATCGGCTCAGTGTCACCTCCAATGAAACCCATTGAGAGGGTTGGTACTATGCTAATCACATAAGACTCATCCTGGATTCCAAGTCTATGTGAATAGGGGTACTCACTGAGCTGAAACATAATTGGCTTCACAACCAGGGTCTTCCTCTAGAATTGCCTCTATCTACTTACCTGCTGGAGGTCGAGTCATCCTACCCATATGTTCGTATGATGGAATGAACTGTGGGTGGAATGTAATATGTGACTCTACCTCTTCCTTGGAGTCCCTTTCTCGTGCACTTAAACTTTCCTTTTTCTTTTCTATTTTTTTCTTTACATTTTTATTTTTCTTCTTTTTATTTTTCTTTTGTACGTCAATTTTGACCAAGTTCATGAGAATAGACACTTTGATTTTAAGGAAGATAGTAGGTCTCATCTTCATATATCTCAACCTCTCTAACTAAAAATGACTTTTCATCTCCTTTGACACATTATTTGATTCCATCCCTTCGGAACTTGATGTACTGATGAAGGGAGGATGAAATCATCTTGTTTTGGTGTATCAAAGGCTTACCGAGCAAAGTAATGAACGAAGTATTCAAATCAATTATATAGAACTTGGCTTCAGTCTTCCAATCACTTATTTCCAAAGGTAACACTATGGAGCTTAAAGCCCTCTCGCTCTATTCATTGAATCCTCTCAACATCATCCGATCTCCTCAGAGTGTAGAGATGTCAATCTTCAAATAAGCAAGGGTCTTTAGACTCATAATGTTCATTGATGCACAGATCAACCAAAACCTAGAAAGTTTGAATCTCATATCCACTATATGATGTAGGGGATGGTTGTGCTCCATGTCCCCAGAAGAAGGTCTTCATGTGAATGTGACTCCCAGGCTTCTCTTGAATAATGTGCTCTCCGATAAACATGAGCTAAACATATCTCGGATCAAGAAGAGCCTTGATTAATGATTCCCTCATCTCTTTGGATAAGATAAGGGCATCATATATGCTTAGTTTAGCAAATTTCTTAGGTGAGTGAGGACATTATAATCAACTTTAGGCTGATCCTCCATAAGCATATCCATGGGTGGAGCATCTTGTGGAGGGCTTCTTGCTCACTGGTACCAATGACTTATTTTCCCTTATCTTGAGGTGCTGCCCTAGGAGGTAGAACCTTGCCACTATGGAGGTTAACTTTGTGATCTCTTGTGGCAGTTTAGTGGAAGATTCTACCTGCTCATCAGGCTCACCTACATCTTCACCTATAGGACCCTCAGAATCAAATGATTCCAAGTCTATCTCAAGAGGTGAACCTAGAAAGTTCATCTCTGAATTAGAAAGAGGAAGATCAGAGTTGTTATAATTATTATTTAGACTTGAAGAGTTTTCTATATCAGAAGTGACACAGATGTAATTCAAATTAGCTTTATTCCTCAATTTTTGGGATTTAGAAGGAGGTACATAGTAGAAATCTAGTAAAGTAAGTGGGGGTGAGGGATTTGATGCCTCATCATGATACAAGATGTCTACTAGAAGAAGAGCTAGTGAAGTAGAGTGTCGGGTGAAGTAGTTTTGATGGAATGGAGGCTAGCTTTGGTGGTTGCTACTTAGCTATCCAGGGAAAGTATGGGCTCACTTGCTACTAGCTCCCACTTTCCCAAGTTGTCTTTGGCAACTTGCAAACCTTCCTTGATGTTGGAGGTTTGAGATGCCTAGCACTGCAAGGAAAGTTTCTTGATTTTGAAATAATCTTTTAGAGGTTGGGATAAGGAGATATCCCAACCTTGGTTTGAGAGGATGTATCCCTGAGGATTACCCTAAAGAACTGCATGGTTGTTTTACTAGATATTCCTTTGGGATAACTATCTCTTGTAGTTATGCTCAAGCAGTCCTTGAATGTAATCCTCCAAATATGCCTAGCATGTGGTAGGGGCAAAAGTTAGGATCATTATTCACCCACTTCCTGACTTCTAGGCTCAGGTAGCTGAAAATTAGGTTTCTTTAAGAGGTTCTTAAAGATTTTCTTGACTACCTCCTCTTAAATGAATAAGGTTTGTTTAGTTTATCCAAAAGAGTAGGTGGATGGTATACCCGTGCGTGTATGTTGTTGTGAGTATGGGGAGGAGGAGGTGGTGAAGGCCATGGAGGTGTGAGGCGGGTAGGATGGGTGGTGGTAAAGGAGGTGGAAGTGGAGTGGAGCGAGGTCTCTCATACTCTCTGGCCTTTCTTCCCCTTATCCTACTGCTTTACCTGGCTTCTTCTTCTCATAAGCCTTGGCTTTGGCTTTGATGATTGGTTTGAAAAGGCAACTTTTCCTTGTAGACTAGCCTTGTTGATTAGCTTCTCAAATGTCTTGATGGTAAAACCTTTGAGCATGAAGGCGAGCCATGAATATTCTTTAGTAGAATTTAATGCATGTTAGCAACTACGGTTCTCATTTCATACTCAAATTGCCATCTAAGAATATAATCAATGAGGACTCAGGGTGTTGTTATGCTATGAGATCACCCATCACCCTTTGAGCTCAACAAACCTCTTAATGAAGAGTTGCTCCAACTTAGCAAAAGTCTTCACTGAACTGTTGGAGAGTTCAGCGTACCAATCAAAGGCTATGCACTAAACTGAAAAGATGAAATAGTAACACATCACGCCACGCATTGTACTGGCCCAAGTGTATATGTGGCGTGAGTTCCCACTACCATCAAACTCTTGAAAGAAGGGAGGCACAAATTAGGATATTGGATAGCATCAAATTCCTTTGGGTAGGGTCTACCCTTTGAACGATGATCCTCCCTTGCTTGTGCTTCTTTCACACTTACTCAACCATGAGTTTAATATCTTTTCTGTGGGTACTATCCACTACCTTCCTATACAAGCTAGTGCTGCCCTGCTCTACTGGAGGTGAAGTCTTGGCTTGATCCAGGACATGCAACAACTCAAGCTGATCGGTCTCCATAATAGTAGGATGCGTTGTTGGGGCTTGATTCTGAAGTGCCAAAATTACTGCTAGCAAATCTTCAAGCCTCTTTCCCATTTTTTCAATTTGCTCATCCTTCTATTTGAGTTGTGAAGGAGGTGTTGGGTCGAATAGGCCATATCGTCTTGTTTGGCTACAACACCTTCCAAGCTATGCTGATCTCGAAGGAGGAACCCACGGTATCAACCATATGCACCTCAGAATCTTCCAACAAATCATCTTCATTGGGAAAAACCTTCTCTTCTCTAGGTCGGACCATACCAATTTCCTTCTTCTTATGAGATCTTGCTTTAATATCATCTAGAGCGTCCAACTATGCAGGCACAAATGATCATGGCTGACTGGTGGCAAGATCATGTTCATGAATAGAGATACATCTGACCTCCTATGACACTGAAGTATTAATCTTATTATGACTATGCTCACTAGAGGATACATGCCCATGACTATCACCGGATGTGGGTGGAGTGCTGCTCCTGGGAGGATCTATGGCCATGGGGACAATGGAACTATCTTCTTCTCCCTATACTATTGTTATCTCCATGATCTGGGTGGTGGTGATGGCACTAATGCTATGAGTCGCCACTCCTCTTCACCAACTAAGTAGGAGGTTCAGAGAGCTTGGCCTCATAGTGGTGTAGATGAAATGGGATCTCTTGGCCATGGTGGATCACCTAGTGGGGCTTTCTTTTCCCGATCAGCCTTCATGGCTTTGATGGGTGGAAGATGGACTTACTTTGAGATGGTGGGGTGTAGTGTGTGGTGGAGGCACCACCGACTCTCTCTATACGGGAGCTCTCTTCCCATGATTGGTAGTATCGGTCAATAGAATACTATTAGTATGATCGGCATGGGTAGCACGTCGATTGGGGAAATCCATGATGGTGAGGTTGGATTATACACCTCGCCTCTCCTTAGTAACATGTACTGGGCCTCTAGCCCTCTCTTGTCGGATATGCTCACCTTCTGAGGAATGACGATCATAAATCAAATTGGGCCCCAGGACTTGATCATCCTAAGCCTCAATCAACTGAGATCACGAGGATATGACCTCCTCCTATCTCAGTAGAGCCTCATAATGAATTAGGTGGAGGTGACAGACCTCAAACATCTTCCTCTCCATCAATCGGAGGGATGAAACTTGTTCTTGATCGGAGGAGAAACTGGTGACTCCTCTGCGAGCCTCCATCTCCTTGGCTATGAGCACATGATGCCACTTGATCTTGTGGCATCATTTGCGGTGTGAGTTCTGGGTGGGCGGATAGAACTAGACCCCCACCAAGGTGGGGAGACTATCCACGAAGAGAGCCTTCCCCTTGGAAGAAGCCATGAGTGGGTGCCCAGCTCTAGAGGCTAATGGGAACAAGCTGAATGCCATTGGCAACAAGTGGAACTTCCACCGCCTTCTTTAGTGAGGGAAACTCAATTGAAGGCATCTCAACATGGATGGACTACACACCACACTCTGATTGTGAGGGTTGCCCCCTCACAAGTGATCCTGGCCCCCTCGAATCCTCAACCAAAGTGAATCAAATGGGCAAAGTCAATTTGTGGGAGGCTAGCTTGATCCAAGGTGAAATCCATCCCAAAAGGAAAAGTGAAGACATACTTAGCATCCATTGACACTTGAGAAAAGCTAACTATGAGAAATTACAATTTTTTGAAATAAACTCAAATCATTTCTTTGTATTTTACTAACTTTTTGAATTTGATTTAGAATTTGAACCCACACTCAATAATTTGAATATGTTAAGTGGGGCTCATTGAATTTAGGAGAGAAATTTTTTTTGAATGAATTGGAGAAGAGATTTTTGAGTTTAGAATCCATTTTCAACAAATTTGTGTATGTTGAAAATGGGTTCAAATATTTTGAAGAGATTTTTGATGCTTCCATTGGTTCATATTTGAGTTTGATTTTTATGTTTGGGATCCTTTATTTAATAAATTTGAGTATGTTAAATAGAGGGTCAATTGATTTTGTTTGAGAATTACTCATTTAGCAAATTTGGGTATGCTAAATGAGTTGTTTGAAAATAATTTTCTTCTTTTGCTTGTTTGCCCATGATGTGAATCATGTATGAATTTAAGAATTAAATCTTTACTTAGCAAATATATGTAGGCTAAATAAAGTCCAAATGTGTTTATTTTGATTTTTAAAAAGAGGATCTTCACTTAGCAAATTTGGGTATGCTAAATAAAGAATCCAAATGTGTTTGATTTTTTGTGATTTTGAAAAGGATCTTTAGCAAATTTGGGTATGCTAAATAAAAAATCAAATGTGTTTGATTTTTTGATTTTGAAAAGAGGATCTTTACTTAGCAAATTTGGGTATGCTAAATAAAAATCCAAATGTGTTTTTTATTTTGTTTTTTGATTTTTGATTTTGAAAAGAGGATTTCTTTCTTTGGTAAATATGTTAAGAATCAAAAGTATTTTATTTTTTTTTTGAAAAAATTTTCATTTAGCAAATTTGGTATGCTAAATAAAAATCCAAATGTTTTAATTTTTTGATTTTTTTGAAAAGGATTTCCATTTAACAAATTTGGGTATGTAAATAAATCAATTTTGTTTTATTTTCAAAGATGAATTTTTTATTGTGTGATTTTATTTTTTTGAAAGATGGAAATTCAACTTAACATGTGGAATGTGTTGATTGATTTTATTTTGAAAATCTCCATTCAATAAATTTGGATATATTGAATGAAGAGGCTTATCTTCAAATTTATTTTGAAAATGATTACAACTTTGACATATGAAGATATATTGAATTTCAATTTTGATATGATTTTATTTGAAATTCTTCATTCAATGGGTATATTGAATGAGGATGTATCAAAAGGTGATTTGATTTTTTATTTTGAAATGAAATCTTCATTCAATAAATTTGGGTATATTGAATGAGGATGTTCATATGTGCTTTTTTGAAGATGATTTTATTTTTTTATTTTTAAATGAAATCTTCATTATTGGGTATATTGAATGAGGATGTTCATTTGCTTTGAAGATGATTTTTTGATTTTATTTTTTGAAAAGTCTTTATTCAACAATTTGAAGATATTGAATGAGGTTTCTTTTATTTTTTTTTTTTTTTTTTATATGTATTTTTTTTTTTTTTTTTTTTTTTTTTTTTATTGTGAAATTTTTTGTGAAATATTTATTGAATGGATTTTGAAAAAGTGCTTTTGAAAGAGATATTTTATAAAGGATTTTTCTTTTATTTTGAATGAACTTTACCTTACCATAAAGATGGTAAGAAAAGGTCTTTAGTTATCTCTTTATTAAATTTTTTTTTCTATTGGGGACAATAGGGGTTTTAAGACCTATGTGAGGTCCTAAAACCTAAGGATGTTGGCTAGCTTAGCTTAAGAATGAAATGAGCTAAGTTCCAGCAAAAAGAAGGATAGTCTGGATTCATATGAAATACAAATCCACTATCTGATGAGACAATGATCATTTACCAAAGATGGAGAGAGGAACCTTCCAGTGAAGTTGAGAAAAATCAGGTATTTATTTTCTCAAACCTTTGATTTGAAAAATAAAAATTGTTTGTGTATTAGGACACCACATATCATGATATACTTATTAGTGATCATGACATTGAGATGTACTATCTTGAGAGAAGTCATCATCTAATGGACTAATCCTAATAAGGACTCTAAGAATAATGGGTCTTTGAATATAGAGATTCCCTACTTTACATGGAAAAGTAAAGTTTATTTTAAATTGTTAAGTTCCTTATGAGCCCCATAGTTAATTACATCTTAAGAATGAGATTCAGAATACTCTCAATTAAGATAAATGATCATTGTCTCCAAAGATTTCAAAGATAGGACTATCAATCAAATTGGTTATTTTTTTGGAAATCAGTGGATTGATCAAAATGATTATTCAAACCAAAGGGAGATGAGGGGATGCTCAATAGCTAGTAGAGCATCCCAAACTATCCTATGGTTGAGCTTTATATTTTTAAAATCGAGGTGAATTATATGTCTGAGTTAAAATTTTATTAGTAATCTAGGGATTATAATTCCACAATGTGAGATTGTAGAAATGCCTAAGAGGTGAGGATTTATACTTGTAGCCCGCAGGAAACAAACCTCGGATCCTAAATTTAGGGAGCTTTGGCAAGGGCCAAGGCACGACCTAAATCTAAGGTAAAATGGGTATATGGTTTACCTCCAAAGAGAGGATAAACCACATTGGACTTTCTGCTTGGGGTGGGCCAACTAACTCCTCCTACATTTTAAATACATGTAGGCAAGTCTTATGCTTTTGCAGATAGATAAGCTATTGTTTATTTAGAAAGGAGACTAAGTCCTTAAACACACTCCCTAAGAGACTAGATCATGTAGGGAATGAATAATGACTTAATCTAATGCAAATTTTGTTAAGTTTTATTTAATTTTTGGACAATTTATTTGACATGGGATTCATATGCCTAATGCATGAGAAATTGGTTATATAAAATCAACAAGAAGGAGGTGTGTTTCCACCATGGCTCTCAAAGGTCAAGCCATTTTCTAGCAAAGGTGGAAGCCCTCCATTAAGAGTGAAGCAATATATTTTTATGCATGATGTGAGACATACAACATCAAGTTAAGGAGTTGCTAAATCTTTTACCTTGATTTATGTCCTAGGCTTTAGGTGAGGTTATGAGTTATTTAATTTTAATTTTGAGTTGACTAATTGGATAGAAAATTTATTTTTTTCTAAGAGCCTAATCGCATCTAGCCATGCATCAAACAATGAAGAAACAAGGGAAAATCATGCCATCCTAATTGCAAACAAAAACATCAAACAATTTTATAAAGCTAATGCAAAAGAATAAGAGGATGTGGTGGCTCCACCCGCAAACCAAAAGAAATGTGGTGAGCTCTACCCTTATACAACTGGATTACAAATGAATAATTACAATTTAGAAGGAATTTATGTTATGGGGTCTTCATTCTTCATTTCTTCATTTCTTTTCTTCTTTCTTCTTCTTTCCTTCTTTTGGTTGGTTGGGATGTAGTTGCTCCAAGGCTTACATAAGACATGGTCTTATGACCAATGTTCATCATCCCCATAACATTCATTCCAAATCTTAATTGCAAAATTACATGAAAATGGGAAAAGATAAATCTAACTAAACTGAAATAGAGATTAGCTAAACATACACACAAGCATGTATATGAATAATTGGACTTAGCACCACATGGGTAAGTCCACTATCCTAATTTGGATTATGCTTAGGGGTATAAGCCTAAAAGTATTTATATTTTTATTAAGCACCTCTAAGACATGATTAGCTAAGATCGATACATTATCTATGCACATACACCTAACATCAGTCTAAAATATTACATCATAAAAAATCGGCATCAAACCATGCACCCTAACATAGAGCTAGAAATGGTGACTTAGCCTAATGTGTGTGCCATTTAAGGCTTGTGTGGCATGTCTTAACTAGGCTTTAAGGTTGGAATTTTCTAAGTGTGAAAAGATTCAACTTAGAGGGTGGTTTCATTTTAAGTGATTTAGTTGATTTGTCAATTTTATTTGATGATTTGATTTGGTTTGAATGAACCTACATTTAATTACTAAGTATTGTAAAGAGAAAAAAGAACTTCTCTTTCATCCCTACCTTAAGTAATTTCTAAGGTAGATTCATTAATGATTTTTTTTGAATGTTTTATTATGTGTTTTAATTAACCTAAGTTTAGATTTACTCTAAATAAACCTGTTCAATAAGAAACATCTTCAGATTAATTAAGGTGAATTACTATCACATAACACAACCATTTAGTTCTTTCCACCATGTATATCTTGCATATGAATAATCTTAAGCATATTTATACATACAATGCAAATCTTAGCACACCTTAATGATGAATGCAAAGAGATGTTTAAAAAAATTTGGATATTCCATGAAGCATGTTTTTATTAAGTAGAAAAGAGAAATTCTTTTATCCATTGGCCGAATGCACATTTACATGTATAAAAGACATAAGTTAGTACGGTGCCATTATTTTCTACACCACGGGTGTAAGGTAGAAGACCTACTTTGGGGCTACTTAAAGCCTACAACCCCAGGATGTCCATACTCATATACCACTTTTCTTAAATACATGTGCATGTACAAAAAGAAAAATGAATGGATGAAGAATCATGAAAAGATTTTGTTTGATTTGATTTGTATAATTTACATGTGTAAATGTGAAGATCCTTCTTAAGTCATAACATAGAATGAATAGATTTAAGCAAGTGTTATGTTCTTTTCAAATGAACTATACACTTTGCAAATCCTATTCAAATCCATGTTAAGAAGAGAAGAAAATCACATAAAGCACATTTTACTATAATCACATGCAAGCTTATAAGTATTTATAAGTAGCATCACTTCATTTATAATCTTTGATTTATAGATTTTGAAAATAATTTTTGATTTAATAGTGATAATAGCCACTCATATTCTTAACTTTAGCCAAAACATGCAATTTAACATAAAACAAAACATTTTATTTAATTTGATTTTCAAAAGATATGAATGCATGATTTCATATGGCATACAATATTTAGCATGCTTGAAAAGAAATAAAGTGATGTAAGCATATGACTTCATTCACCCTAATTAATTCCTAAGGACAATCCTATAAGATAAGATTATTAAAGTGAATCAAAATTCTTTAAAGAGATTTTTTTTTGAATTTGATTTGATAATGATTTGTGAAAAGAGTTTGCTGGTCTAACCCATTTCTCCCCATGTGTGAATTTAGTTTAATTTTTTTAGATAATTAGATTGATTTTATATTTTGTTTAGGTTAAGGTGTGAATTAAATCCATTAATTACCCTTACCTATACCACTTTAACATAATTAAACAAATAATTATGAGCAACATATGATATGCAACCACATGGA
Source organism: Cymbidium sinense (assembly GCA_021442155.1). Lineage (NCBI taxonomy): Eukaryota > Viridiplantae > Streptophyta > Magnoliopsida > Asparagales > Orchidaceae > Cymbidium > Cymbidium sinense. Next base: position 54,006,438 of record CM038223.1, on the reverse strand, counting down.
ATTTAAATTAGCAATGCACCTAAATAAAAGGGGCCTAATGCAATTGGCTCACAATTATTGATTAATTAAGCTAAAGGGTTTCATTAAGTACTTTCATAACCTTCCCACACATGTGGTTGGATATGATTTCCTTAACTTACCTTAGGCTTTTGAACACCTAAGGATCTAGTTAGAGATTAATTAAGATATTGGTTTTGAAAGTTTGATTAGATTAATTAAGTAGATCATTAGTGGATTAATCCTTAATTATGTTTGGATTAAGGAAGAAAGGGGTTTGGGGAATAACTTAGGAAAAAAGAAAACCCATTCAAATCTCTCAAACAATGTTTAATTATCTTATTAAGGGATTAAATCACTATTCACATGCTTAATTATTTTAATTACAAAGGGGTGATTAGGGTTCATTAATTAATTTCCACTAATTAACTCATTAATAAATTTCAAGAAAATTAAGGAGGCAGTCCCCTCCCTAAAACATGAAGTTTGGAATTAATTAATAATTAATTAGGGAGTAATTAAGGTTAAATTTTTAATTAAACCTTATAAGAAAATTCACTATTTTAAAATCAATTAAAATAATTTTATTATTCTCCTCTAAAATTATCTTTAAAATGAACTTGAGTTTGCATTTTTTGGATTTTTACATTTAGTTATGAATTTATGAAGTTTTTTGTGATTAAGGGGTAAATACTAATTAATTTTAATTGGCACCACGTGGAATATGGATGTGGCATGCTTTCCACGTGCACGATGGAATTCATTATTTAAGTTGTCACATAATGCTCCAGCCGCGTGCGCATTCTTCTTAGGCCATCAAATCAGGATCGGGACCGGGGGTTAATCCGTGGTTATAAAGGGTTTAAATCGGTGGATGTCGATTTAATCAGGGTCATCCATCCAAAACACGTGGGATGGATGACCCATGATTCATCCCTGCCTAAGCTGTGGGAGACGGAGGTCGCCCATCCTCCATGGCTTGATCCGAGCTCACCTAAGCTTGGATTAGGCTAGGATTTATGCCATACCATCAAGAGGAGTAGGGAAGAACATCCAATGGCTAGGATCTAATGGAATTATAATTCTCTTCACAAAGACCAAGAAATTTTCAATGAAGGATCGAGTTTGAATAATACCTCACGGAGGCTATCACCGGTGCTTCCAATGGAGGAGGTAGTTTGTCTATTGGAGATGAAGCTCTGTTAAAAGTTTCAAGCCTTGATTTGAAGCAGATTTCTCAATTGACCAAGCTCACCTTCAATGGCTTGTGGCTTTGATCAAAGTCCCCCTTGCCGTGGCTTGAGACTTGGGAAACACATTGGGTGAGCTCGACTAGCTCCTTGATGGAGCTTGCAAAATGAATTAGGTTTGGTGGAGAATAGGATGAATTGGAGTTTGGAATTACCTCCCCTATTTTGGCTTAAATAAAACTGAGAATGAGAAAATGGAGAGATCTTGGGAATGCTTGCCAAGGCTTGGTTTTGGTTCTTAGGGCTCAATCGACTTTAGTGTGTGTGATTTGAGTTGGAATGAGGGGGAGTATATCTCCCCCTCCTTGGATCCGACGATCGAGAGCCATCTTGTCATTTTTTATCAATTGCTTGGATTGATTGGTTTGTTTAGGTTGTTAGGCACTCCATGTGGTTCAGTTTAGGAAGAGGAGTAGAGGAGAGGGAGTGCACATGTGCTAGGTGGGTGTATGGAGTGATCCAAGTGGAGAATTTCCATTGGAGGGGTTGGTTTGGTCTTGGGTTGGGTCATGGCTGTCCCAAACCCATTGGGTCATGTTCACCACACTTCTTGGTGTCCATGTGGTCCACTAAAAGGATGCCACATGGCCATGAGAAAGAATTGGCCAAATTCCAAGTGAATTTGGCCATAGGTTACCCTTTGCCCCAAGGGTAAAATGGTCATTTGGCCTTGATTTTGATTTGGTCAAATTTGATATGATTCAAAAAAGGGTTGGGCCAAATTTCAAGTGATTTGGAGTTCACATGATTTGAATTGGCTCAATTTGACCTATTTAGGTCAAGTTGGGTCAAACTAGGTTAGGTTGACCAATTGGTCAAATTGGGTCAAACCATAGGTTAGTCAAGTTCAAATGATCATTTGGAGCCTATGGGTATCATTGGTTTGGTTCAATTTGATTTGTATTTAATTTTGATTCATTTTGAGTTCATTTAGGTCAAATGGGTCAAGCTGACCAATTTGACCCATTTGACCCAATTGGGCTAGGTCATGGTTTGGTTTAGGCTTAGTTGATCATTTGAAATGTATTGCAAGCCTTGGTTTCAATCAATTTTGATTTGGTTTGATTTCAAGTTTATTTGACCTTTTAGGTCAAGTTAGGTTCAAGGTTAATTGGGCTAGTCTAGTTGGCCAAGCTTTGAAGTCAAGTTCAACAAGTGATTTAGAATGAATTTGACCCATTGGTTGCAATCAATTTTGCTTAGATCAAGATTTGACCCATTTTTACTTTTTCGGTTAACTTGGGTCAAGTGGCCAATTTGGCTTGATTTGGCTCAATTGATGGCTTGATCATGTTCAATCATTGATTTTTGATTGGTTTAGATCAATAGTTTTAATCAATTTGGCTTATGGTGGATTTTAGCTTATTTAGGTTTCATTTTGGCTAAGTGTTGACTTGGTCAAAGATTAGGTTTGACTTGGTTTGACCTAATTTGAGTGATTGATCATCCTAGGATGATTGTTGCTCACAATGTGAGGCTTAGATGAGCTTAGTTCAATCCAATTTGAGTTGGAAGAATTTGGCTAAAAGTGCTTTAGGTCACTTTGGGTCAAGTGAGCCTAAATGGGTCAGTTGACTTGATCAAGACATGATTCAAGTTTGGTTGAATTCACATATGGACTTATGATTGAAATATAAATCCACTTGCAAGTGATTTGGAGTCAAATGAGTTTTGGTTCATTTGACAATTTCAAGTCAAAAGGGTGAATATGGTTTGACTTGTTAGTTTGATTTTGGTTTGATGATTGAAGTTTATGTTTATATTTGGGCTTATGATTGAAGAATTGATTATTTGAAGAGAAAATCAAGGTTTGGATTGATTTAATGATTTGGCTAAGTTCAAGAATTTGACTAAAATAGAGTTGGAATTTGGTTAGATTTGGATTTGGTTTTGAATTAATTTTGGTTATTTGAATTTATATTTCATTTATATTTATGAATATAAATGAGAATATAAATGTGTTATGAGAAAATATTTTGAGTTTGAAGTGATTTGGATTTGATTTGAGCTAAGTCCATAAGATAAAATCAAAAGGGCCTAGGAAAGATTTTGGATTTGGAATTGAGTTTGGAATTTAGTTTGGGTTATTTGAATTTATATTTCCTTTATATTTGTGAATATAAGTAAAGATATAAATGGATTACTAGAAAATATTTTGAGTTTGAAGTGATTTGGATTTGATTTGAGCTAAGTCCATAAGATAAAATCAAAAGGGCTTAGGAAAGATTTTGGATTTGGAATTGAGTTTTGAATTTAGTTTTTGTTTTGAGGTTGATTTGAATTTGAAGTTTGATTTGAATTTGAAGTTGATTTGAATTTTAAGTTTGATTTGAATTTGAAGTTGGTTTGAAAAAGGGAAGTAAGGATTTGGTTCAAGCTATAGGGTAGGCAAGTTTTCCTATTACCCCTAAGGCATAACCTATTCCTATGGCTAACTCTTCTAAGTCTCTAGGGTTAGGTTAAGTGTTCATCTAATCACTAGAAGTGTCTTAAGACTAAGAAACTCTTAGTGTTTAGAGGAGTCCTTATGCTTAGAATGAAGAAGTTGAAAGCTCACTCAAAGTGAGCCAACAGCCACACCCTCCTTCTAAAATAGAAGGTTGAATGAATGCCAACTCACACTAAAAGAGAAGAGGAAGGTTGGACTTCAGGTTGTAGTATAATCACTAGAGGTGGGGTGTGCTTTCCCTTAGACTACTTATGATATTTTGTGACTTGATCTTAAAAGAGGGGAATCTATGAACAGATATGAGGTGGTGATACTATGGTTCCATATATGTTTTCTTTTCTAGGTTGAATGCAGTGAGTACAATCCGATCAAATTTACCTACATGATCAGACTACTGTAAACTATGATGTCTATCCATTAATGCAAAAGTCAGATTAGTGAACCTCCTCTCCTTTAGCCTTGAACCACCACTTTGGCTTTGTGGACCTCTTTTTCATCTCATCGTACACTCGGGATGGTTGTTCTCAAACTTCTCACAACTTTGACTCACCATTTATGTTTCATTCTCATACATTAAAAGATCTACCAAGATATGTTCCTCTCTTATCCCTATCATGTCTTCTTAAATGGATGAGTGTGTTGATGTGCCAAATGTCTTCTGTTCTAAGAGTGGGTGAAACCTACTTCCCAAAGAAAGGCTCTTGAAGAGGAGCTATCTCCTTACCATAAAGGATGAGGTATCTACCTTTTGAAACATCTTCATATAGCTTTAAGCTTCATTCTTGTTTCTCCTCTAGCCTTGGTGAGAGAAATGTGATGAGAGAAGAACCCACCAAAGAGCTGTGGGATTAGTCTCAATCTTGCCCTTCCCTTTGAGGTTTAGGCTATCTGACCTCACTTTTGGAGTGAGCTCTCAACTTCCATATAGATCTAGGACTCATAATCTAAGAGTTCCTTAGTCTTAAGACACTTCTAGTGATTAGGTGAACACTTAACCCAACCCTAGAGACTAGAAATAGCCATGGATAGGTTGTGCCTTAGATATTTAGGAAGACTTGCCTACCTTATAGCCCAAACCAAACCTTCCTCCTTCCAAATCAAATCTCAAATTCAAATCCAAATTTCAAAATGAAATCCAACTATTAAATGATTTAAACTCATGATCAAATTCAAACTCCAAATTTCCTAAGCCATTTGATTTTATATTATGGACTTAGCCTTAACCAAATTCAAATCAACCAATATAATTGATTTTCAATTATCAAATTCAATCTCCAATCAAATTCAAATCATAAATCAAATCAAATGATTGAAACCCAAATCAAATCAAATTCAATTTTAGCCCTTTAGCCAAATTCTTGAATTTGGCTAAATGATACCCAAATCAACTCAAACTCTATGGATTTCTTCATGACTCAATCACTCCTTCAATCATTGTTCCAAATATAAACATAAACTGTAATTATCAAATCAAATCCAAGTCAGCTCAAGTCAAACCCAACCTAACCCATTTGACATGAAATACTCAAATGAGCCAAAACTCATTTGAACCTAAACCAATTGCAATTGAATTTATATGTCGATCTCAAATCCATATATAAACTCAACCAAATCAAACCAACTCAAAATCAAGCCAACTAAGCCCAATTGGCTCACTTGACCCAAAGTGGTCAATTTGACCTACGTGAACTAAAATCTATTTCAATTCAAATCAAAGTGAATTAAGTCAATCTGAACTTCATGTCATGATTGTTGATCATCCTAGGTTAATCAATTGTCATGAATTAGGTCAAACCAAGTCAACCTAGCCCATTGACCAAGTCAACCATTTAATGCATATGAACCCAAATTAGCCAAATTGCAACCTAAACCAAAATGATTGCAACTAATGGCTCAAGTTCACTCCAAATTAATTATTGAATTTGACCAAAGCCTCAATTAAGCCTAATTTGACCAATTGGTCAACCTAACCCAACTTAGCCTAATTTGACCTTAAGAGTCTAATCAACCTAAAACTCAATCAAATCCAAATTGAACATAACCAAAGCCTACAAAATATTCCAAATGATCAACCAAACCCAAACCAAGCCATGATTCAAGTCAAAATGGTCAACTTAGCCCAAATTGACCTAAGGATCAAATTGGCCAAAATCCAAATTAAATCTAAATTAAACTAAATTAGTTGAAACCAATTAAACCAATGCAATCCAAATGGTCATTTGAACTTGACCCAACCCTTGGTTTAAACCAATTTGACCAATTGGTCTACCTAACCCATTTTGACCCAATTTGACCCAAATTAAACCAACTGAACTCGAAATGACATAATATATGGTCAACTCACTTTTGACTCATTCAAATCTGCTCAAATCAAATTCAATATCAAATGCCAACTTTTCCCTTAGGTCAAGAGAATCCCATGAGAAATGACACTCATTTCTCTTCCTTGGCCACTTGACACTCATCCATTGGTCCAAATAGGCACCAAGGGTACTAATTTTCTGACCTAAGGAGTGGTTGGGATAGCCATGACTCATGGGGAGGTGAAATCACCTCACCTCTGCTATTGGAACACTTGACATGAATAACTCTCACCTCCCCTTTGCTAGGACACCCATTTGTCCTTCATGACAACCACTTTCCATGCCTTAGCCAACCAAAATGAACCACCTAGGATGATTCCCTTCCATTCCCAACCTCCCCAAGCCAAATGACAATATTTTGGAGCCAAAAATTCAAAGAAAAGGTGGATTTTCGGCCACATTCAAACCAAGGGAGTTAGAAGCAGTAAACTCATTCTATTCTTCTCATTTCATCCTTAGAGCCCCAAACTAACTAGAAATCATTCCACTTGAGTTTGGGGTGAAAAATATCAAAATAAGTGATTTGAGGAAGTGTGATTGGAGAACGCATCATCCTGAAGTGAAAGTAAAGATCTAGGCTCATTCAAGGCTTCTTCCCCCAATCAAAAGCGTGCTCGGATCATCACTGTTGTCGAAAACCATCGCAGTGAGGTAATCTTCAAAAATTCATAGTCGGCCTTATGATTCTTATATTTTTGTGACATTTTCGTGCGATTTTAAGATTTTCTCTTAGAAATCCCTCGCATTCTTTACTTTGTACAATCCTAATATGAAATAGAAGTTTTCTTGTGAATCATTAAAGCCCATTCAAAAAAAATTCATTGAGATTTTGCATATTTTTCCTTGTTTCCGTCAGGTCGGAGCAACCATCCGATCCCATGTTGGATGATGGCTCGACACATCAATCCTCAACCTCGAACATCATCAGCCTTCCCCACGATCAGACCGTCACTGTGATCAATGATCCGGATTGATCTACACGCCGCTTCAACAGTAATTTCACCCATGCGCGGATAATGCTTGGTGTGATCATGCCACACGCCACATCAATTAGAATGCAGTTGACATTCGCCATGGTGCTTCTCTTAAGTGGGAACCAATTTTTATTTTAAAAATTACTTAAATCTTTTTAAAAAAATTAAAATACTTAAAAAATTATAAAGAAGCTTGGATTTATCATAAAGGAGTCCAACAAACTCAAAATCCCAAAATTTTATTAAATATTTTGATCTTAATTTGAGTTTTAGTGAAAATGAAATTTCATTAATTAAACCAAAAATATTTGTGAGATTAAGTTGAAATTTTGAGAGATTAAAATTGAAGTTAAAATACACTTACTATAAAATGTTTAAGTCAAAAGGATCTTTAGATTAGAAGATATTGAATTTTGATTTCAAATAATTTATTTTAATAAAATAAAAATTAACTCTTAAAAACCACTTAAATAAAATTAAACTTCTAAATTCATAACTAATTGTAGAAAAATCCAAAAAAAAAATATAAACTTAGGTTTATTTTAAAGATATTTCAGAGTAGAATCTAGAAAAATTATTATTAGTTGATTTTGAATAGTAAATTTGGCTTAAATAATGTTTAATTAGAATTATAATTAGCCTAATTATTCCTTAATTAACCATCCAATTAATCTCAAACTTATATGTGTATATTAATGGGGATGACTTCTACCTCTTCTATTTTGTTGAGATTTTATTGCTTGATTAATTAGGTAAATTAATAGATTAAGTATTAATCACCTTCTTAATGTAGTTAGTGATAATTAAGTAAATGAATAGTAAATTAGTTAATCAATTAAGCTTATTAGCATTTATTAATGATGATGAAGTCCAGGAAAATGGATTGGGACCCCTCTTCCAATCTTTTCTTTAAATCTTCTAATCTTAAATAATTAATTAACACATCTTAATTAATTAATGAACAAAATTATTCAAAACCCAAATCATATGAAACTTAATCAATTAAAAGGATTTAGGATTGAGATTTAGGCTCATCTTTGTCTCTCTAAGCCCATCTCACTTTAGTTGGTTAAGGCTCAAAATTACCAATTAATGAACTTAATTAATGCATTGAATCTATTTCTCTAATAATCTTGGTAGCTCTTTGTTCAATAACCCAAAGGGGAGATAATGAAATTATGGTTGGTTCACATGTGTGAGAAAACTCTAAAAGTTAAGTAAGATCCCTTGAAGCTTAATTAACTATTAATCATGAGCCAATTGTATTAGGCCCCTTTCATTTCTTAGAACATTACAAATTTACTTTCCATATGGTTGCATATCATGTTGGTTCATTATTAATTAGTTAATTAACTTAAGGTGATCTAGGTAAGGGTTAATTAATCCATTTAATTTATACCCAAACCTAATTAAATTAAAATTAACTTACTTACTTCCTTAAACCAAAATTAACTCACACATGGGGAATGGGGATAAACAAACTTCTCTCACTTCCCTTAATTCAAATCAAACTCAAAATGAAATGACATTAAAGAAACTTTGATTTATTCTAAGTGGATTTATTTAGTATGATTGTCCTTAAGACTTAATTGGATTTGAATGAAATCACATGCTTATGTTGTTTTACTTCTTTCCACTCATGTTAAATGTTGCTTGCCATATGAAATCATACATGCATTTCTTTTAAAATTAATTAAATGAAATAGTTTCTTTTATGTCAAATTGCATGTTGACTTAAATTAAAATAGTCAGGCTATTATCATCACTACTAAATCAAAACATATTTTCAAAGCTTAAATCAATTACTATAAATGAAGTGATGTTAATACCTATAAGCTTACATGTGTTGATAATATAAGACATGTGACATGAATTCCTCTTTCCTTATCTTATATGGATTTATATAGGATTTGCAAATGTATAGTTCATTTGAAAAGAACACAACATTTGCCTAAATCTATTCCTATACATCTCCATGTCAAGACTTAGGAAGGATTTCAAATTACATATATAAATCATATTAACCAAATTAAACATAATTTTTTTGCATGATTTCTTATTCTTATGGTTCTTTTTGTACATTCATATGTATTTGAGAAAAGTGGTATATTAGTCTGGACATCCCGGAGCTACGAGGCTTTAAGTAGTCCTAAGTAGGTCATGTACCTTATGCCCCTGGTGTTGAAAATAATGGTGTCGTACTCACTTAAAACTCTTATACTTGTGTATGTGTGATGTGGCCATTAACTAAGGATCATAAATCACATAACCAAATTAAACATAATTCCTTTCATGATTTCTTACTCTTATGATTCTTTTTGTACATTCATATGTATTCGAGAAAAGTGGTATATTAATTTGGACATCCCGGGATTGCGAGTCTTTAAGTAGCCCTAAGTAGGTATTGTACCTTATGCCCTTGTTGTAAAAAATAATGGCGCCGTACTCACTTAAAACTCTTATACATGTGTATGTGTGATGTGGTCAATGAATAAAAATCACAAATTAAGTAAATAAAATACAATTTTTGCATTGATTTTTCTATCCTATAGTTGTTCATACATCTATGTATCTAAGAAAGTGGTATATTAGTCGGACATCACAGGGGTTATGAGGCTTTAAGTAGCTCTAAGTAGGTCTTGTAACTTATGCCCCTGGTGTAAAAAATAATGGCATTGTACTCACTTATGACTTTTATACATCAGAATGTTTGTTTGACTAATGGATGAAAAATCCCTCTTTTCTATTAAAAAGGCATGCATTCATAATTAAATTAAAATGAAATATTTCAATTTCAAACATGCTTCTTAACATTCATCATTGAAGTGCGCTAAGATTTACATTGTATGTATAGGTATGCATAGGATTTATTCATATGCATAATATACATAATGGAATTAAATAAATGAAAATGTGTTATGTGATAGTAATTCATTCTAATTAATCCTAAGATGTCTTTATTATTGAATCGGGTCATTTAGAGTGAACCTAAACCAAGGATTAATTAAAACATATAATAAGCCATTCACTAAAGGAAATTAATTAATTTATCTGCGTTAGAAGTGATTTAAGGTAGGGATGAAAGAGAAATTTCATTTCATTCCTCTCTTTATAACACTTTGTTGTTAAGTGTAAGCCAAATGAAATGAAAGAAAATACTAATTATAACTTACAAATTAAATAAACAACATAAAGTGAAACCACCCTTTGTAAATTAAATACCTCACAGTTAGCAAATTACAACTCTAAAGCCTAGTTAGGACATACCACAGAAGCTTTAATGCGCACATATTAGAGTAAGTCACCATTTCTAGTTTTATGTTGGCGTGTATGGTTGATGTATATTTTTATGATGTAATATTTTAGGCTAGGGTGTATGTGTGTAGTGGATGTTAGGCGATGTAGCTAATCATGTTTCTAGAGGGTTGTGCAAAAGGGGCCGATGTAATAAAAATATAAATGCTTTTCTCATGCAGGTTGCTTAGCCTCTAAGCATAATCTAAGTTAGAACAGGTGGGCTTGGTTACCCATGTATGGGGTGCTAAGTCCAAATTATTCATATAACTACTTGGTTGTATGGTGTGTTTAGCTAACATTTATTTTGCAGGTGAAGCTAGACTTGCTTTCCTTCTTTTAATGTAATTTTGTATTAGGATTAGCATGAATGTTATGGGGGAATAAGATGAGCATTGGTTATAAGACCAAGTCTTATGTACCATGTGATGCCTTTGAAACAAGCATATCCAAATCAAGCCAAAAAGAAGAAAAAATGGAGCAAATCAAATGAAGAAATGGAAGGTGATGAAATGAAGAAGAAAAAAAATGAAGAATGAAGAACCTAATAACATTTGTTTTGCAGGTGAAACTAGACTTGCTTTCCTTCTTTTAATGTAATTTTGTATTAGGATTAGGATGAATGTTATGGGGGATTAAGATGAGCATTAGTTATAAGACCAAGTCTTATGTACCATGTGATGCCTTTGAAGCAAGCATAACCAAATCAAGCCAAAAAAAAGAAAAAATGAAGCAAATCAAATGAAGAAATGGAAGGTGATGAAATGAAGAAGAAAAAAATGAAGAATGAAGACCCCCCATAATATTTATTTTGTAGGTGAAGCTAGACATGCTTTCCTTCTTTTAATGTAATTTTGTATTAGGATTAGGATGAATGTTATGGGGGATTAAGTTGAGCATTAGTTATAAGACAAAGTCTTATGTACCATGTGATGCCTTTGAAGCAAGCATATCCAAATCAAGCCAAAAAGAAGAAAAAATGGAGCAAATCAAATGAAGAAATGGAAGGCGATGAAATGAAGAACAAAAAATGAAGAATGAAGAGCCCCATAACATTTATTATTCCTAATTGTAATTATTTTCTTATAATCCGATTTGTATAAGGGTAGAGCTTGGCTACCTACATTTTTTTTGAGTTGTACAATGGTACCCAACCACATCGGCCTTTTATTCTTTTGTGATAGATTAATAAAATTATTTGGTAATTTGTTTAGCTTGTGCATTAAAAAAGTATGTTTTTTCATAGTTTATTTATGATTGGTGATTGTTGTATGGTTTGGATGCGATTAGGCTCTGAGGATAAAAATAATTTTTTTATCCCACTAACCAACTCATAACTAAACTTTTAAAATAACTCATAAATTCACCTAAAGCTTAGGTTTTAAATCAAGATAATAAAATATTTAGCAACCCCTTAGCTAGATGTTGTATGTTTAACAACACACATATCATCTTGTTTCACTTGTGATTAGAGAAGGCTTCCATCTATGCCAGATTGAAAGGGCTTAACAATTTAGAGCCTATGATGGAAGAACACCTCTTTCTCTCTTGATTTGGCCCATAATTAATTTCTCATACATTTAGTCATACAAAATGCGAGAGCCCGTGTCAAAGTAAATTGTCAAAATCAAATAAAACTTGAATAAAATTTTGCTTTAGATTTAAGTCATTATTCATACCCCTCATGCTCTAGTCTATTAGAGAGTGGGTTTAAAGACTTAGTCTCATTTCTAAATAATAACAATCTAGCCATCTTACAAAAAGCATAATACTTGCCTACATGGTTTTGAATCATAAGAGGAGTTAGTTGGCTGCCACTCCAAGCAATAATAAGTCCAGCAGTCAGATGGTTTACTCTCTCTTATGGAGGTAAACCATATACCCATTTTGCCTTAGATTTAGGTCATGCTTTGGCCCTTGACAAAGCTCGCTAGATTTAGGATCTGAGATTATTGTTTCCCTTTGTGGTCTACAAACATAAATCCTCACCTCTTAGGCATTTCAATAATCTGGTATTATAGAATTGTAAGCCCTAGATTTTTTAAGAAAATTTCAAATCAAATAAATAAATCTCCTCAATTTCAAATGTATAAAGCCCAACCATATAATAGATTGGAATGTTTACTAGGCTTCCTAGTATCATGAGCATTCCCTACTTATCTCCTTTGGCGTCGATAATAACTCTCTCCTTTCGATCCGTCCCACTTGATTTTCAAAAATACAATCAAACCTTTGATTGTCCTATCTTTGAATTCTTTGGAGACAATAATCTCCTACTTTAATTGAGAGTATTTTTAAAAAATTTATTTTCCTTAAGATGTTATTAACTATGGAGGCTTACCTCCATAGGGAACTTAACGAACCCAGTTTAAATAAGCCATGCTTTACTTTTTCATATAAAGTAAGGGAAAAATCTCTGGTATATTCAAAGACCCATCATGTCTTAGGTGTCCTTGTTAGGTGATTAGGTCCATTGTAGGGTAGTGACTTCTATCTTTCGAGATAATACACTATTCCTCAATGTCATACCCGATCACCTTAATAAGTACATCCTCAGATCTACATGGTGTCACCTCAAACTTTTGTTTCAGTGGGAACCACCTCTTCATGATTGACTACAGTAAGGGCTAGTGCATCACAAGTAACGTTGAACTTATCAATGCCCAATCCAAACTTAATGACAGGAGAATTGGTGAGGAAGGCTTGATCCATGGCCAAGTCCACACTGGTGGCAAATGAGAAAATGAGCTTGCTGGATGACATAATGCCTTTATGTAAGTTGGTTGTTGTTGTAAGGGTGATTGATTTTATATAGAGAGGGCATCATTGATTATCTATATGAAGTTCATAGATTTAATATTCTACTCCCACACTCATTAGATAGAGCTAAAGATTAGGAGAGATTATTATTTGAGTTTCAAACCACACCATTGACTGGGTTTGGAAGATTTTATAAATTTTGAAGATTCATGATTCTAGTTTGTCATGCTTGAGAATGGAAGTTAGTTTAAGGAGATGATCAAGTATTTTGTTGGCCTTAGTGATTAATCAGAATTTCTTTGAATTGATTAATTAGGAAATCCAATGGAAGGTTGTAGAACCTACTCATTAGATGGTGATTAACAAGATGTTCTAGAACCAAGAAAGGATGTTGACAACACTTTCCCAAGGAAGAAATGGACAAGACATCCAAGAAAATGAATGGTAGTCTAAGCCTATGAGTGGAACATGCATACTACTGATATTTGGAGATAAAGATTAACTACTATTAATGGAGAGAGGTACTTTCACTAGTGGAGTCGACAAAAAAATTTATGGTATTTTAATTTGGAGTTGTAGAGATGCCACATAGATCTTAAGGCACTTATTGAAATGATCAAGTACGGTATCTAAGGGATAATGTAGTATCTCAAAAGATAGAAATACCGCCCTACAATGAACTCTATCACAAAATAAGGACTCCTAAGCCATATGGGTCAACACACACACACACACACACACACACACACACACACACACACACATATATATATATATATATATATATATATATCAGAGATCTTTTCCCTACTTTACATGGATAAGTAAAATAGAGTTTATTTTATGCCAGGTTCTTTAATTCCCTATGAAAATAAGCTTTCATAGTTAATTACATAAAAGGAAATGAGAATTTCTTAAGAACATTCTTGATTAAAGTAGTTAACTAATGTCTCCAAAGATTTCAAAGGTAGATAATCAAAGAATTGGTCATTTGAAAAAGTGATCAGGGAGAGAACAAAGAGGAAGAGGTCTTAGCAAATTCTAAATGAGAATACGAAGGAAGCACATATGATACTAGGAAGCCTAGTGAGTGCTTCAATCTATCCTATAGTAAGGCTTTACATTTTTGAAAGAGAGAAAATTATTTACTTGAGTTAAAATTTTATTAGAATGCTAGCACTTAGATTCTAACAACACAAGATTGTGGAAATGCTTAAGAGGTGATAACTTATGCTCATAGAAAAAGGGAAACAAGAAGCCTCAGAACCTATATCTAAAGTTTTCTAGCACAAGTTAAGAGCTCAACCTAATTCTACTCAGGATGGGATATATTGGTTCACTTCCTCTAGGGAGAGTGGACTAATCCAAACTCTTCTGGACTTACAACTGCTTAGAGTGAGTGCTAGGTAACTCCTCCTATGATTCAAAATCATGTGATACAGTCTTATGTAAGTGCAATATGATTAGGTCATTATTAATTAAAAAAGAATTTAGAGTCCTTAACTCACTCTCTAAGAGATTAGATCATGATGAGTGTGCAAATTATGACATAAACTGATGCAATAAAATTTATATATTTTATTTTATTTTACTCATCATTTTGGACTCAAGTTTGTCAGAATTTATGCCTATATACATGATAAAAAGTGGTTATGGTCTAAGTCAAAAAGAAAGGATGTTCAGCCACTACAAGGGATTGCTCTCATAGGGAAAGCATGTCCTATATTATGCAAGAGTGGAGATCCCCTATTTGCAAGAGTGAAATAATATACATGCATGTTGTTAAAACATAGAACCATACAGCTAAGGGGCTACTAAATTTTTTCTTCTCTTGATTAACTTCATAAGCTTTAAGATGAAGTTGTGAGTTGCATAATTTTTTTTTAGTTATAGTTGTTAAATTGGGGTAGAAAAATTAATTTTACCTAAAGAGTCTACCGTATCCAAGCCACATAGCAAACAATGACACTTTAAGAAACCTATAAACAATATGTCATTTCTATTACGTAATTGTGGTGTTTTTGTGGACACCATCTTATGGGGTACTTATTGAAGTGATCAGGTATGACAATAAGGTATGATGTACCATCTCAAAAGATGAAAACATCACCTTACAATAGATTTAATCACCTAATAAGAACTCTTAAGGTGGACGGGTTTTCTTACTATTAGAGATCTTTCCCCTACGTTACATGAAAAAGTAAAGCAAGATTTATTTTATGCTGGGTTCTTTAATTCCCTATGGAAGCAAGCTTCCATAGTTAATTTCATCCTAAGAAATAGGGATTTCCTAAGAATACTCTCAATTAAAGTAGTCAATCAACATCTTTAAAGATTTCAATGTTAGACTATTAAAGGGTTGGGTATTTTTGGAAATCAAGTGGGAATGTTCAATTTGGAAAGACTTATTTTTGGATTCCAAAGAAAGATAAGCAGGGAGCACTTATGATACTAGGAAGCCTAGTAAGTACTCCAGCTTATTCCATGTTAAGGCTTTATATGTTTGAAAGAGAGAGTTTGTTTTAATTTGAGTTGGAAATTTTATTAGAATACTAGAGCTTACAATTCATCAACACAAGATTGTGGAAATACCTAAGAGGTGAGGATTTATACTCATAGCCTAAAGGAAATAAGTAACCTTGGATCATAAATCTATGAAGCTTTAGCACAAGCTAAGCGACTTAAATCTAAGCAAAGGGGACATAATGGTTTACCTCCACAGAGAAACCATTCCAACTCTTTGTACTTACAAAGAGTGCCACCAATGCCTCATGATTCAAAATCATGTAGGCCGATCTTATGAAATTGCAAGATAGCTAGGTTGTTATTTAATTTGGAAAGGAGATTAGAGTCCCGTCCAATCCCTAAGAGACTAGATCATGACTGTATGAAATCATGACTTAATAAAATTTTACAAATTTTTATATCATTTTGACACATTGATTTAGACAAAGACTTGGGACAATTATGCTTAAATGCATGATGAAATTAGATTATTGGCTAAATCAATGGGAGGAGGAGTTCTCTACTATAGGGGTTTCCCTCACAGGTCATGCATTCCCTTATCGTGCAAGAGTGGAGACCCTCCTTATTCAAGAGCGAAGTAATATGTTATGCATGATATTAGAACATGCATCATTCAGCTAAGAGATTGCTAAATCTTTTAATTATCTTAATTATAGCCTAAGCTTTAGAGTGAGGTTATAAATTATTTTAAAATTTGGTTATGAGTTGTTAGTGAGAGTAGAAAAATTAATTTTTATCCTAAAGAGCTTATCACTTATAGGCCACACATTCAATCATCAATCTTAAGAAACCTATGAGAATCATGTCATTTTTGTTGCACAAGATAAACATAATAATCAAACATTCATAAATTTCATAAAATAATAAGAGATCGAAATGGGTAGCCATACACCCAAAGAGAAAATTAGAACTCTACTTATATACAACGGATTACAATAAAAATTTATAATTATAATTAAAATTAGATGCTATGGGGGTCTTCATTCTTTGTTCTTCTTTATTTCCTTTAATTTGAGTTGCTCCAAGGCTTCATGGGGCATCTTAGGACTTTGCCTTCTAGCCACTGCTCATCTTAAACCCCATAGCACTAATCCTAATTCCTATTGCAAAATTACATATTTATGGAAACTGAAATCTAACTATACCTACAAGACAGATGTTAGCTAAACAATCACTCAAACCCAAGCAGTTATATTCTATAATTTGGACTTTACACCCTGCACATAGGTAACCAAGCCCACCTATCCTAATGTGGTTATGCAAAGGGGTATAAGCAATTTGCAAGCAAAAACATTTACATTTATTTCATTTTTAACAAGTCCTTTAGCATAATTCCCTACATAAAACATCATTAAGCTAATTACAGCCTAACATCTAGTCTATGCATAAATAGTCCTAACATTCAGTCTAAACATTACATCACAAAATAAAACACAACATCATAACATGCACCGTCCTAATTTAATGTTTGAAGTGGTGGCTTAGTATTCTAATGTGTGTGCTAAGGCTTAGTGTGGGAGTGAGCTCTCAACCTCCTCTTCTTAGACTTAGGACTCTTCTAGAAACTAAGAGCACTTTAGTCATAAGACACATAACCTAAGCATAGAGACTTAGAAGGGTTAATCATGATTAGCTACTTAAAAAAAATCACCTACCCTATCCTAAACTCAATCCATATGCACCTTCTCAAATTGAACCTAGATTCAAATTTCAAACCAAACCTCAAATTTAAATTTAAATAAATCTAATTCTAAATTTGACTCCAAATAATTGAAACCTCAAAATCAAATTCAAATCCTAAGACCCTTCCTAAGCCATATGAGCCACCTTCATAAGCTTAGCCAAAACCTCCTTTAAATCAAATCGAATTCAATTGATTTATTTATAATTCAATTATTCCTTCATTTAAATTCACAAATATAAATAAAATCCATATCCAAATGATCAAAACTAAATCAAATCAAGCCAAAACCCCTTTTAAGCTAGATGGACCCACCTCCATGTCCTTAACCAAATTAGTCTTTAAACCAATACAAACTCAATCAATTTTCTTATAAATCAATTATTCTTTCATTTATATTCACAAATATAATAAAATCTAAAATCAAATGACCAAAACTATATCCAAAATCAAATCCAAACTCAATCTGAGCCCTTTGAGCCAATTCTTTGGACTTAGCCAAATTCTAAAAAACTAATAGATTTCCCTTGAATCAATCATTCCTTCAATCATCCATCTAAATATAAATGAAACCTACAATCATCAAACCAAATTCAAGTCAACCTAAGTCAAGCCTAACTTAGCCCTTTTGACTTGAAACTTTCAATTGAGCCAAAACCTATTGGACTCCAAATTGATTGTAATTGGATTTATATTTCAATCCTAGGCTCACATATAAGTCCCACTAAACCTAAATCAAGCCAAAACCAAACCAATTGACCAACTTAGGTCCACTTGACCCTGACCTAAAAGACCCATTTGAGCCAACTTTCAATCCAACCTAAATTGGATTGAACCAAGCTCACCAAAACCTTCCATCATGATTGTTGATCACCCTAGGATGATGCAATCAATTGGGTCAAACCAAGTCAATTTGGTCCTTTGACCAAGTCAACCTTTAGCCCAAATGAAATCTAAACTAGACAAAACCCATCATATACCAAATTGATTGAAACTGTTGATCCAAACATACTCATAATCAATGATTGAACATGACCAAACTCTCAAGTGATCCAAACTAAATCCACTTAATCTTTTTACCCAAGTTGACCCAAATTAGCCTAAAAAAGCTAAAATGGGTCAAATCCTAATCTAACCAAAATTGATTGGAACCAATGGCTTAAGTTCAATCCAAATTGATTATTGAACTTGACCAAAGCCATAATTGAGCCTAATTTGACCAATTGGTCAACTTGACCCAACCTAGCCCAAATTGTCCTAAAGGGTTAAATTAGCCCAAATTCAAATTAAATCCAAATTTATTCAAACCAAAGGCTATGTTCATCTTCAATTAGCCAATTGAACATAAATCAACCCATAACCCAAGCCAATTTGATAAATTTTGGTCAAATTAGTCAATTTGACTCATTTGATCCATTTGATTCCAAATGAGCCAAAATCAATCCTAAGTCAAACTAAACCAAATCGATCATACCAAAATAAATACTTCAAATCATCATTTAGCTAAGTTTGTTTAACCCAATTGACCAATTGTCAACCTAACCCAACATGACCTAATGTGACCCATATGACCCAAATTGAGCCCCTTGAAACCAAGCCATGACCCATTGGGAGCTTATCAACGGACCCAAACCCTTTTGGGATCACCCAAAATCAACTAATCAAATCTCTCATGGATACCCCCCACATAGGATACTACCCAACCTCATTTAATTCTCCCCATCTCATGCATTCAACTCCCCCCATCAATGGCATTCAATGGAGCTGACTCTACAGCCCCAAAAGAGGATATTGGAGCTAAATCCAAAATCATCAATCAAGCCATCACCATCACACCCACCTCCACCATCACTATTATTCAAATTTTCGACCATCCCCTAAAAACCAAGATAAGAAGCTTCATTCTAAGAGGTCCTGAGCTCATTCAACCCCCAAAAAGTTCCCATTGCCAATAACAACCTTCCCCCACTTAATTTGAGTAAAAAAGCATCAAAATGAAGCCTTTTTGGTGAGAAAGTAGTGGCTATTGGTGATCATTATGTTTGAAAGGGAAGTAAAGCTTCAAACTCATTCCAAGGTTTCCTCTCACATTTAGAAGCTTGCTCGAGTCATCACCGCCGAAACCATCTCGCGATAATATCGCTAAACTTTAGTACCATAGGATCTTCTATTTATGATGTTTTATGTGAACTTAAGAATTTCTCTTAGATAAACCTTATAATTATTATTTTATATCATTCCCTTGTGAATTGGGAGGTTTTTTGGTGAAGATCATCGCAAAAATGAGCTCAATCGGATGAAATTTTGCCCAAAAATTGTAAAAATCTCGTTAGATGAACCCATCTCCTCATTTGTAATGTCATCACCGCCCAATCCCACTGTTGTGGATCGGTTGAGATCTCACACGATCTATGCATTTTCATTTATCCATCGATCCTAATTGTCCAATTCACGACGGACGCTGGATCGATCGATTGACGCTTCCATTTTGGATCCGGATCGGCGATCGCCCAATCCGCTCACTATCTTGAGCCGCGGAGATTTTTTTGTTGCAGATGGTCTAATGCCTGTGCTGTCACCGGTGCACGACCGTGCAATCACCACAATGCCAGATTTACATCGCATGCAGGGCCATGTGTTAAGTGGGAAATTATGATATTTTTTTATTTTAAAAATTATTTAAAATACTGAAAACTTTAAAAATTCATAAAAATTAAAATGCTTAACAACAAAGTGCAAATAATGGCTCATCAGATTCATATTTCTGAGAGGAGTCGAATAAACCCAAAATCACTAAATTTTACTTGATATTTTGAACTTAATTGGAATTTTAATAAAAATTAAATTTTATTAATTAAGCCAAAAATAAATATTATATTAAGTTTAAATTTGCAAGGATTAAAATTAGGCTTAAAATCGACCTACCATAAAAATTTCAAGACAAAATGATTGCTGGATTGAAAGATATTAAATTTATAAGTTCAAATGTTCTATTTTAATTAAATAAATCAATATACCTTATAAAATTGGGTTAAATCAGCTGAAACTTTGAAATTCATAATGAATCCGAAAAAAATCCAAAAAAATGTATGTGAGGGTTCTTTTTAAAGGTATTTGAAAGAAGAATCCAAGAAAATTAATATTAATTAATTCTAAATATTAATTTTGCTTAATTAAAGTTTAATTAAAAAACTTAATTAGCCTAATTACTCTCGATTAATTATCCAATTAATCTAAAAAATTTTGGAAATATTAAGTGAATAACCTCTGCTTCCTATTTTTCTTGGAATTTATTGGATAGTTAATTAAGGAATTTGATTGATTAAGCCTTACTCTCTTATCTTAATTAATAACCAAAAATGAATAGTAACTTAATCCACTAATTAATCTTATTACCCTCTATTAAGTGAAGAGTCTTAGGAAATGGTTTGGGTTCATTTCTTGTGACCATTTCATTAAGCCTCTTCATTTAATTTGAATTATTTAAGAATTAAGTAATTAATTAACCTTTTGATTAACTAACTTAATTAGGATGTGAGCTATTTTAGAGCTTAAATAATTGGAAGGAATTAGTCATTGGGATTGAGACCTCTCTCTTGATCACTCTTTAAGCTTATTTCACTATCTTAATTAAAGATATTCAAATGTTTTAATTAATCAATTAATGGCTTAATTAAAATTAAATTATTTTTAAAAATCCAAATCACCTTTAAATAACCTAATTAATTTTGGGTAGCCCTTTAGATGTTTAATAGTGTAAAGGAATTTAATGAAATTATGGTTAGTTTACATGTGTAAGAAAATCATAAAAGTAATTAATTAAATCCTGCTTAATTAACTATTAATCATGAGCCAATTGCATTAGCCCCTTTCATTTCTTAGGAGATTGCTAATTTACTTTTCATGTGGTTGCATCTCATACTAGCTCATCATTATTTAGTTAATTAGTGGTGATGTAGGTAAGGTTTAATTAGTTATTTAATTCATACTTTAACTTAATTAAGCAATAAAATCAACCTAATTACTTTTAATTAAATCAAATTAACTCACTCATGGGGAATGGGATTAGGGTTAGCAAACCTCTTTCATTTCCAAAATCAAATCAAACTTAAGATTAAAAATAACATTAAAGAACTATGGTTTATTTTAAATAGCCTTAATTAGTATGATTGTCCTTGGAAATTAATTGGAATGAATGAGATCATATGCTTATGTTCCTTTATTTCTTTCCAATCATGTTAAATATTGTTTGCCTTGTGTAATCATGCATCATTTCTTTTAAAATTAACTAAATGAAATGGTTTTCTTTATGTCAAATTGTATGTGTTGATTTAAATTAAAAAATGTGGCTATTATTACTATTAAACCAAAAGTTATTTTCAAAATCCATAAATCAATTATAATAGATGGTGATGTTAATTATAAATATCTACAAGTTTGCATGTGTTGATAATATAAGATATGCAATATGAAGCACTCTTTTCTTGCCTTATATGGATTTGCATGGGATTTGATGTATAGTTCATTTGAAAATAATACAACATTTGTTTAAATCTACTCCTATGCATCTCCATGCTAAGACTTAGGAAGAATTTCATATCACATATGTAAATCATATAATCAAATCAAATATGACTTCTTGATGACTCCTCATTCTTATGGCTCTTTTTGTGCATTCATAAGTATATAAGAAAATTGGTATATTAGTTTAGACATCCCGGGGCTATGAGGCTTTAAGTTCTAAGTAGTCTTGTATCTACACGGTAGAATAATGACGTACTCTCAATTAAAACTCTTATACATATGTATGTATGATATAACTAATGAATAAAAAGCAAGAATCAAATAAATTAAATACAACTTTGGCATGGGATCTTCCTATTCTTTTAGTTGCTTATACATCTATATGCGTATAAGAAAACAGGTATATTAGTCTGGACATTCTGGGGCTGCAAGACTTTAAGTAGCCCTAAATAGGTCTTATACCTTATGCCCCTTATGTAGAACAATGGTGTCATACTCACGTAAAACTCTTATACATGTGAATGTGTACTAAGCTAAAGGATTAAAAAAAATTCCTTTTTTATTAAAAAGATATGCATTCATAATTCAATCAAATGTAATATTTAAATTCCAAACACACTTCTTTGCATTCATCATTTAAGTGTGGTAAGACATACATTGAATGTATAGGTATGCTTAGGATTTAAACATATAAATGATATACAAGATGGAAAGAAATGAATAAATATGTGTTATGTGATAGTAATCCATTCAAATTAATCTTAAGATGTCTTTCTTATTAAATAAATCCATTTAGAGTGAACCTAAACTTAGGGTTAATTGAAACATGTAATCAGCCATTCACCAAAGAGAATTAAACTAATTAATTTTTTTTTAGGAGTGACTTAAGGTAGGGATGAAAGAGGGGGCCCCTAAACTTCTTCTTTTTATAACACTTAGTTGTTAAGTTTAAGACAAATAAAATAAAAGAAAACATTAATTAAAACTTTCAAATTAACTAAGCAACTTAAAGTGAAACCACCCTTTAAATTAAATCTTTCTACACTTAGAAAATTTTAACTTTAAAGCCTAGTTAGGACATACCACACAAGTTTTAACACACACATTAAAATTAAGTCACCACTTCTAGCTTTATGTTAGGGCGGTGCATGGTTTGATGTATGTTTTATTTTGTGATGTATTATTTTGGACTAGATGTTAGGGTGTATGTGCATAGTCTGGATGTTAGGCCGATATTAGCTTAATCATATTTTTTGTTGGGAGTTGTGCTAAAGGGACCACTGTAATAAAAATATAAATACTTTTGTTGTACAGGTCGCTTAACCCACGTTAGGACAAGTGGGCTTGGTTACCAATGTGTGGGGTGCTAACTCCAAATTATTCATATAATTGCTTGGGTTGTATGATGTGTTTAGCTATCCTTTGTATTCCTAGGTGTAGTTAGATTTACCTTTCCATTTAAATGTAATTTTATAATTAGGAATTAAGATTAGTATTATGGGGCATTAGATGAACGGTGGCTAGAAGGCTTTATGCTGGGAGGCCTTTTGATGTCTTTGAAGCAAGCACATTCAAATCATGTCAAATGAAGAAAGAAGGATGAAGAATGAAGAATGATGACCCCCATAACATTTATCATTTATAATTATAATTATTATTTTATAATCCGAGTTGTATAAGGGTAAAGCTCGGCTACCCACATTTCTTTTTTGGGTCAGTGTACTAGACACACCTCTTATTCTTTTCTTTTATAAAATTAGTTAATATTTTGTTTAGTTTGTGCATTAGAAAAAGTATGCCATTTCATAGTTTATTTATGATTGGTGATTCTTGTGTCGCTTGGATGAGATTAGGCTCCTAGGATAAAAATTAATTCTTTTATCCAAACTAACAACTCATAACTAAATTTTCTAAAAGAACTCATAACCTCACATAAAAGCCTAGGCATTAAATCAAGATAATAAAATATTTAGTAACCCCTTAATGAATGGTTGAATGTCTCATAACATGCATATCATATTATTTCACTCTTGAAATAGGGAATTTCCATCCATGCCATATAAAGAAACGGCTTGACCTTTGAGAGCCTGTGATGGAAATCAGCTCTTGCTCCTTCTAATTTGGCCTATAATCGACTTCATCATTTAGGAATACAAAATCCCCAAAGCCTTTGTCAAAATAAACAGTCCAAAATCAAATAAAATTTGATGAAATTTGCATTAGTTTAGAATATTATTCATACTACTCATGCTCTAGTCTCTTAGGGAGTGGGTTTAAAGACTTTAGCATTTTTTCAAAATAAATAATAGCCTAGCCATCTTGCAAAGCATAAAACTTGACCGCATGGTTTTAAAAGTGTAGGAGGAGTTAGCTGGCAGCCACTGATTATAAGTCTACAGGGTGGTTTACCCTCTTTTGTGGAGGTAAATAATATACCCACTTTCATTTTAGATTAGGTCATGTTTGTCCCCTTGCCAAACTCCTAGATTTAGGATTAAGGTCACATTTTCCTTTGCTTTAGGCCTACAAGCATAAATCCTCACCTCTTAGGCATTTCCACAATCTTATGTTGTTGGATTATAAGTCCTAGCTCTCTAGTAAAATTTTAACTCAAACAAATAAATTTATTCAATTTTAAATACATAAAATCTAATTATAGGGTAGATTGGAATGCTCATTAGACTGTTTAGTATCATAAGTATTCCTTACTCATCTCCCTTTGACTCCCAAAAATAATTCTCTCCTTTTGAGCTTTCCCAATTAATTTTCCAAATATAACCAATCCTTTGATAGTCTAACCTTGAAATCTTTGGAGACCCTAATTGTCTACTTTAATCGAGAGTATTCTTAAGGGATTTTATTTCTTAGGGTGTAATTAACTATGGGAGCTTGCCTCCATGGGGAACTTATCGGACCCTGCTTAAAGTAAACCCTACTTTATTTTTTCATGTAAAGTAGGGAAAAAATCTCTGGTACATTCGAAGACCCAACATGCCTTAGAAGTCCTTATTAGGACATTAGGTCTATTATACAGTGGTGATTTCTATCTTTCGAGATAGTACATTATTCCTTAATGTCATACTCGATCACTTCAATAAGTATCCCCTAAGATTTGAGTGGTGCCCCACATCCAAAAATAAATACCACAAACTTTTTTGGCGACTCCGTTGGGGATGGTTCCTGTCTCCATCTTTAATAGACAATTATTGTATCCAAACATCGATAGTGGACTTATATTTTATATAAGCCTAAGACTATCTTTCTTTTCATTGACACTTAATTTATTTCATTCTTAAGTAAAGCTAGCCAACATCCTTTAAGTTTTAGGACCTCACTCCATGTAGGTCTTAAAATTCCTATTGGGTCCCCCAATAGGTGAAAAGTAAAATTAATTAATAAAAGGAGATGACTGAAATTTAGAAGCACCTAACCACTAGCTTAGTGAGGCAATGTTCATCTTAATAATTAGGAAAATGAGTTCTTTTGCAAAGTTCCACTTTCCAAAAGCACCCTTTTCAAAACTCACATAACCAGACCCCACCTAACAATCCCTATGATTGTTACATGGAGGTTCTTTTCAAAATCAAGCCCAAAATCATTATTTCAAAAGCATATTCTTGAAAATGGCCATATTCATTCAACTTACTCAAAATTGTTGAATGAGGAGTCAATTTTCAAATAAGATCATAGCATAAAATTAAAACTTCACTTAACATGTTTCACATTTGTTAGAGTTGGGGTTTTCATCTTTTCAAAAGCACATTCTTGAAAATGACCATATTCATTCAACATACTCAAAATTATTGAATGAGGAGTCTATTTTTAAATAAGATCATAGCATAAAATTGATACTTCACTTAACATGTTTCACATATGTTGGAGTTGGGGTTTCTATTTTTTCAAAAGCACATTCTTGAAAATGACCATATTCATTCAACATACTCAAAATTATTGAATGAGGAGTTTATTTTCAAATAGGATCATAGTATAAAATTGAAACTTCACTTAACATGTTTTGCATATGTTAGAGTTGGGGTTTCCATCTTTTTGAAAGCACATTCTTGAAAATAACCATATTCATTCAACATACTCAAAATTGTTGAATGAGGAGTATATTTTCAAATAAGATCATAGCATAAGATTGAAACTTCACTTAACATATTTCACATGTGTTAGAATTGAAGTTTCTCTATAAATTATACTTGAAAGCAGAACATATCATCGAACTCTATTTAACATACCTATAATTGATAAATAGATTTCCCTTCTTTCAAATATGACATACAAATTTGGCTTTCACTTAAAATATCCAATTTGTAAAGTGAGAGTCTCATTTTTAAGACATGAATTTGACTTTCACTTAACATATCCAATTTGTTAAGTGAGGGTCTCATTTTCAAAATATGCATTTGACTTTCACATAACATACCCAATTTGTTAAGTGAGGGTCACATTTTCAAGACATGAATTTTACTTTCAAAATAAAAATTTTTCAAACAAGATAATAACACAAACATCTCCAAATATCTGAACCCTGCCCAACCTACTAAAATTGGTGGAGTATGGGTTCTAAATCAAAATTATATCGCAAAGACTCTCCTCACACTATCAAAATCTCTCTAATGAGCCCCACTTAACATAATAAAATTTGTTGAGTGTGGGTTCAAATTTCTAAATCAAGTCTATGATTTATTTCTAAAGGTGAACACCAAGGCAAGAGGGACTGATTCAGTTATGTTTTCAACAAATGTAGAGTTTCAGTTCAATCAGTTCTTGTTCAGTTTAGTTTTAGCACACATGGATCCTATCAAGTTTGTGTTCTCCTTCCTTACTGGCCTTCACTTGGTCCTGGATCAGGCTGAGCTCACTTCACCCACTATGGATTTGATTCTGTTTGGTCATAGGTTTGAGGTTGTGCGAGTTACCTGTGAGGGTACAACCCTCATGACAGTCAATAGGGAGGAGGTGGTGGGACAGATGCACTTGTTTGCTTTGACATGTCTTCTGACTCTGAGTTTCTTCCACTGAAGAGGAAGACAGTAGAGGTCCTCTGAGCTAGAGCAGTAGCTTCAGCATGATTGGCTTTAGTGGTAGCACCATTCGCATTAGTGGTTCCCCTATCTATTCCATCAATTGTTCATTATGTTGCCTCAACGAGGGTTGACACCTCCTCATTGGTCCCCTTAAAGGGGAAGGCTACCTTGGCCTCCAAGATAGTCTCCCCTACCTTTGACGTAGGTTCTAACTCCAGCCCCACTTGACTCACCCAAACTCAGCACCGCAATAAGAGCCGAAAGGTTAAGCGACATCATGAGCGAGTATCTACAGAGACAGAAGCAATATTCCATATTATAAAGGAGGGTTCACCCTGAGAGATTTCCCCTTACTTAGTGGCAGTAGATTCCATCCCCTTTCAGGCTCAGATGGAGAGGAGGATTACAGGAGGATTGTAGCATCGCCTCCACCACCAACTTATTATGAGGTACCCACCAGGGATAAGAGGAGTCCCTATTCCAGATTACGATTAGTTATTCGCAAGATAGCAGAGCCCACTGTCGCTCGAAGTCTGGTGCATTATTTGACTTGAGGTCTTTGATCCCTAGGAGTGTTAGGGGTTAGATACACAAAGCTCGATACATAGAGGTCCGAGTGGTAGTGCAGGCAAGCATGAGAGAATGATGGAGGTGTGCCAGGCAGGCAACCTTCACTCTGATGGATTTTCTTAATCGTCGCCTAATCAAGGCAGACCGCTCAGATAACATTGTTCTTACCCTAGCAGTCTGCTATAGGCAGAGATCCCTGGTTGAGAGGCAGACAGTGTTTCCATCACACTGCTCCCCTCATTGTCCACCATCACCTGTTCAGCTCGGAGCATCCACCATTCTCGCCAAGATTCAGAAGCCCTCGTTCAGGGAGAGACCTTCCCCTTTGGTGATCCGGCTACAGCTCATGGATCCCGCTCCACCTATTCCACTTGTTGAGGTGAGATTGAGCTCCCCTGCACGAACCTCTACATCAACTATGGTTATGAAGGAGTGGTGACCCAAGAGCATCATCATTGCATCACCACCACCGCAGCATATAGAGACAGAGAGGGGGAATGAACATAGACATAGTCCCCATCACAGTTGATCCTCCCAGTGAGGAAGCATTGATAATAGGTAGTTTCCATTACATTCAGGAATAGGAGCACAAAATAGTCAATGAGTATTTGTCCCAGTCTAGTCTGGCATAGTAGGTCGATCACTAGATGACATATTAGTGAATGACTTTGTCAAGAAGAGAGATTTTTGAGAAAGATTACTCTGATCAGGGTGAGGACACAGCTAGCTTTGATCCTGATGAGGATGACATGTTAGGTGATACAATCTAGGTCCACATGGTCAACACTGGAGTATCCTTATAGCAGGAGCAGACCAACTAGGAAGGTGACACTTCTCACTTGACTCATCACCTCCTCCACCAGCTCAGATAGAGAGATGATTACATTGACAAGATGGGGAAGAATATTGAGGAGTTTATGGCGAGTTGATTGCGACCTCACTTTCACCCTCTCTTATGATAGCCAACCGTCCAGAGTTGGTACATAGCCTAGAGCGTCCTAGGTGCATTCCCACAGAGGATGATGCTGGTAGTTTGCATAGGAAGGTTACAGATGGCACCTCCATGCATGAAAAGGATATCAAATAGATGGTAGAGTAGTAGGTGAAGGAAGCAATGGTGCAAGCTTAGGGGAGCTCATCTATTCCAAAAGGTAGACCATACCCGAAGGAATTTGATGCAGTACAGTACCTCAAGGCTTTTGTACCACCTTCCTTCAAAATCTTTAATGGCAGTGGGAACCTGCATCAGCATATTGCATATTTCAGAGCCGGTTGTTGCAACGCCGGTGACATTGATGCACTGTTGTTCAAACTTTTTATCTGCAGCCTAGTAGGGGTTGCATTTGATTGGTATATCGAGTTGCCCAATGGCTATGTAGGAACTTTTGCTGAGTTGGACCTCTTTATAAAGAGGTTTGTTGGAGCTCATCAAAGAGTAACTATAGGCAATCTTGTTGTAGCAACACAAATTCCCAACAAATCCCTTGTTGATTATTCTAAGGTGGCACAACTTGAGCATGAAATGTGATCCATAGTGTCTGAACATCATGCTATTGAGAACCTTCTCAAGAATATTCATGGCTTGGTCGCCTTCAGGGTTAAGGGCTTTACCATCTGGACATTTGAGAAACTAATTAATAAGGCGACTAGCCTATAAGGAGAGGCCAAGTAGCTACCCTGTCCTAACCAATCATCTCAGCCCAAACAGCAAAAGGTGTTCGACAAGAAGCCATGGATAATTGTGTTAGTGGATAAAAAGAAGCAGCCAGTCAGAGTCTAGTATGAGAGACCTTGAGCTCAGCAGCCTCTTTTGCCACCTCCTCTACCACCACCTCGACTATCACATCTGCTACCACATACGCACGCCACATCGATTACCCACAGAGAATTCCTAACCCCCCCCTGCAAGCACGCCACCTACTTTTGCCGATATATTGAATAAGACATATTCATTCAAAAGAGAGATAGTTAGGAATATCTTTAAGAATCTCTTAAAAAAACTGTCTTTCAGTTACTTGAGCCCAAGAGGTCGGAGGATGTGGGCAAGAGTGATGATCCAAACTGTTGCCTCTACCACCACATGGTTAGTTATGTCTTAGAGGATTGTATTACATTTAAGGATTGGCTTGAGCGTAGCTACAGGTTAGGCACCGTAGTTATCCCGAAGGAATACTTATTAGAATAACCTTCCAGTTCTATTAGAGAAATTCTTGGGGAAACATGTGATCCTCTTAAAACTAAAGAAGGTTGGGATATTGCTTTATCTCGAGCCTCTAAAAAAGTAGTTTCAAAAATTAAGAAACTCTCTCTACAGGTGTTTGAGGTAGCTCAAACCTCCAACATCAAGGAAGGTTTGCAAGTTTCCAAAGATAACTTGAAGAAGGTGTGATCGCCACCTTTACCCGGATAGTCAGCAACCATCGTCTGAGTCCAGCACATTATCCACTGTTGCAGCTACTACTCCTTCCTCCACTAGCCCCTGTTCTGCCAGCAAGATCATTGTATCAGTGGACAAGGGCACTAAATCTCTTACCCCGCTTACTTTATTAGACTTCTATCATGTACCTCCACTTAAGAAGAAATCAATGAAGAAAGCTTTCACTTATATCTTATCCACTTCTAATACTTTAGATTTTATTCCTCTTGAAAACTCTTCAAGTCTAGAAAATAATAATGTTAGCTCAAGTCATTCTGATCCACTCTCTTTTGATTTAGAGTCAGAATTTCTTGTTATGAATTAATCAGGTTCACCTCTTGAGATTGACTTGGAGTCAACTAACTCTAAAGATCCTATAGGAGAATATATGTGTATACCTAATGAGAAGGTAGAACTTTCCATAAGTTCATCATTCCAAGAAGTCACTAAAGTCAACCTGCGCGGTGGCAAAGTTCTACCTCCTAGGATAGTACCTCTCGATAAAAGTAAACAAGTCATTGGTTCCAATGAGCAAATATCCCCTCCACAGAATGCTCCACTCATGGATATACTTATAGAGGACCAAGTCAAAGTTGACTACAATATTCTAGCACATCTTAAAAAGTTACTAGCTAAGTTAAGCATATATGACACCCTTATCTTATCCAAAGAGATGAGGGAATCTCTAGTCAAGACTCTGTTTGATCCAGAGATATGCTTAGCTCAGCTGACCACTACTGAAGAGAAGACACATTGCTCAATGGACATCTTAGGAGTTACACTCAGTGATGAATACTTGTTTCTAGGAATGACCAAGCATAACCGCCCTTTTTACATTACAGTGGACATTGGCAAATGCAGTATATCAAGCATTCTGGAAGACTGGAAGACTGAAGCGAAGTTTCATATCAGAGACTCAGATACATCTTTCAATGCTTTGCTTGGGAGACCATGGATACATGAGAATATCACAGTTCCATCTTCTCTACATCGGTGCATGAAGTTCATGAGAGGTAGAATTGCATACTACATCAAAGGAGATCTTAAGCCCTTCATAGTTCATGAGGTCGGGATATATGAGGATGCAGCCTATTTTCTTCCCCAAAATTAATAAGTTCATTCTTGAGAATCTAATCAAGATCCTTAAGAGGGAAAAAAAGAAAGAAAATAAAATGAAAAAGAAAAAGAAAATAAAAAGAAAAAAAGAAATAGAAAGAGAAAATAAAAGAGGGTGAGACATGGACTCAGGGGAAGATATAGAGTCTGACATTAGATTCCACCCATAGTTCGTTACTCCATTCGAACACATGGGTAAGAAGATCCGACCTCCACCAAGTAGAGGCAGAGGGTAGTTCAGAGGCAGCCCTCGAGGTGGAAAACCTTCATATTGGCCACTCAATAGGAGATATGTGCCAGCCACCAGGAGTACACCTGTTATCCACATAGACTTAGAATTTAGTTCAGAGGATGAGTTTTATGTGGTTAGCACACTGTGGTGAAATATTCTCATCCTCATATATCTTTTTTGGAAAGGATAAATAAAGACAAAAATATATGCCTTTGTTGGGACACCACGTATATCTATAAATATTCTTATTAGGGTGATCGGGTATGATATTGAGAAAGGTGTACTATCTCAAAAGATAGAAGTCACCACACTACAACGGACCTAATCACCTGAATAAGGAATTCTAAGGACTATGGGTCTTCATATATACCAGAGATTCTTCCCCTACTTTACATGGAAAAGTGATGCAGGGATTTTTTTTAAATCGAGTTCGTTAAGTTCCCTATGGATGTAAGCCCTCATAGTTAATTACATCCTCAAGAATGGGATTCCTTAAGAATACTCTCAATTAAGGTAAATAATCATTATCTCCAAAGATTTCAAAGATAGGACTATCAATCAATTGGTTTATTTTTAAAAGATCAAGTGTGATTGATCAAGAGGAGGGAGTTATTATCAAAACCAAAGAAAGATAAGTAAGGGATGCATATGATACTAGGAAGCCTAGTAAGCATTCCAAACTATATTATGATTGGGCATTATATTTTTGAAGTTGAGGGGAATTATTTATTTGAGCTAAATTTTTATTAGAAATCTAGAACTTATAATTCCATGATACAAGATTGTGGAAATGCCTAAGAGGCGAGGATTTATGCTTTTAGCCTATTAAGGGAAGTAGCAACCCCTGAACCTAATTCTAGAGAGCTTTGGTGAGGGCCAAAGCATGACTTAAATTTAAGGCGATGATGGGTATTTGGTTTACCTACACAAGAGAGGATAAACCACCCGACTGTTTGGACTTACAACCGCCTGGGGGTGGCCGCCAACTAACTCCTATGATTTTAAATACATGCAAACAAGTCAATACTTTTGCAATATAGCTAAGTTGTTGTTTATTTAGAAAGAAGCTAAGTCCTTAGACACACTCCCTAAGAGACTAGATCATGTAGGGCATGATTAATGACTTAAATCTAATGCAAATTTTGTTATATTTTATTTTTCATTTTGGACAATTCATTTGACACAAGCTTATAGCATTCATATGCCTAATACATGAGAAATTTTATTGTGGGCCAAAATCAGCAAGAAATGAGGTAGTTTTCACCATGGCTCTCAAAGGTCAAGCCAAGTTCTCTGGCACATGTGGAAGCCCTCCAAAATAAGAGTGAAACAAGATGCTTTTTATGCATGATGTGAAAATATACAACATCCAGCTAAGGGGTTGCTAAATCTTTTATCTTATTTTATAACCTAGGCTTTAAGTGAGCTTATGAGTTGTTAATTTTTAGTTTTGAGTTGATTAGTTGGATAGAAATTTTATTTTTCTTGAAGAGCCTAATCGCATCTAAGCCATTCATCAAAGCAAGGAAGAAACTAGGAAAGCATGTCATCTAAACAAACATCAATCTATGTATAAAGCTAGTGCAAAAGAATAAAATACCTTTTATGGTCGGGCTCCACCTCCCAAACTAAAAAACAAATTGGGTAGCTGCACTCTACCCTTATACAATCCGAATTACAAATGAATTAATTACAATCTAGAAGGAATTCATGTTATAGGGTCTTCATTCTTCATTCTTCATTTCTCCTTTCTTCTTTCTTCCTTCTTCTTTTGGTTGGTTGGAAGGTGGTTGCTCCAAAAGCTTCACATGGTACATAAGACATAGTCTTATGACCAATGTTCATCCTAATCCCCAAAATAATCATTATAAATCATAATTGCAAAATAACATAAAATGAGAAGAGTAAATCTAACTAAAATCTGTCAAATAGAGATTAGCTAAAAAAACCACACAATCCCAAACATGTATATTAGACTTAGCACCCCACACATGGGTAACAAAGTCCACCTAGCCAATTTTTGGATTAGGCTTAGGGGTAGAAGAAACCTGCACCACAATATCATTTATATTTTTACTACAACGCCCTTTAAGCACAATCCCTTGCAGAAGATAATAGTTAGACTAAGATCTCCCTACCATTCAGTCTACGCACATACACCTTAACATCCAGACTAAAATATCACATCACATAATAAAAGTAAACATCAAACCATGCACCGCCCTAACATAGGACCAGAAATGGTGACTTAGCCTAATCTGTGTGTCATTTAAGGTTTGTGTGGTATGTCTTAACTAGGGTTTAAGGTTAGAATTTTCTAAGTATGATGAGTTCAACTTAGAGGGTGATTTAATTTAAGTGATTTAATTGATTTGGTTGATTTTATTTTTATGATTTGATTTGGTTTGAATGAACCTATACTTGATTAGTAAGTGTTGTAAAGAGAGGAAAATAGAGTAGAACTTCTCTTCCCTCCCTACCTTAAGTAATTTCTAAGGTAGATTCGTTGATGACTTTTTTTAGTGAATATTTTATTATGTGTTTTAATTAATCCTAAGTTTAGAACAACTCTAAACAAACCTATTCAAAGAAAGAGGAATTTTAAGATTATTTTATGAATCCACACCCTCCAATCATTTGACCGAGCCTTAATTGGAAAATCTATTGCATAACTTCTATTCATGTTGTTTATTAATCCAATTTACCATTTTGCATTACTTTTATCTACCTTTTCTATAAGTGCATCTTCCACGCTTTCTTATAAATGCCCAAGTTGTCTAATCATTTTTGGCAACCTTAATAATGTGACTATCACAATCCATCTCATAATTATCTCTTAACCTATTCATTTTAGTTTTGTCGCATCCATTTATCATTCTAATTTTAGTCACGCTTAACTTTTTTAATAAATGACTTCTTTATCACCTAATAATCAAGCTCAATGACATAGTTGGTATATGATATTATTTGATTATCTAATAACATTAATTTATAGTTATTGATTTCATCCCAATTAAAATAATCTATCATACAATTCATACTAACTCCATTAATCCTAAGGCCTCGTCTTCTAAATAGTTCATCCATTTACCTAACTATCCACTAATTCAATAAATGTGATATTGCTCAAAGAAATATACTAATATACAGTTAAAATACATTAAAAAAAAACTAAATTTGAATATCCTACTTAAAGCACCCTTTAAATAAGTACAAGCAAATATACAGTTAACATTGATACACAATGTAATCCATATTAATTGAGAATGACTACTTACCAACTAATATTAATCAAAGATCAATCACATATCTTTAATAACTTTAATATACATTTCCAACATATTTTTCTTAATGCACACCAAATCAGTTCTAATGGAACTTAAACAAAATGACATTCCAAGATCCATTAACATCACAAAAAATTCTTTCCAACATGTGTAACATGCCCATGGATGAATCCTAAGCATATCTATACATATAAATGGAAATATTAGCATACCTTCATGATGAATGCTAGGAGATATCCCTTAAGGAAATTTGGAATGTTTCATGTATGCAATATTTTATTAAGTAGAAACGAGGGGTTCTTTTATCCATTATTCATATGCACATTTAGATGTATGGAAGACATAAGTGAGTACGATGCCATTTTTTTCAACACCAAGGGTGTAAGGTATAAGACCTGCTTGGGGCTACTTAAAGCCTCGCAACCCCGGGGTGTTTAGACTAATATATCACTTTTCTTGAATACATGTGCATGTACAAAAAGAAATGCATTGAAAAAGAATCATGCAAAAAGTTGATGTTTGTTTGTTTTGATTTGGTTATGTAATTTATAGGTGTAAATGTGAAGGTCCCTCTTAAATGATAACATAGGAATGAATATGAATGGATGTAAGCAAGTGTTGTGTTCTTTTCAAAGGAACTATACACTTTGTAAATCCTATTCAAAACTATGTTAAAAGAGAAGAGAAGGAAAAGTCACATAATGCACATCTTTATATTATACTCACATGCAAGCTTATAAATAATTATAAGTAGCATATCTTTCATTTGTAATGTTTGTTGTATAGGTTTTGAAAATAATTTTTGATTTAGTAGTGATAATAGTCATTCATATTCTTACTTTAGCCAAAATATGCAATTTGACATAAAGGAAACATTTCATTTTTATTTTTATTTTTATTTTTCAAAAGGTATGAATGTATGATTTTCATATGACATACATATTTAGTATGCTAGGAAAGAAATAAAGTGATGTAAGCATGTAATTTCATTCACCTTAATTAATTCCTAAAGACAATCCTATGGAATAAGATCATTTAAAGTGAATCAAATTATTTAAAGGAAATTTTGATTTTGTTTTGAGTTTGATTTGAATTTAAGAAATGTGCGAAGGTTTAATGAACTTGACCCATTCCCCCATGTGTATATTATTTTAGTTTAATTTTAGAACCATTAGATTGATTTTATATTTTATTTAGGTTAAGGTGTACATTAAGTCCATTAATTACCCCTTACACCACTCAACATATTTAACCATATAATTATGAGCCAATGTATGACATAAAACAACAAGAAATTTAAATCAACATTGCACCTAAGGAAGAAAGGGGTCTAATGTGTTTGGCTCACAATTAATGATTAATTAAGCTAAAGGGTTTAATTTAAGTACTTTCATAACCCTTCCCGCACATATGGGTTAGATATGATTTCCTTAAGCTACTTAGGTTATTGAATACCTAAGTATCTACCCAAGAAGGAATTGATTAAATTTAGATTTATTTGATTATAAAATTTTGATTAATTAAGCCAATTAATAAGGTGATTAAACTATTTAATTATTTTGCACCTTAATTAGATTTTTATCCAAATAAAATAAACTTAGGGGAAAAGATTTGGAAAAGAACTCCTAATCTCATTCCCTAACTCCATTCACTATTCTGAGGTATTTAGCAAACTTAATTAATGAATTTATCACTATTTAATAGGTTAATTAACCATTTAATTAATTAAGAGAGTAATTAGGAGTGAATCAAGCAATTCCCCTAATTAAACCATTAATAAATCCCAATAAAATTAGGGGAGATAGAAGTCATCCCACTAAACATACCTGAGAAGTTTTGAATTAATCAATGGAATAATTAAGGAGTAATTAACATCATTACATTCCCAATAAAACCTAAATTAAATTTACTGTTCAAAATCAATTAAACACAATTTTATATTATTCCCCTTTGAAATATCTTCAAAATGCATTTGAGTTTGTATTTTCAGATTTTTATACATTTAGTTATGTATTTTTGAAGATTTTGTGATTATAAGATAATTAAATCCCTAATTCTATAATTATCCATCAGCGGCGTGGGATTGATCGAGCCCAGTGGACCTGATGCGTGCACTTTCCATGTGGTGTGATGGTATTGGTCATTTAAGTTATCACATCCTATGCCACGTTAATGCGGTGCTATGCATTCTCCCAAGATCGTCAATCAAAGATGGATGATGGTGATCCATTAAAATAGGATAAATCGTCAGGGGTCTCATGTGTTTTAATCGACCGTCCATCCAAAACATGCGGTATGGATGGTCCATGATTCATCCACCCTGGGAGATGGCAGCATCCTCCATGGCATCCGAGCTTGATTGACATGGGATTGATCACACACCATTAAGAAGGATAAGCAAGACATCCAACGGTCAAATTCACTTGAGGTCACACTTCTCTTCACAATGGACCAAAGAAAATCTAGCCTAAGCTCTTTTGAATAGTACCTCACGAGGCTATCACCGCACTCCCAACCAGGTAGCTTTTGGTGGAGCTGGCCTGTTGAAGGTTTGAGGGCTTGAGGTTGAGTAGATCCTCCTATTGGCCAAAGTCCTCCTAGGCTTGCGGCTTTGGTCTAGCTCCCTCCTCCCATGCCTTGGAAGCTTGGAAGAAGCTTTGGACCAACTCAATTGGGTCCACTGAGGGCGCTTGCAAGAGCAATTGGCTTTTGGTTGAGTGATGGGTGAGTTATTTTCCCATTTTTTGGAAATCGAAAATGGAGAGTTCAAAGTAGTTTGAAGAAGCTTGGAGGAACTTGGAGAAGCTTGCTCTGAGTTTCCTAAGCTCAATTGAGTGTGAATGATCTCTATTCAAGTGAAATTAGAGGAAGTATATCTCTCCCTACAAGGATCGGACGGCCAAGAGGTGTTTTACCATTTTTATCAAATTGATCCCACGGAGTGAGTTGGTTAGGCCATTTGAGGAGGCATGTGATTCAGTTTTGGCAGAGGAGTGGAGTAGTGAAACTTCCATGTGCTTGAAATGAGAGTGGGAGTGATTCCATGTGGAAAATTTTCCTTTAGGTAGTCAGTTTTGGCCTTGGGTTGGGTTTGGCTGACCCAAACCCATTAGGTCATGTGTACCACACTCATTAGTGTCCACCCACTAAAGGGTGCCGCCATGAAAAGGATATGACCAAATTCCAAGTGGAATTGGCCATAGGTTACCGCTTAACCTAGGGGTAAAATGGTCATTTGGCTCTGATTTAACTTTGGATAGATTTAGAATAATTTAAAACTGGGTTGATCCAAATTTCAAAGAATTTGGAGTTGATTTGATGTCATTTGCGTATGTTGACCCATTTAGGTCAAAATGGGTCAACTTGGGTCAAGTTGACCAATTAGCCAAATTGGGTCAAACTAAGGGTTAGGTCAAGTTCATATGACCATTTGAAATATGTTGGCATCATTGGTTTGGTTTAATTTTGTTTATATTTGGTTTTGATTCATTTGATTTCATTTAGGTCAAGTGGGTCAAGATTAATTTTACCCATTTGACCCAATTAGGTTAGTCATGGGTTTAGTTTAGGTTTGGTCATTTGAAATATGCAAGCTTTGGTTTCAATCAATTTTGATTTGATTTGATTTTGGCTCAATTTGACCTTTTAGGTAAAGTTGGGTTCATGGTCAATTGGGTTAGGTCGGGTCTAGTTGGCCAATTAAGGCTTTGGTCAAGTTCAATAAGTGTTTTCGAATGAATTTGACCCATTAGTTACAATCAATTTAGCTTAGATCAAGATTTGACATATTTTGACTTTATAGGTCAAGTTGGGTCAACTTGGGTCAAGTGGCCAATTAGGCTAGCTTAGGCTCAAATGATGACATGGTCAAGTTCAAACATTGATCATGAATTGGTTTTGAATAATGGTTTCAATCAATTTATCCTATGGTGGATTTTAGCTAGTTTAGGTTTCATTTTGGCTAAGTGTTGACTTGGTCAACCCTTAGGTTTGACTTAGTTTGACCCAATTTGGGTGATTGATCATCTTATGGTGATTGTTGCTCACAATGTGAGGCTTAGGTGGGCTTAGTTCAATCCAATTTGGTTAGGGTTAGAATTTGGCTCCAAAAAGATACTTTAGGTCACTCTGGGTCAAGTGAGCCTAAGTGGGTCAATTGACTAGATCAAGGCTTGATTCATGTTTGGTTGAACTCACATATGGACTTATGATTGAAATATAAATCCAATTGCAAGTGATTTATTGTCAAATCAGTTTTGATTCATTTGATAATTTCAAGTTCAAAGGGTGAACATGAGCTTGACTTGCGTTTGAGTTTTGAACTTAGTTTTGGTTTGATGATTGAAGTTTATGTTTATATTTGGATTCACATTTGAAGGGTTGATTGAATCATGAAGGAAATCCAAAGATTTGGATTGATCTAAATTTAATTTAAGTACAAGAATTTGACTTGAAGAAGCATAGGTTAGATTTAGGTTAGATTTGTGTTTGACTTTTGAACTTGGTTTTGGTTATTTGAATTTATATTTCATTTATATTTGTGAATATAAATGGGTTATGAGAAAATCTTTTGACTTTGAATTGATTTGGATTTGATTTGAGCTAAGTCTATAAGATGGAATCAAAGTGACTTAGGAATGATTTTAAATTTGGACTTGAGTTTTAGATTTAGTTTTCATTATTTGAATTCATATTTCATTTATATTTGTAAATATAAATGAGAATATAAATGGGTTATGAGAAAATCTCGTGAGTTTGAAGTGATTTGAATTTGATTTGAGCTAACCCCATAAGATGGAATCAAAGTGACTTAGGAAAGATTTTTAAATTTGGAATTCAATTGTGGGTTTCAATCATTTGGAATTGATTTAAGGATTGTTTTGGAATTAGAGTTGATTTAAGTTTGAGGTTGATTTGAATCTAGAGTTTGACTTGAAAGAAGGAAGTGATGATTTAGTTCAAACTATAGGATATGCAAATTTTGCTAACACCCCCAAGGCATAAGCTATTCCTATGGCTAACTCTTTTAAGTCTCTAGGATTAGGTTAAGTGTTCACCTAATCACAAGAAGTGTCTTAAGACTAAGAAACTCTTAGAGTCTAAGAGGAGTCTTATGCCTAAGATGGAGGGGTTGAGAGCTCATTCTAAAAATGAGGTCAATAAAGGGCACCCAATAGGTGTGGTGTGACTGACAAGGAATATCGCACGTACTGGTGTTGACCGAGGTGATCAATAATACCGAACGATCACAAGCATTAACAAAATGATATACTCCTAACCAGTGGTGTAAAAAGAATCAAGAGCTTAGTGCAATGTGACTCTACTAATGGCAACAACATAAGGGAGTGAAGGAGGAATTGGCTAAGGATTGAGTATATGCCTCTTTCACTAGGGAAAGAGGTTCAAGTCATTCACAAAAGGATGAGAGGTTATAAAATCTGCTAAGGTAGAATTCAGGAACTAGAACTAAAACTCTCAAGGAGGTAGATTGATTTAATTTCTTTGATTTGATTGTTTGGTTTGACTCCACTAGGGAGGAGGGTTGAATTTGTTTCAAAATTTTCTCCACAGGGGAGGTTGATTGATCTGTTTCAGATTTTTAAATTTTTAGATGAATCCCATTTATTTGTGATGGATCGCACTAACTAGGAGTCATGTTAGTCTAGGCCTAACTCAAATTTACCAATCCAAATGGATAGTCTACCAACCACATAGTAAGACTATCCAACCAA
Organism: Cymbidium sinense; assembly: GCA_021442155.1. NCBI lineage: Eukaryota > Viridiplantae > Streptophyta > Magnoliopsida > Asparagales > Orchidaceae > Cymbidium > Cymbidium sinense. Next base: position 53,966,234 of record CM038223.1, on the reverse strand, counting down.
TGGAGTTGCCTTTTTATTTGCAACGGTCAAGTTAAGAAGAAAGCGCGGGGACTCACATCTTCCAAAATAAGGAACCATTGGGGTGATCGGTTGCGCGTGCAACAAATCGAACCTGACCTAGGGCTAACCATTAAGTGAATGTCGTTGGAGGACTTAAATCAACTCAAAGATAGTTTCATTTTTTTAATTACTTATGATAGATTCCGGTTTCTGGATCATCGAGAAGGAGCTTATATTAGCCTAGACCTATCTCGAGTTCAACCAAAGGGGTAGCTTCCGAAGGGAGAACTATCCAACCAAAGGGGTGGCTTTCGATTTGCAGCAGCTGATTCAAGGAAGAAAGCTTGGGGACTCACATCTTTTACTACAAAAAGACCACTGGAGTGACACAATAATAAGGTAACATGTCAACTTGACCTAGGGCTGCCCGTCAATTTGCGACAGTCATGCTAGAAAGAATGCGTAGTAGACTTATATCTTCTAAAGCGGAATGACTATTGGGGTAACTTGCTTATGGAAAGAATATTGAACTCGACCTAAGGCTTACTGGAGAGAGTCTTTGACCAGGGACTATCTCAACTCTGCGTGATGCTTGGGAAAAAGGGCAATTCCTATAAGGAGTTCTAGCGTCACATAAAGATAGGATGCCCTTGGGAAAAGGGGGGCTTGATTTCTAATCCTGGCAATTTGTTTATTTTGTTTATTTGTTTAGTGTGGACCATGTTAATTTACGAGGGATCATACTGAGAGGGAGCTTATACCAGCTTAGACCTATCTTAGATTTACTGAACCAAGGAAGAATATGTACATCCGCTGAACAAATTTTCCAACCACATGGGTGGTTACTAGGAAAAGGGAACTGTCTAGTCCAAAAGTAACCCAAGTATTGTCTAAATGGGGTCGCCAATGACGTGATCCATATAGAGTGCCCGCAGGGGATGGGGGCACTAAGGGATTGATCTAACACCCTGGAGAAGATAATTTGCAATAAGTATTCGGTGGCCAACTCAAGGAGAATGCTTGGGGACTCACATATGCCAAGAGTGGGGTATCCACCGGATGAGTTGCTATCAGCATTGCGAACATCAACCAACCTAAGGTGTCTTTTGGTTTATGACAATCAGCCTAGGAAGATAGCTTGGGGACTCACATACTATTTTAGGCGATTGCGGGGATAGTCTTTGGCTTGGCTATCAGGCTTTTGAATGAGTGAAGGTCTTTATATATCAACTCAGAAGTAGTCAAGAGGAAATGATCCTTTGGGGGACTTAGACTAAGCCTCAAATATACTTAACCTAGTCAGTACATGATGTCTAGTTCAAGAAGAAAGCTCGAGGACTCACATCCTCTTAAACATAGTCAACATGAGGTAGCTTCTTTGGTTGCAGTGAAACTTCCACTAACAAGGTGCTCATTGGTTTGTAGTGGTCAAGTTAGGAAGAAAGCGTGGGGACTCACATCCACCCAACAACTAACCACTGGGGTGAGAGACTAACAAAGTAGCATGTCAACCCAACCTTGAGCAATTAATGAGTGAGTGCCATAGGGGGCTTGCTCCCACATCAAAATAGCTTGAGACAAAAGATTTGTGTTTATTTTTGTGCTTGTGTTAAAGGGAATAGGACGTCGGTTGGGTTCTCTTACACCTACCCTAAACACACTTGGGAAATTTGATGAAATGATGTCATGGATGGTAGCTGGGATTTCCACCAAGAAAGGATATCGCTTGTGTTCTCTTACATCTAACTTAATAGTGCTAGTCAAAGAAGGATGCCTCTTAGGCTCTCTCACACCTATTCTAGCAGAGCTTGGGGAATTGTATTTGATTTGTGTTCGTGTTGTGAAAGAGGAATAGGATGCCTCTTGGGTTCTCTTGCACCTATCATAAACACGTCATGGTGGATTCGCAAGACAAGCAGATAACATTTCAAAAGAAGAGAAGCTTTTTGAATAATTGTGATGAAATTATGTTCATTTAATGATAATTATTTTTAAACATATTTTTATGGGTAATATTTCTTCAAATAGAGCCCATTAATTGGAAGCATCAGGTGTTCCTCTTTACAATCAATAAGCTGATAAGATCCTCCTTGGTAGGCTTTCTCTATGACAGAAGGGCCTTCCCAAGTGGGTTAAAACTTGCCTCATATCTTTCGACGGGCAACAATTGCTCTCCTTAGGACTAATACAAGTTCTCCTACATGAAAAGTCCCTGGACCGAGTGAGCTTGAATAATTTTGGCTTTGTATAACTTCGAGGTTACCTTATCACTCCTCCAAACCTTCGAGGTCTTCCAACCACAACTTTGCATTCTGCTCTATAGTGATTTTGCTACCCAATGCTATCGTTCGTGATGGGAGTTGAACTTTTAAAGGAAGAATGACTTCAGACCCATACACTAAGGATTATGGGGTAGATTGAGTTGGAGTTTTGTATGTGGTGTGGTAGGCCCACAAGGCTTCAACCAACTGCTCATGCCACAATCACTTGTTGTCGTCAAGTGTCTTCTTTAGTATTTGGATGAGAGTTTTGTTGAATGCTTCTACTAGGCCATTTGCTCTGGGTGGTAGATGGTGGAGTATCTTCAATCTATACCGTGTCTTCTAGCAAAGCCTTTGATCTTGGTGCTTTTGAATGCAAGCCATTATGCTCGATATAATTCATTGAAAGACGAAACCTATACAATATGGTTCGAAAATTGAAGGACATCTTGTGACCAGGTGAGATTGCTTGCCCACTTGGAAAAGTAGTGGTGGTGCTAAGATGAGACCCTTGGAAGAAGGAGGATTAGGACCCATAATGTTGGTACCCCAACACTCAAATGGCCATGAAGCCAATGTAGGATGTAGAATGTTGGGTAGTTGATGTAGGATCACACCGTGTACTTGACACTAATGACATCTCCTAGCCACGTTCATGCACTCAATAATCATCAAAGGCCAGTAGTATCCTAGTCTCTTGATCTTTATTTTCATCTTTAGACTAGATTGATCGCTTCATGTGTACCTCGCCAGACTACATTTGATGAAAGACCATCGATATAAGGTGCCATCCACGATAGCATAGGAGAGAGATCTCTGCTTCACCTGATGGGTTTATGACTTCTCTTGAGGTAGTTTGTTGGTATTCAAATAATCTATGAACGGTTGCCTCCAATCCAGCTCCTCATCCTTTTTGGCAATGGAAACCTCCCATTCAAGAAAAAGTCTCTCGATGAGTTCAACATCAATAAGGGATAGGACTTGTCTATTTTGGACTCTTATTGGAATGGACTAATCTTCTGGACATGCCAATTCTTTGGCAAGTTTGGCCAAAGCATTTGCTACCGTGTTCTCTCCTTGAGGGACCTTGTAGATGGTGACCTCAAAGATTTGGGCCAAAAGCTTCATGGTATACTCGTGGTAATGACGAATCTTGGGTTTGAGAACCTTGTAGGATCCAGCAATCTGATTGATGACTAGTTGAGAATCTCCATAGATATTGATGCTCTTGACACATACCGTGGTGGCTAACTCTAGACCGACAATCAAAGCCTCATACTTGGCTTCATTGTTGGTGTATGGATTGGAGAGATAGTATGAGAATCTCATCACATCATGGTCTAGAGTTAAGAGAACGATCCTTATCCCTACCTTTCCAAGAAGAGTATATCATGATGCTTCCCCTTCAAGAAAGAAAGCTGCACCATCAAAATACATCTCCCAACAGCGATTGTCAACCTCCCCTAAGTTCATGATTTGTTTCTTAGAGAGATCATCACTAATCAGAGAATCAGCAGGAAGTGGGTGTGCTGCTAAGAAATCTGCTAGTGCTTGTCCTTTAACCGCATGAAGAGGTACGACTGTGATATTAAACTATGAGAGAATTATAGGCCAACATACCAACCATCCAGATAGTGTTGCCCATGTCATGAGATACTATAGTGGATTGATTCTTGAAATCAAATTCACCTTATAAGAAAGCATATAGTGCTATAGCTTTTGAGATGCAAAGATTAAAGCTAGGCAAATCTCAATAGGTGGGTAGTTCAGCAGGATGATGCCAAATAGAGAGCATTCTCCTTGCCTTCGTCATTATCTTGGGACAACAAAGCACTAAGGGAGTCATCCAATGCAACTGTGTAGAGGATCAACGGCCTACCAAGGATAGGGGTTGCTAGAACTAGCGACTTCACCAAATACTGCTTGATATCTTCAAAGGCATGCTGGCACTTATCATCCCACTTGAACTTGGCATCTTTTTTGACAAGTGCTGAAAATGGTTTGCATCTTTTTGATAAGTTAGAGATAAAGCATCTTAGATATGCCAACTACCCTTGGAAAGATCTGAGTTGAGTTAAACTTCTAGGGGATGTAATTTCTAAGATAGCTTTGATCATTCCTGAATCTATCTCTATTCCCTGATGTCAGACAATAAACCGAAGGAACTTCCCTGAAGCTACTTCGAATGCACACTTTAGAGGATTAATTTTGAGGTTGTATTATCTTAAGCTTTGAAAACTACTCTCAAGTCAAAGAGATGGTCTTCCTTTTCTTTGCTCTTGACTACTAGATCATCAACATAGCATTCAACTTGATGAATGAGTTGAAAAAGATCCGAGTCATTGGTATGTAGCTCTAGCATTTTTAAGGATGAAAGGCATGACCTTAAAATAATAGATTCCAATCGGGGTTCAAAATGTAATATTTCTTTCATCCTCAGCGGCCATCTTGATTTGGTTGTAGCCCGATGACCCATCCATGAAGGAGAATACTGCATGAGATGAGGCGATGTCCACCATTAATTCTGGCATAGGAAGAGGAAACTTATCCTTAGGGCATGCCTTATTTAAGTCCCTAAAATCAATGCATATGCAAATTTGCTCATTCTTTTTCTTCTAACCATTAACCATGAAAGGTATAAAACCAACATCGATCAGTTTCTTGACTTCAAAAATGACCTGTTGTTCAATTTTTAATCGCATGCATCTAGGAGCTTACTTGATAGGGTTAGCATTATGATCTATTGCTAGTTTGTGGACTACTATGTTAGGAGATAATCCAGACATTTCTTCATAGCTCCAAGCAAAGCAATCTTTAAACTCAATCAATAGCCTAACTAAGTCATTGGTTTCTTCTTCATTCATCAATGAACTGATGTATATCAGGCAAGGCTTTTCTTTTGTCCTGAGGTTGATTTCTTTAAGCTTGTTGATTGCTGAATAGATATCCTCTTTAAATTCTAGCCATGCATCTTTGATTTGGAGATCATCTAGATCATCTAAAGTTTATAAACACACATCCTCGTAAGAGTTAGTGTGGTGTGAAAAGAACTTATCAGATTTTAAATGATTGGTGACAACTAAGAAGTAATTATCATCATCGACTAGACCCACTTTACTAAATCCTAGTCCTAATCCTGATTATGCATCCCTGCCTCGATTGTTCCATAACTTTTTGAAGTATTCTGACCTGTGCTTAGACCATGTATATGAAATCAAACCTTTCTTTGCAAGATTAAGAACACAAGGCAAGTACCAATCAAAAAGCAATTCTATTAATTCTTTATATGAATTATCCTTAAGTTCTACATCAACTTCAGGACTTGAGGATGATGATCCCAATAAGAATCTTTTTGGTTTCACATCAGTGGAAGACTTAAGGGCTTCCTTAACTACTAAACCTTCAACTTTTTGAGATGAAAGTGAGGTTAGAGCAAAGGTTCCTAGTTGTTGTTTAATAGTTTTACATATATTTGATTCGAATACATTCATGCTTTGCTTAGAGGCCCAGTCTTTGTCACTGTCTGGCTCGAGTGTCACTTCCAATGAAACCCAGAGAGGGGGTATATCATGAGACTCATCATGAGCTAGATTCCAAGTCTATGTGAATAGTACCCTAGAACCCAAAACATAACTCCTTGGGTAATTCCACCTCTCTAGAATTGCCTCTGCTTTCTACCTCGACCTGATGGAGGTTGAGTCATCTACCCATATGATGGAATGAATTGTGGGTGGAAAGTGATATGCAGCTCCACTTCTTCTTCAATGTCCTTTTCTCATTCACTTGAACTTTCATTTTTTTTTCTCTTTATTTTTATTTTTTCTTTTTCTTCTTTTTTATTTTCTTTTGCATTTGAATTTTGACCAAGTTCACAAAAAAAGGTGTTTTGAGGAGATAGTAGGTCATCTTCATATATCTCAACCTCTCCGAAAATGGCTTTTCATCTCCTTTGACATATTCAATCCCATCCTTGAACTTGATGCATGATGGAGGGAATGGAATCATGTTGATGTATCCAAGGCCTCGAGCAAAGCTGAATGAAGTATTCAAATTAATGATATAGAACTTGGCTTCAATCTTCCATTCACCTATCTCCAAAGGTAACACTATGGAACCTAAAACCTCTCACTTGTTCATTGAATCCTCTCAACATCATCGATCTCCTGTGTGGATGTCAATCCTCAAATAGGCAAGGGTCTTTAGACTCATAATGTTCATCGATGCACCTAGATCAATAAGAACCACGAAGTCAGAATCGCCCATGTTACTAATGTAGGGGGCGGTTGTGCTCCATGTCCCCGAAGAAGGTCTTCATCTGAAAGTGACTCCTTGGGCTTCGAATAATGTGCCTCCTCTCCAATAGCGTCAAGAGCTAAGCATATCTGATCAAGAAGAGCCTTGATTAATGATTCCCTCATCTCTTTGGATAAGACAAGGGCATCATATATGCTTAACTTAGATGGCAACTTTCTTTGGTGAGAGAGGACATCGTAATCCACTTTGGGTTGATCCTCCATAAGCATATCCAAGGGTGGAGCATCTAGTGGAGGGGCTTCTCGATCATCTAAACCAATGACTTATATTCCTCTATCTTGAGGTGTTACCCTAGGAGGTAGAACATTGCCACTACGGAGGTTGACTTTGGTGATCTCTTGTGGCGGGTTAGTGGAAGGTTCTACTTCATCTCACTGACTTCTCTATGGGACCCTCAAATGATTCCAAGTATATCTCAAGAGGTTAACCCATAGAATTCAGAGAAGGAAAGTCCAACTCTGAATCTGAAAGAGGAAGATCGGAGTTATTATAATTATTATTTAGACTTGAAGAGTTTTCAAAATAATAGATTAGACAACCCATCGAAGTGACACAGAGATATAATTCAAACTAGCTTTATTCTTGATTTTTTTTGAAGGAGGTACATAGTAGAAATCTAGTAAAGTAAAGTAAGTGGGGTGAGGATTTGATGCCTCATCATGATACAAGATGTACTAGAGAAGAGCTAGCTGAAGTAGAGTGTTGATAGTAGCTACAATGGTGGTGGAGGCTGACTGGTCGGTGGTTGCACTACTTGGCTATCCCTGGCATTGCTCTTTGAGCTCCCCTTTCCCAAGTTGTCTGGATGACTTGCAAACCTTCCTTGATGTTGGAGGTTTGAGCTACCTCAGGCACCTACAAGAAAAGTTTCTTGATTTTGGACACAATCTTCTTAGAGGTTTGGGATAAGGAGATATCCCAACCTTCTTTGGTTTTGAAAAGATTGCAAGTATCCCTAAGGACTACCCTAATGGAACTGGATGGTTGTTCCATAAGGTATTCCTTTGGGATAACTATAACTATCTTGAAGCTATGCTCAAGCAGTCCTTGAATGTAAAGCAATCCTCAAAACATGACCTAGCATCATGGTAGGGGAAAAGTTAGGATCATTGCTCTTGCCCACTTCCTCCAACCTTCTAGGTTTGTAGCTAAAATCAGTTTCTTTAAGAGATTCTTAAAGATTTTCTAATTACCTCCCTCTTAAATGAATATGGTTTGTTTAGTTTATCCATAAGAGTAGGTGGGATAGCTACACGGTGGTATATGTACATCTTATGGATATGGTGAGAGGAGGAGGAGGCGGCGGCCATGGAGAGGCTATGGTGCGGTAGGATGGCCTCGATGGTGGTAGAGGAGGTGGAAGTGATAGTTTATGAGAGAGGTCTCTCATACTCTTTGGCTTGTTCCCCTTGTCTACTATCACTACCCCTTCTTCTTCATAAGCTTTTGGCTTCTTTGTTGATTGATCTAAAAGGCAACTATTTGGCTTCTCCTTGTAAGCTAGCTGACTTGTTGATTAGCTTCTCAAATATTTTGATGGTAAAATTTTTGAGCATGAAGTCGACCAGACCATGAATATTCTTAAGAAGAATTTCAATGGCATGCTTGAGGTTCATTTCATACTCAAATTATGCCATCTGAGAATATAATCAATGAGGACTCACCATGGTGTTGAGCCACTGAGATGCCACTCACCTTCTGAGCTCCAACAAATCTCTTAATGAAGAGTTGCTCCAACTCACAAAAGTCTTCACTTACTTGGGGAGTTTACCAATCAAAGGCTATGCTAAGCTACAATAAAAGATGGAAGAGTAAAGCATCACCCACCAGTTGTAACAATACCTCTAAAGTGTATGTGCTCTTGGGTTCCCATTGCCATCAAAGCTCTTGAAGAAGGTGGCAAACCTTAGGATATTGGATGGCATCAAATTCCTCTGGGTAGGGTCTACCCTTTGGAACCGATGATCCTCTCCTAGCTTGAGCCAAGCTTCTCTCACTTCGCTCAACCATGGTTTTAATGTCCTTTCTTATATGGACTATCACTACCTTCTACAAGCTGCTACCTCTACTGAGTCTTGGATCCAAGACATGCAACTAACTCACTAGTCTCTGTATAGTAGGATGCTACTTGGTTACGAAGTGCTAAAAGTCTAAATCCTTCAAGTTTCTTCCCCATCCTATTTGTTCATCCTTTTTTGCTTTATTCTTGAAGGAGGTGTTGGGTGAGTAGGTGTCATCCTTTCGCCGCATCACCTTCCAAATTATCATGGAGGAGAACATGTCTACCATGTGCCCACAATCCTCTAATAGATCATCTTCATTGGATCAAAATTGACCTTCTCATCCTCTAAATCGATGCATATCCTAAGATCTCCTTCTCCACTAGATATTGTCAATGTCATCTAGGGATCGGTAAGTGAATAGGTACAAAGATGAGGTGGTGGTAGGATCATATCATGAACAAATAGACATCTAACCTCTCTTTCTGGCGAGCTAACTATGAGGGGCTATGCTCACTAGAGAAAGATGCTCCTCATTGGATCGGTGGGTGGTACTCTAGGAGGATCTATGGCCATGGGGGACTATCTCCTCCTCCCTGCAATCTCCACCTCTTTGGTGGTGGTGGTGATGGAATGACTAATACTCGGTCACCATTCCTTCCTCCACAACTGGGGAGAAGGTGGCGAGAGCTTCGACCTCACCCAGTGAGTGTAGATGGAATGGGATCTTGGCCATAGCGATCACCATGGGGTCTCTTCTCCCGATGACCTTCATGGCCTTTTGTTGGAAGATGAGAACAATGTGATGGAGGCACCACCTCTCTCGATAGAGCTCCTCTCTGTGATGGTAGTCCATTAGTAAGATGATGTTGTATGATCAATGGGTAGCGTGATGAAAATCCATGTGGAGGCATTGGCTTTGCCTCTACTCCCTACTAGTAATGTCGATGTACTGCCCTCTCCTTGATGTCTCCCACATTGTGGGGATGCGATCTCAAATCAATTGAGCCCCCACTTGATGGTATGCTCCACCACTTCGATGAAGAACCTCTGATGACCTCCCTCTCAGATACTCAAAACTATAGGTGGGTGAAATCCTCTAACATCCTCTCTCGGATCTAGAGAGGGTGAAACTTGTTCTATAATGAGAGGGACTACCCTAGTAACTCCATACTTGAGAAGCGCCTCCAACTCCCCGGCTATGTGATGTGATCGCTTGATCATGCGATTCTTGTTTGGCTTTGAGTCAGTAGGAAAGTAGTATGGGAACTAGACCCAATCTTGGGTGGGAGACAATCCAGATAGGGGAGCCTTCCCCTTGGAAGGTGCAATGAGTGGGTGCTAGCCCCTTGGGGTGGGGAACCATGGATGCCGCAGCGCTACTCTGTGGGAACTGCCATACCTTCCTCTTGATGAGGGATCAATGAGATGGGCATCTCTGAATAATGATCCCGGTCACCCTCACATGATTGTTGTGGTGGTCCCTCACATGTGATCTTGCCTCAAACCTGGATGGTGGGTGGGTCACTATGAGGCGATCCAAGGCCAAATCCATGAAGGAAATGTTAACACATACTTTTGTGTTGCCTTTGAACTGAACTGGCTGAAAATTGATTGGAAGTCTACAATGTTGAAAAATAAGTTTGAATCAAATTTCTGCTTGTTGATTTTTTGAATTTTGATTTAAAATTTTAACCCACACTCAACAACTTGAAAATGTTAAGTGGGGCTCAAATAAATTTGGAAGAGAGATTTTGGAATTGATTGGAAAGAAAATTTTTTTGAATGTAGAATTCATTTCCAACTAATTTGTTTATGTTGAAAATGGGTTCAAATATTTTTGAAGAGTTTGATGCTTCTATAGTTCATATTTGAATTTGATTATTTGATTATTCGGGGACCCTTTATTTAACAAATTTGAGTATGTTAAAGTAAAGGGTCAATTGATTTTATTTTTGATTCGAGATTTTAGAATTTACTCACTTAGCAAATTTGGGTATGCTAGTGAGGTGTTTGAAAATAATTTCTTCTTTTTTTTGCTTGTTTGTGAATCATGTGTGAATTTGAAAATGGAATCTTACTTAGCAAATTTGGGTATGCTAAATGAAGAATCCAAATGTTTTGTTATTTTGAAAAGAGGATCTTTACTTAGCAAATTTGGGTATGCTAAATAAATCCAAATGTGTTTTTTTTTTTTGATGATTTTGAAAAGAGGATTCTTAGCAAATTTAGGTATGCTAAGAAATCAAATGTGTTTTTTTGATTTTGATTTTGAAAAGGATTCTTAGCAAATTTGGGTATGCTAAAGAAATCAAATGTGTTTTGTTTTGATTTTTTGTTTTGAAAAGAGGATCTCTTAGCAAATTTAGGTATGCTAAATAAATCCAAATGTGTTTGTTTTGTTATTTTGATTTTTTTTTTTTAAAGAGGATTTCTTATAGCAAATTTGGGTATGCTAAATAAATCAAATGTGTTTTGTTTTGATTTTTTTTTTGATTTTGATTTTTTTGAAAAATTCTTAGCAAATTTGGGTATGCTAAAGAAATCAAATGTGTTTATTTTGATGATTTTGAAAAAGAGGATTCTTAGCAAATTTAGGTATGCTAAATCCAAATGTGTTTTATTTTGATGATTTTGAAGAGGATTCTTAGCAAATTTAGGTATGCTAAAGAAAATCAAATGTGTTTTGTTTTGATTTTGATTTTGAAAATGGATCTTCACTTAGCAAATTTGGGTATGCTAAATGAAAGATCCAAATGTGTTTTTTTTATTTGATTTTGATTTTGAAAGAAGGATATTCATAACAAATTTGGGTATGCTAAATGAATCCAAATGTTATTTATTTTGATTTTGATTTTGAAAAGGATCTTCATAACAAATTTGGGTATGCAAATGAAGATCAAATGTGTTCATTTTGTGATTTTTTTTGAAAATGATGATTGTTGATTTTGTTTTGAAAATGAAATCTTCATTCAATAAATTGAATGAAGATGTTCATTTGTGCTTTTTGAAAATATGATTGTTGCTTTTATTTTTGAAAAGATGATTGTTGATTTTTGTTTTGAATGAAATTTCATTCAATAAATTGAATGAAGATGTTCATTTATGCTTTTGAAAATATGATTTTGATTTTATTTTAAATGAAATCTTCATTCAAATAATTGATGAAGATGTTCATTTTGCTTTGGATGATGTTGATTTTATTTTGAAAATGAAATCTTCATTCAATAAATTGAATGAGATGTTCATTTATGCTTTTGAAAATATGATTTTGATTTTTTTTTTTTTTTTTTATGATCTCATAACAATCATGAAAATTGAATGAGGTTGATTTATAAAATTTTGTGAAATATTTTATTATGTGCATTTTGAAAAGTGCTTTTTTTGGAAATTGATGTTTTTATAAAGGATTTGTTTTTTTCTTTATTTTTGGAATGAACCTTTCCTTACCATAGAAATGGTAAGGAGGAAGTCTTTAGTTATTTCTTTTTATTAAATTTTTATTTTTTACCTATTGGGAAACCCAATAGGGGTTTTAAGACCTACACGAGTGAGGTCCTAAAACCTAAGGATGTTAGTTGGCTAGCAGGATGAAATAAACTAATTATGAAAGAAAGATAGTCTTTCACAATACAAACCCACTATCGATACTTGGAGATAATGATCACCAAAGATGGAGAGAGGAACCATCCCAAGTGCGAAAAAATTGTGGTGAAATATTTTCATCTTCATCTATCTTTTGGAAAATAAATGACAAAATATACACTTGTTGGAACACCATAGATCCGATGTTCTTATTAGGGTGATGGTATGACATTGAGGAAATGTACTATCTCGATAGTCACCATCTACAATGGACCTAATCACCTTAATAAGGACTCAGGACTATGGGTCTGTGTAGATTCTTCCCTACTTTACATGGAAAAATAAAGTGGGGTTTATTTTAAAAATTAAGTTCCTATGCAAGCCCCATAGTTAATTACATCTTAAGGAATGAGATTCCTTAGAATACTCTTATTAAGGTAAATGATCATTATCTCCAAAGATTTCAAAGATAGGACTATCAATCAATTGGTTTATTTTTAGAAGATCAAGTGGATTGATCAAGAGGAGAGTTATTATCAAAAAGGAAGATAAGTAGGGGATGCTTATGATACTAGAGCCTAGTAAGCATCCCAAACTATCTATGGTTGGGCTTTATATTTTTTTTGAATTATTTATTTGAGTTGAATTTTTTATTAGAAATCTAGGACTTATAATTCCATTGAAGATCATGGAAATGCCAGGTGAGGATTTATGCTTAGCCCAAGGGAGTAGCAACCTCGAACCTAAATCTAAAGCTTTGGCGAGGGCCAAAACATGACCTAAATCTAAGGTGAAAATGGGTATTTGGTTTACCTCCATAAGAGAGGATAAATCCTATTTGTTGGACTTACAACCCTGGGGGTGGTACCTAACTCCTCTATGATTTTAAATACATGTAGGCAAGTCATATGCTTTTGCAAGATAGCTAAGTTGTTATTTATTTAGAAAGAATAAGTCCTTAACACACTCTAAGAGACTAGATCATGTAGGGCATGATTAATGACTTAAATCTAATGCAAATTTTTGTTATGTTTTATTTTCATTTTGGACAATTCATTTGACACAACTTATAGATTCATATGCCTAATGCATGAGAAATTGGATTATGGGCCAAAATCAGCAAGAAAGGAGGTGTGTTTCCACCATGGCTCTCAAAGGTCAAGCCAAGTTCTCTGGCAAAGGTGGAAGCCCTCTAAACAAAAGTGAAACAAGATGCTTTTTATGCATGATGTGAAAACAAACAGCATCCAGCTAAGGGGTTGCTAAATCTTTTATCTTATTTTATAACCTAGGCTTTAAGTGAGGTTATGAGTTGTTAATTTTTAGTTTTGAGTTGATTAATTGGATAGAAAATTTATTTTCTAAAGCCTAATCATCCAGGCCATTCATCAAAGCAAGGAAGAAACTAGAAACATGTCATCTTAATGCACAAAATAACAAACATCAAATGATTTATAAAGCTGGCACAAAAGAATAAGAGGTTATGGTCGGGCTTCACCGCACAAACCTGAAAAAAATTGGGTAGCTGAGCTCTACCCTTATACAACCCAGATTACAAATGAATTAATTACAATCAAGAAAGAATTCATGTTATGGGGTCTTCATTCTTCATTCTTCATTTCTTCTTTCTTCTTTCTTCTTTCTTCTTTTGGTTGGTTGGAATGTGGTTGCTCCAAAGGCTTCACATGGTACATAAGACATAGTCTTATGACCAATGTTCATCTAATCCCCAATCATTCCAAATCTAATTGCAAAATTACATGAAAAATGGGAAAAGTAAATCTAACTAAAACCTACAAAATAGATTAGCTAAACAAACCACACAATCCAAGCATGTATATATTAAACTTAGCACCACACATGGGTAACCAAGTCCACCTACTATTTTGGATTATGCTTAGGGGTATAAACAACACATAACAAAAAACATTTATATTTTATTACACCCCTTAAGCACAATCCCTACAAAGATAATGATTAGACTAAGATCATCCTACCATTTCACACATACACCTAACATCGACTAAACATACATCACAAAATAAAATAAACATCAAACCATGCACCAAACATAGACTAGAAATGGTGACTTAATAATGTGTGTGCCATTTAAGGTTTATGTGGTATCTTAACTTTGGGTTAGAATTTTCTAAGTATGAAGGGTTCAACTTAGAGGGTGGTTTCATTTAAGTGATTTAGTTGATTTGGTTGATTTTATTTTTATGATTTGATTTGGTTTGAATGAACCTACAATTGATTACTAAGTGTTGTAAAGAGAGGAAAAGAGAAGAGAACTTCTCTTTCCTCCTACCTTAAGTAATTTCTAAGTAGATTCATTAATGATTTTTTTGTTTAGTGAATGTTTTATTATGTGTTTTAATTAATCTAAGTTTAGATTTTCTAAACAAACTATTCAAAAAAGAGGCATTTTAAGATTAAGTAAAGTGAATTACTATCACAAAACACAACACTTTATTTCTTTCCAACATGTGTACATGCATGGATGAATCTAAGCATATCTATACATGCAAATGGAAATATTAGCACACCTTAATGATGAATGCTAAGAGATATTTTAAGAAAATTTGGATGTTTCATGATGCATGATTTTGTTTAAAGAGGGATTCTTTTATCCATTATTCATATGCACATTTACATGTATGAAAGACATAAGTGAGTATGGACCATTATTTTCTACACAGGGTGTAAGGTACAAGACACTTGGGGATACTTAAAGCCTCACAACCCGATGTGACTAATATACCACTTTTCTTAAATACATGTGCATGTACAAAAAAAATGAATGGAAAAAAAATCATGCAAAGTTTATGTTTTTATTTTGATTTGGTTTGTATTTACATGTGTAAAATGTGAATCCTTCTTAAATGATAACATAGAATGAATAGGAATGGATTTAAGCAAGTGTTATGTGTTCTTTTCAAATGAACTATACACTTTGCAAATCTATTCAAAACTATGTTAAAAAGAGAAGAAAAGTCACATAATGCACATCTTTATATTATACTCACATGCAAGCTTATAAATAATTATAAGTAGCATACCTTTCATTGTAATGTTTGATTTATAAGTTTTGAAAATAATTTTGATTTAATAGTGATAATAGCCATTCATATTCTTACTTTTTAAAACATGCAATTTGACATAAAGGAAACATTTCATTTTAATTTTATTTTCAAAGGTGAATGCATGATTTTCATATGACATACACATTTAGCATGCTAGGAAAGAAATAAAGTGATGTAAGCATGTAATTCATTCACCTAATTAATTCTAAAGACAATCCTATGGAATAAGATCATTTAAAGTGAATCAAATTATTTAAAAGATTTTGTTTTATTTTGAGTTTGATTTGAATTTAGAAATGTGAAAAGGTTTGTTGGTCCTAACCCATTTCCCATGTGTATATTATTTTAGTTTAATTTTAGAACCATTAGATTGATTTTATATTTTTGTTTAGGTTAAGGTGTACATTAATTAATTACCCTTACCACCCACTTTAACATATTAACCAAACAATTATGAGCCAACATATGATATGCAACCACATGGAATTTAAATCAACAATGCACCCAAGAAAGAAAGGAGCCTAATTCAATTAGCTCATAATTAATCATTAATTAAGCTAAAGGGTTTAATTAAGTACTTTCATAACCCTTCCACACATGTGGGTTGAATTTGATTTCCTTAAGCTACTTGGGTTATTGAACACCTAAGTATCTACCAAGAAGAATTGATTAAGTTTAGATTGATTTGATTTAAAATTTTGATTAATTAAGCCATTTAATAAGTGATTAAACTATTTAATTAATTTAAGTAGATTTTATCAAATGAAATAAACTTAGGGAAAGATTTGGGAAAGAACTCTAATCTCATTCCCTAACTCTATCCTTTGTTCTTAATTATAAACTTAATTAATGAATTATCACTATTTAATAGGTTAATTAATTTTTAATTAAGAGTGATTAGATTGAATTAGTATTCCTAATTAAACCATTAATAAATTCCAAGAAAAATTAGGGGAGGCAGAGTCATCCCACTAAACATACTTGAAGTTTGGAATTAATCAATGAATTGTAATTAACATAATTACATTTAAAACAAATTAGAAAATTTTACTATTCAAAATCAATTAAATAATTTTATATTATTCCCCTTTGAAATTATCTTTAAAATGAATTTGAGTTTGTATTTTTTGATTTTTTTACATTTAGTTATGTATTTTTTAAGTTTGATTTGATTAAAATTAAATCCTAATTATATAACTAATCCCATCGTCATGGACGTGCACTTTCCATGTGGCGATGGGATTGGTTATTTAAGTTGTCACATCTACGCATCGGTGGTACTTTCTTTCTCCACAGATCGATCAAAGATGGGACGGTCAAGATCCCATATCTAAAGGATTAAATCGGATCTATGGATTCATCCATCCAAAATGCGGGATGGAGGTCCATGATTCATCCCCTCACTTGTGGGAGATGGCAGTCCATCCTCCATGGCTTGATCCGAGCTCATTGAGCTAGATTGATCACACACCATCAGAAGGGATAAGAGACATGGTCAAATTCATGGGATTAAATTCCCTTACAAAGGACCAAGAAAATCTCCTGCTCAATTTTGAATAACCTGGCTATGCTCCCGACCATCGGTAGCTTCATCTGGTGGAGAAAGCCACGTTGAAGGTTTGAGGGCAGAGGTTGAGTAGATCTTCCAATTGGCCAAAGTCTCCTCCAGGCTTCGCTTTGGTCTCCCTCCTCCCATGCTTGGAAGACTTGGGTGAGCTTCGATTGGGTCTCTGAGGTGCTTGCAAGAAAGTGGCTTAGTTGGTGATGGGTGAGTTGGAAAATTCTCCCCTATTTTAGCTTGAAATCCAAAATGGAGAATCAAATGAGCTTGAGAAGCTTGGAGGAACTTGGAGAAGCTTGCTCCCAAGTTCAATGTCGAGTGTGAATGATTAATTCAATGAAATTAGGGGAGTATATCTCCCCACAGGATTGGATGGCAAGCTGTTTGCCATTTTGATCAAATTGATCCCATGGGTGAGTTGTTGGGTTTAGCATGTGATTCAATTTTGGAGGAGTGGAGTGGTGAAGTTCCATGTGTTAAATGAGGAGAGGAGTGATTCCATGTGGAGAATTTTTTATTGGGTGGTCAATTTTGGCCTTGGGTTGGGTTTGGCTGACCCAAACCCATTGGGTCATGTGCACCACACTCATTAGTGTCCACTTGGTCCACTAAGAGGGTGCCAAGTGGCCATGAAAAAGGATATGACCAAATTCCAAGTGGAGTGATAGGTTACCCTTGACCTAGGGGTAAAATGGTCATTTGGCTTTGATTTCACTTTAGCAGATTTAGAATAGTTTGAAATTGGGTTGTCCAAATTTCGAATTTGGAGTTGATTTGATGTCATTTGGCTCATGTTGACCCATTTAGGTCAAAATGGGTCAACTTGGTCAAGTTGACCAATTGGTCAAATTGGGTCAAACCAAGGTTGGTCAAGTTCATATGACCATTTGAAATGGTGGCATCATTGGTTTGGTTCAATTTGATTTATATTTGGTTTTGGTTCATTTGATTTCATTTAGGTCAAATGGGTCAAGTTGACCAATTTGACCCATTTGACTAATTGGGTTAGGTCATGGGTTGGTTTAGGTTTGGTTGGTCATTTGAAATATGTTGCAAGCTTTGGTTTCAATCAATTTTGGTTTGATTTGATTTTGGCTCAATTTGACCTTTTAGGTCAAGTTGGGTTCATGGTCAATTGGGCTAGGTTGGGTCTAGTTGGCCAATTGAGGCTTTGGTCAAGTTCAACAAGTGATTTAGAATGAATTTGACCCATTGGTTTCAATCAATTTGGCTTAGATCAAGATTTGACATATTTTGACTTTTAGGTCAAGTTGGGTCAACTTGGGTCAAGTAATTAATTGGCTAGGTTGGCTCAAATGATGACTTGGTCAAGTTCAAACATTGATCATGAATGGTTTGATCAATGGTTTCAATCAATTTGGCCTATGGTGGATTTTGGCTAGTTTAGGTTTCATTTTGGCTAAGTGTTGACTTGGTCAAAGGCTAGGTTTGACTTGGTTTGACCCAATTTGAGTGATTGATCATCTTATGATGATTGTTGCTCACAATGTGAGGCTTAGATGGGCTTAGTTCAATCCAATTTGGGTAGGATTAGAATTTGGCTCAAAAGGTACTTTAGGTCACTTTGGGTCAAGTGAGCCTATGTGGGTCAATTGACTTGATCAAGGCTTGATTCAAGTTTGATTGAACTCACATATGGACTTATGATTCAAATATAAATCCTATTAAAAGTGATTTGGAGTTAAATGGGTTTTGATTCATTTGACAATTTCAAGTTCAAAGGGTGAACATGAGTTTGACTTGCGTTTGAGTTTTGAACTTAGTTTTGGTTTGATGATTGAAGTTTATGTTTATATTTAGATTTATGATTGAAGATTTGATTAAATCATGAAGGAAATCCAAGGATTTGGATTTATTTGAATTTTATTTGGCTAAGTTCAAGAATTTGACTTAAAGAAGCATAGGTTTGATTTAGGTTAGATTTGGGTTTGAGTTTTGAACTTGGTTTTGGTTATTTGAATTTATATTTCATTTATATTTGTGAATATAAATGAGAATATAAATGGGTTGTGAGAAAATCTTTTGACTTTGAATTGATTTGGATTTGATTTGAGCTAAGTCCATAAGATGGAATCAAAGTGACTTAGGAAAGATTTTAAATTTGGACTTGAGTTTTGGATTTAGTTTTAATTATAAATGGGTTATGAGAAAATCTCTTGAGCTTGAAGTGATTTTAATTTGATTTGAGCTAAGCCCATAAGATAGAATCAAAGTGACTTAGGAAATATTTTTAAATTTGGAATACAATCATGGGTTTCAATCATTTGGAATTGATTCATGATTTGAGAAAATCCAATGGAATTGATTTAAGGTTTGTTTTGGAATTGGAGTTGATTTAAGTTTGAGGTTGATTTGAATCTGGAGTTTGACTTGAAAGAAGGAAGTGAGGATTTGGTTCAAGCTATAGGATAGGCAAATTTTCCTAACACCCCTAAGGCATAAACTATTCCTATGGCTAACTCTTCTAAGTCTCTAAGGTTAGGTTAAGTGTTCACCTAATCACTAAAAGTGCCTTAAGACTAAGGAACTCTTAGTGTCTAAGAGGAGTCATATTCCTATGATGGAGGGGTTGAGAGCTCATTCTAAAAATGAGGTCAACACACACCAACCTCTTCTGAAGATTCCTTTGATATTGGAGTTTGATAGATGACTGGCCTCCAAAGAGGCATAAATGTATCTAATAACATAAGAAGAGTTAGTTGGGAACCTAGCTCATACCCCACTTTCCTCTCAAAAGGGTTTGCAGTTAAGGAAGCCCCTAAGTCATCCACGATGGGAAGATTAGAGATTCTTTTTGGGAGCATCATCTTCTGGTAAATATGTAGAACTTGAGGATGATTCATATGTTCTAATACAATTATCTTTTGATTGATATTCTCCTTGTGTTCTTAATTTAGCAAAGAAGAGATTAATCCCACACACTTGGTCTAAACACGAGTCGAACTATTTTGAAAGGCTATGGGATAATCGAAGCAGACATCCTCTATTAAAACTAGGATAAAGATTCGACATAGTGGGTTTAGTCGATGACAACAACCATTGCATAGTCATCACCAACCATTTGAAGTCTGATAGGTTCTTCTCAAATCATGCTAACTCATGTGAGGAGGTATGCTTAGAAACTTTAGATGACCCAAATGATCTTGAAGTCAAAGATGCACCAGAGTTTGAAGAATCAACAACCATCGTGAACTCAAAGAAATCAACTAACAAAAAAGAAGATCCATGTATATAGATTCTTTCTTGAATGAAGAAGGAAGCAATGATTTAGTTAGGTTATTAGCTAAGTTTAAGGACTACTTTGCATGGAGTTATAAAGAAATGCCTGGTTTATCTCCTGACGTAGCAATCCATAAACTGGTAACAGATCTTAAGCTAATCCTATCAAGCAAGCTCCTAGACGCATGAGATTATAAATTGAACAACATGTCATTTTTGAAGTCAAAAAATTGATCGATGCTGGCTTCATGAGAGAAGAAAAATATCCTACCTGGTTGGCCAGTGTCATCCCAATTAAGAAAAAGAATGGCCAAATTCTCATATGCGTCAACTTTAGGGATCTAAATAAGGCATGTCCTAAAGATGAATTTCCACTACCAATCCTGAAACTGATGGTGGACATTGTCTCATCTCATGCAGTCTTCTCTTTCATGGATGAGCCATCTAGCTATAACTTAACAAAGATGGCCCCCAAGGATGAGAAAAATGCTGCTTTTCAAACCCGATCAAGATCTATTGTGATAGGATCATGCTTTCAGCCTTAAAAATGCTAGTGCTACATACCATCGGTCCATGACTTGGATCTTCAATGAACTCATTCATCATCATGTTGATGTTACATCGATGATCTTGTAGTCAAGAGTAAAGAAAAGGAACACCATCTCTTTGAGTTGAGAGTAGTTTTGAATGGTTAAGATAATATAACCTCAAAATAAACTCGGTGCATTCAGTAGCTTTGGGTAATTTTACGCTTTGTTTAGTCAAATAGAAATTGACCTGGAGAAGATCAAGGCGATATTAGAAATGCCACCCCCTAAAAATCTAACTCAACTTAGATCATTTCAAGGGTGATTGGTGTATCTAAGACGCTTCATTTCCAACCTATCAAGAAGATGTCAGCCATTCTTAGCACTTATCAAAAAGGATGTCAAGTTCGAGTGGGATGATAAGTGTCAACATGCCTTCGAAGATATCAAGCACTACATGATGAAATTCTAGCAACTATCGTAAGTCATTCATACTATATACTACCGCATTAGATAACTCCTTTGGCATTTTGTTGGCTCAAACTAATGACAAAGGGAAAGAGAACGCTCTCTATTATCTCAGTCATCATCTAATCCCTACTGAGGCAAACTATCCACCTATTGAAAAGCACTGCCTAGTTTTAATCTTCACATCCCAAAAGCTATGACACTATATTCTTTCTCATAAAGTGAACCTGATCTCAAGGATCAAACCACTACAATATCTCATGACACGGCCAACGTTATCCTGACAGTTGGCACATTGGTCCATGATTTTATCGCAGTTTGATATCACACGCGTACCCATCCGTGTAGTGAAAGGATAGGCACTTGCGGATTTCTTAGCAGCACACCCACTTTCTACAAATTCTCTACTTAGTGATGACCTCCCTAATGAACAAATCATGAACTTAGGGGACATCGATTCACCTTGGGATATGAATGGTGCGCTTCTTTTCAAAGCAAAGAACCAATATACTCTTCTGGAAAAAAGGTAGGAATAATTCTAATCCAAGACCAATGTGATGAGATTCTCATATCATCTATCCATCCATGCACCAATAATGTAGTAATATGAGGCTCGATTGCGGTTATATTACATTAGTCCGAATATCAACATCTTTGGGATTCTCAATTAGTTATCAGCCAAATTGTTGGGTCCTATAAGGTTCTAAAGCCTAAGCTCCATCACTATCATAAGTACACTATGGAGCTATTGGCTTAAATCCCAAAGGTTGCCATCTACAAGATCCCTTAAGGAGAGAACGAGAAGGATTAATAAATTTGCTGGAGTCATATCAAAGATGAGTCCATACCACTAAGGGTCCAAAATAAACAAGTCTTATCCCTTATTGATGCTGAACTTATCAAAAAATACTCTCCTGAGGGAAAGGTTATCGTTTCCAAAAAGGATGAGGAGCTGTATTGGAGGCAACCATTCATAGACTATTTAATTAAAAGCAAACTACCTCAAGAGAAGTCACAAGCCCATCAAATAAAGTAGAGAGCCCTTTCCTACTCTCTCATCGATGGCACCTTGTACCGGTGGTCCTTCGATCATATGTGGTTACGTTGTTTGGACAAACACGAAGCCCGTAAGATCATGATCGAGGTACATTTTATGTGGAGCAATAATTCTCAAGAGGGCCACATTAAGAGACGGGTAATTTCAATGATTACAACTACATGGATATAGCCAATCATTATCACCAATGTTAGGTGCATGGAGTAGTCCTACACCAACCACCCAAAGATACATCTAATATTGGCCTCCAAAAGTGTTGGGGTATACATTGTGGTTCTGATTGATCCTCCTTCTTCCAAAGGTCATTGATTCATTCTTGTCGCTACTAATTATTTTTCCAAGTGGGTAGAGGCGATTCCTCTCAGGGAGGTCAAAGCTCATCATGTGTTGTTTTTTTGAACCATATCATATAGGTTAGTGCCTGAATGTATTATAATGATAATGGTATTGCATTCAAGAACACTAAGATCAATAACTTCGCTCAGAAACACAAAATAGATTGAAGATACTCAACCATCTATTACCCATGAGTGAATGATCTAGCAGAAGCTTTCAACAAAACTCTCATTTAAATGCTTAAGAAGATACTCGATGACAATAAGCAGTAATGGAATGAGCAGTTAGTTTAAGCCTTGTGGGCTTACCATACTACATACAGAACTTCAACTTAATCTATCCCATTCTCCTTAGTGTATGGTTCTAAAGAAGTCTTACCATTAGAAGTCCAACTCCCATCATTAAGAATAGCTGTGGTAGTAAGATCACAATGAGATAGCCAAGTTACAATTAGCTTCAAGGTTTGGAGGAGAGATGAATCTAATCAAACCTTGACTTGTACAAAGCTAAAATGATTCAAGCTCATAATAAGTTGTTCCTTCCTAGAGCGTTTCAAGTAGTAGAGCTTGTTTTAGTTCTTAGGAGACTAATTATTGCCCATCGAAAGATGGGAGGCAAGTTTGAACCCACTTGGGAAGGCCCTTTTATCATAGAGAAGGCCTACTAAGAAGGATCTTATCAACTTATAAATTATAAGTGAGAGTGCCCTATGCTTCTGTGGTATTTTATTCTTGGGAGAGGGACACCACGCAGATCATAGAGGGTACTTATTGAAGTGATCGGATATGACATTAAGAAATGATGCACTACCTCAAAAGATAGAAACCACCACCCTATAATAGACCTAATCACCCAAAAGGACTCTTAAGCATGATGGGTCTTGAATATAGAGATATTCCTACTTTTACATGAAAAGTAAAGTATTTATATTTAAGCGAGTTCATTATGTTTCCTATGGAGGCAAGCCAGTTAATTACATTCTAAGGAATGAGATTCCTTAGAAATACTCCCAATTAAGGTAAATGATCGTTATCTCCAAAGATTTTAAAGATAGGACTATCAATCAATTAGAAATTTTTAGAAAATCAAGTGGGATTGATCAAAAGAGAGAGAGTTATTATCGAAACTAAAGGAAGATAAGTAGGGCATACTCATGATACTAGGAAACCTAGTGAGCATCTCAAACTATCCTATAGTTGGGCTTTATATTCTTGAAATTGAAGAGAACTATATGTTCGAGTTGAATTTTATTAGAAATCTAGGGCTTACAATTCTATAATTCAAGATTGTAGAAATGCCTAAGAGATGAGGATTTATGTTTGTAGCTTGCAAAGGGAAATAACAACCTCATATCCTAAATCTAGGGAACTTTGGTGAGGGCCAAAGCATGACCTAAATCTAAGATAAAAATGAGTATATGGTTTATCTCCATAAGAGAGAATAAATCACCTGATTGTTGGACTTAGAACTATCTGGGGGTGGCCTCCAACTAACTTCTCCTATGATTTTAAATACATGTAGGCAAGTCTTATGCTTTGCAAGATAGCTAGGCTGTTGTTTATTTTAGAAAGAGACTAAATCCTTAAACTCACTTCCTAAGAGACTAGATCATGAAGGGCATGAATAATGACTTAATCTAATGCAAATTTTGTTAAGTTTTATTTTGATTTTTTGATAATGTTATTTGACACATGCTGTGGGATCTCATATGCCTAATACATAAGAAGATTGGTTATGGACCAAAATCAAAAAGAAGGAGGTGTATTCCCACCATTGCTCTCAAAGGTTAAACCATTTTCTATGGCAAAGGTGGAAGCCCTCCATTAGTAAGAGTGAAGCAATATGATTTATGCATGATGTGAGACATACAACATCCAGCTAAGATGTTGCTAAATCTTTTATTGTCTTGATTTATGTCTTAGGCTTTAGGTGAGGTTATGAGTTATTTAAGTTAATTTTCAGTTAATTAATTAGATAGAAAATTTTTTTTTCTAAGAGCCTAATCGCATCTGGGTCATACAACAATCACCAATCATAAATAAACTATGAAGAGGCATGCTTTTTCTAATGCATAAGCTAAAAACAATCATCAAACAATTTTATAAAGGTATCATAAAAGAATAAAAGGCCGATGTGGTCTACCCCATACAACCCAAAAGAATTGTAGCCGAAGCTCTACCCTTATACAACTCACAAATGAATAATTACAATTAAAAGGAATTTATGTTATGGAGTCTTCATTCTTCATTTTCATTTTGATTTCTTTCTTTCTTTCTTTCTTCCTTTTTTGATTGAAATATGGTTGCTCCAAAGGCATCATATGGTGCATAAGACTTGGTCTTATGACCAATGTTCATCCTAATCCCCCATAACATTCATTCCAAATCTTAATTGCAAAATTTATATCAAAATGGGAAAGGTAAATCTAACTAAACCTGCAAAACAAAGGTTAGCTAAACATATCACACAACCCAAGCAATTATATTAATAATTTGGACTTAGCACCCCACACATGGATAACCAAGCCCACCTGTCCTAGTTTGGATTATGATTAGGGGTATAAGCAACCTTTACAAAAAAATATTTATATTTTTATTACAACGCCCCTTAAGCACAATCCCTACTAGAAGATATGATTAGGCTAACATCATCTTATCATCTAGAGTACGCACATGCACCCTAACATCTAGTCAAAAAATATTACAAGAAAACAAAAATCGGACATCAAACCATACACCGCCTAACATAGAGCTAGAAATGGTGACTTAGCTAATGTGTGTGCCATTTAAGGCTTGTGTGGCATCTTATCTAGGCTTTAAGGTTGGAATGTTCTAAGTGTGAGATTCAATTTAGATGGTGGTTTTAGTTTAAGTGATTTAGTTGATTTGTCAATTTTAGTTGGTGATTTGATTTGGTTTAAATGAACCTATACTTAGCGACTAAATATTATGAAGAGAAGAAAAGAGAGGAGAACTCTCTTTCATCCCTTCTTTAAAGAATTTCTAAGGTAGATTCATTAATGGATCTCCTTTCGTGAATGTTTTATTATGTATTTTTATTAATCCTAAATTTAGATTTACCCTAAATAATCCTATTCAATAAGAAAGACCTCTTAGGATTAATTAGGGTGAATTACTATCATATAACACACACACATTCATTTTGTTCCACCATGTATATCATGCATATAAATAATCCTAAGCATAGTTATACATGCAATGCAAATCTTAGCACACCTTGATGATGGATGCAAAGAGATATGGTTTTAAAATTTGGATATTCCATGAATGCATGTCTTTATTATGTAGAAAAGAGGGACTCTTTTATCCATTAGCTAAATACACATCCATATGTATAAAAGTTATAAGTGAGTACGACACTATTTTTTTCTACACCAAGAGCATAAGGTACAAGACCTACTTGTGGCTACTTAAAGCCTCACAGCCCCGGAATGTCTAGACTAATATACCACTTTTCTTAAATACATGTGAATGTACAAAAGGAACCAAATGAGTGAAGAATCATGCAAGAGGTTTATATTTGACTTGATTGTAAGGTTTATATGTATGTGAAGGTTCTTCTAAGTCTTAAGATAGAGATGCATAGGAATATATTTAGCAAGTGTTATGTTCTTTCAAATGAACTATACACTTGCAAATCCTATGTGAAATCCATATTAAAGAAGAGGAAAGAACTCCATAATATACATCTTATGTTATCATCACATACAAGCTTATAATTATTCATAGCTAGCATCACTCTATGTATATTTTTTTATAGTTTTTTAAAAGTAATTTTTTATTGTAGTGATAATAGCCACTCATATTCTTAATTTTAATCAACACATGCAATTTGACATACAAGGAAGTACTTTTTTAATTGATTTTTAAAAGAAATGAATGCATGATTTCATATGGCAAACAATATTTAACATGATTGGAAAGAAATCAAGGAATGTAAGCACATAACTTCATTCACCCTAATTAATTCCTCAGGATAATCTTATAAAATAAGATCATTTAAAATGAATCAAAATTCTTTAAGGAGATTTTTTTATTTTTTGAATTTTATTTGACTTAGGAAAAGTGAGAAAGGTTTGCTAATCCTAACCCATTCCCCCACATGTGAATTAGTTTGGTTTAATTTAGGACAATTAGGTTGATTTTGGATTTTGATTAGGTTAAGGTATAAATAAAACCCATTAATTATTCCTTACCTGAACCACTTTAACATAATTATCCAAGTAATTATGAACCAACATATGATATGCAACCACATAAAATTAAATCAACAATGCACCTAAGAAATAAAGGGACCTAATTCAATTGGCTCACAATTATTGGTTAATTAAGCTAAGGGGTTTAATTAAGTACTTTTATAACCCTACTACACATGTAGTTTGATTATAATTTTTTTTGAAAACCTCTTAGGTTATTGAACAACTAAGAATCTACCCAAGAATTGAATGATTAACTTCTTGAATGATTTGGTTTTAAGTTTGATTAATTGAATTAATTAATGAAGTGACTAGGTCATTAACTACTTATAACTTAATTAAGTGTTTATCCAAATGAAATATACGTAGGAAAAAAGATTGGAAAAGAAGTCATAATCTCATTCTCTAAGTCCATTCACTATTCCATGATAATTAGCAAGCTTAATTAATGATTTTATCAACATGTTAATTAATCATTTAATTAATTAAAATGTGATTAGGGATGAAAAGTGAATTCCCCTAATTGGTCAAGTAATAAATTCCAAGAAAATCATGGGAGGCAGGTCATCTCACTAGTTAACCTCAAAGTTTGGGATTAATTGTGGATTAATTAAGGAGTAATTAGCTTACATTTCCAATAAAACTCAAATTGAGTTAAAAATACTATTCAAAATTAATTAATTTTAATTTTTTATTCCTTCCTGAATTATCTTTAAAATGAACCTAAGTTTATATATTTTAGATTTTTCTACAATTAGTTATGAATTTTTGAGGTTTCAGCATTAAAATTGGATTAGTTAAGCCTAATTAACCCTTTAATCCCATCAGCCCACGTGGCGGCTGACGCGGCGCGCTTTCCACGTGATGCGATGGAATAGGTTATTTAAATTTTCACATTCGCCTGTTGAGTCAGCAAGCGGCGGATGCAACTTCTCAAAGATTAGACGGCCAAGATTTATCCTATAGCTTAGGCTTAAATCATAGGGGATCTATCATGATCTAATCACAACCATCCATTTTAATGACGTGGAACAGACAGCGTGTGATTCTTCTCCTTCGTGAGCGATGAGAGACGAACACCGTTTATCTCTCCCCATTCAATTCGAGCTCACCCGAGCTGGGATTGGGATCAAAATGATCCAACACCTCTGGAAGGAGGGGGGATGCACATCCAACGGTCAAGATCTCAAGGGATGATAATTTTCTTCAAAAAGGACCATGCAATTTTTTCTATGGCTATGATTTTTAGCAATTACCTCACCAGAGGCTATCACCGACGGTTCCAACGATGGAGGTAGCTTCGTCTAGTAGAAATAAAGCCCTATTGAAGAAATTGGATCTTGGTTTGGAGTGGATTTCTCGGTTGACCAAGCTCCCATTCAATGGTGATCAGCCATGATCAACGTGATGCTTCCCATGGAGACTTGGGAAATGACTTGGTTGAGCTTGAAGAAGCCCGTCGATGGAGTGTGCAAAGTTAATTTAGTTTTGATGGAGAATTGAGTGAGTTGGGATTTGGATTGACCTCCCCTATTTCATCTTTGAGCAAAACTGAGAAGGAGAAATGGGGGAGCTTGGAATGGCTTGCAAGGGCTTGGAGAAGCTTCGTTTCAACCTCCTTGGCTCTATCTAAATCAATGCTTATGGTTTGAGTGAGAATGAGGAGGAGTATATCTCCCCCCTCTTTGGATCGAACGGGGATGAGCTAGTTTTCCATTTTTGATCAATGGCAAGGATTGGAGAGGTAGTTTGAGCTGCCAATCACCCCACATGGGTCATTTTGAGTAGTGGAGGGAAGGAGAGTGAGTGCCCATGTGCTAGGTGAGTGCATTTGGAATTCCAAGTGTTCAATTTCCATTGGAGGAGTCAGTTTGGCCTTGGCTTGGCTCATGGCCGACTCAAGCTCATTGGGTGATGTTCACCACCTCCCTTGGTGCCCATGTGGACCAATGGGAGGATGTTAAGTGGCCTTGAGAGAGAAATGACCAAATTCCAAGTGAATTTGGTCATAGGATACCCTTGACCTAAAGGCAAAGTGGTCATTTGCCATGATTTTGATTTGGGAAGATTTGAAATGATTCAAAAATGGGTTGGGCCAAATTTCAAGTGATTTGGAGTTCATTTGATTTGATTTGGTTCAATTTGATCCATTTAGGTCAAGTTGGGTCAAATTGGGTTGGGTTGACCAATTGGTCAAATTGGGTCAAACCATGGATTAGGTCAAGTTCAAATGGTCATTTGGAACCTATGGGTATCATTGGTTTGGTTCAATTTGGTTTAGATTTAGTTTTGGTTCATTTAGGTTCATTTAGGTCAAATGGGTCAAGTTGAACAATTTGACCCATTTGACCTAATTGGGTTAGCTCATGGGTTGTTTTAGGCTTGATTTATCATTTGAAATGTATTGCAAGCTTTGGTTTCAATCAATTTTGATTTGGTTTGATTTTAAGTTGATTTGACCTTTTAGGTCAAGTTACGTTCATGATTAATTGGGCTAGGTTTGGTTAACTTATCAATTGAAGCTTTGGTCAAGTTCAACAAGTGATTTGAAATGAATTTGACCCATTGGTTGCAATCAATTTAGCTCAGATCAAGATTTGACCCATTTTGACTTTTAGGTCAATTTCGGTCAACTTAGGTCAAGTGGCCAATTAGGCTTGGTTTGGCTCAATTGATGGCTTGATCATGTTCAATCATTGATTATAGATTGGTTTAGATCAATGGCTTCAATCAATTTGGCTTATAGTGAATTTTGGTTTATTCATGTTTCATTTGGGCTAAGTGTTAACTTGGTCAAAGGATAAGTTCGACTTGGTTTGACCAAATTTGAGTGATTGATCATCCTAAGATGATTGTTGCTCACAATGTGAGGCTTAGATGTGCTTAGTTCAATCCAATTTGAGTTGGATTAGAATTTGGCTCAAAAAGATCCTTTAGGTCACTTTGGGTCAAGTGAGCCTAAATGGTTTAATTGGCTTGATCAAGGCTTGATTTAAGTTTGGTTGAACTCACATATGGACTTATGATGGAAATATAAATCCAATTGCAAGTGATTTGGAGTCAAATGGGTTTTAATTCATTTGAAACTTTCAAGTCAAAAGGATGGACATGGGTTTGACTTGGGTTAGTTTGATTTTGGTTTGGTGGTTGTAGTTCATGTTTATATTTGGGCATGTAATTGAAGGAGTGATTGTTTGAAGAGAAAATCCAATGGTTTGGATTGATTTGATAATGATTTGGCTAAGTTCAAATATTTGGCTTGAGAGATGTAAATTAAATTTTGGTTTAGATTTAGTTTTGGTTACTTGGACTTATATTTCATTTATATTTGTGGATATTAATGAGAATATAAATGGGTTATAAGAAAATCTTTTGAGTTTGGAGTAATTTGGATTTGGTTTGAGCTAAGCCCATAAGATGAAATCAAAAGGGCTTAGGAAAGATTTTGGGATTTGAATTTAATCATGGGTTTCAATCATTTGATTTGGAATTTATTTATGATTTGATTTTAGAATTGATTTATGATTTGAGAAAATCAATTGAGTTGGAATTGATTCAAAATTTGATTTGGATTAGTTTGAAGGATAGAGGTAAGGATTAGGTTCAAGCTATAGGGTAGGCAAATCTTCCTAATACCTCTAAGGCATAACCTATTCTTATGGCTAACTCTTCAAAATCTCTAGGGTTAGATTAAATATTCACCTAATCACTAAAAGTGTCTTAAGACTAAGGAACTCTTAGTGTTTAGAGGAGTCCTATGTCTAAGATGAAGAAATTGATAACGCACTCCAAAAGTGAGGTCAATAACTTCCAATCAACGAGCTCTACCTAAAGAAATATTATCCATAAATTTTATTTCCAAATCAACTATCAATAAAATTTCTTTCATCTCAAATTTTATCTCTTCCGTGTTGAGGAATGTCTTTGCTTGCGAATCCGCCACGATGTGTTTAGGGTAGGTGTAAGGAACCCAAGCAGCATTATATCCTTTAGCAACACAACACTAACACAAACTACATACAACCACACATAAAATAAACATATATCTTTTCTCTCGAGCTATTTTGATGTGGGATAAACCCCCATGTGGCACTCACTCATTAGCTGCTCTAAGTCGGGCTGGCATGCTTCCTTGCTAGTGTGTCACCCCAGTGGTTATTTATCTAGCGACGTAAGTCTACAATATTTCTTCCAAACTTGACCATTGCAAATCGATGAGCGCCTTATTAGTTTGGTTGGACTTACTACACAGTTGATAAGCTACCCCATGTTGACTTCGCTTAAGAAGATGTAAGTATACACGCTTTCTTCTTCGACTAGCCATCATGATCTGACTGGTCGAGTATATTTGAGGCTTAAGATAAGTCCCCTAATGGCTCCTTTCCTTTTGACTATTTCAAGCCAAGGTTTAGCCCTTACACGGGACTCCCAACTTGGTAGTCACCCTAGATGGGATGGTATCTATTTTAATGATGATAGACTATCCCGATGATCACTTTCATCTGTGAAGATGTAAGTCTAGAAGCCTTCTTCTCAGGTTGATCGTCTCAAACCAATGGGCACCTTAAGTTGGTTGGTTATTGCTATGCTGACATCGACCCACCCGGTGGATACACAACTCATGGCAGATGTAAGTCTTCAACCTTTCTCTCAGATTTGGCTATCGTATACCTACAGGCTTTCTTTTACAGGGTCTTGGATAAAGCCACTAGCGGTACCTCCCCTGTGGGCACTCTATTTGGATTACATCCTTAGCGACTCTATTTAGACACTACCCAGGTTACTTTTGGATAGGACAATCCCCTTTACTAGTAGTCACCCCTGTGGTTGGAGAATTTGTCTTGCGATATGCAGATTCTCCCTTGATCTAGTAAGTCTAAGATAGGACTAGGTTGATATAAGCTCCTTCTCAATGTGGTCTCTCGCACACCAACAAGTTTCATGTAAACATATAAATAAAATATATATTTTTGCATGTGGATTCGAAGGAAAACCCCCAGCAGTACCTTTTTCCAAGCAGGCATCCTATCTTTAGGATAGTGTTAGCAAAACTCCCTATAGGAATCACCTGACTACTTTTGAGTTGAGATAAGCCCCGTGTCAAAGACTCTCTCAAAGAGTCACCTTAGATTGGGTTTGAATTCATTATGCCACCAACAAAAACTAGCACACGTAACTGAACAGAAGATATAAGTCTATCACACATTCTTTCCAAACACGGTAAACCGCAAATTTAGGTCGGGTTCAATTTGTTGTGCTATCAATCGATTACCCTAGTTGTTCCTTACTTAGGAAGTTGTAAGTCTACAAGCTTTCTTCTTGACTTAGCCATTGCACATCGAAAGGCACCCCTTAGGTTGGTTAGCTCTACCCGCATCTAGACTATCCATTTGGATTTGTAAATCTAAGATAAGGCCGATATTAGCCATTCTTAGATCCATCGCACAGATAGGGTCCATCTAAAATTAAATTAATTCTGACTATTTTTGAGTCGATGTGAGTCCACAGTGGCATTAACTCAAATAGTCTCCCTAGGTCAAGTTTGATTTATTGCACCATCGATAGATCACGCCAATGACTGATCCCTACTTTGGAAGATGTAAGTCTACTATGCTTTGTTCCAATTATAGCTGTTGTATATCGAAAGGCAACCCTTAGGCCAGATAGTCCTACCTTGTGGCTGGTAGACTACCCATTTGGATTTATAAATTTGAGATAGGTCAGCGACATAGCCCTACTGGGTCCATAGCACACCAGTGGTTCATAATATAATACACCAAATTAAATTAAATCAAATCAATATAAATCAAATTAATCATCGTGGCTACTCTTGAGGTAAGATCCCCAATGGCACCCACTCAGTAGTTGACTTAGGTAGGGTTCGATATGTTGTCCATCCAACAGATCACCCTACCAGTTTTTCCCTCCTTTGAAAGATGTAAGTTTGTCTTCCTGCATAGTCATTGCACACCAAAAGGCAACCCTTTAGGTCAGATAGTCCTACCTTATGGTGAGTGGACTACCCCTTTGGGCTTGTAAATCTAAGACAGGCCAAGACTCCCATGGCTCCTTCTTAGTGTAGTCCATCGCACACCGACAAGGCCCATAACAAATCAAATTCAAATCCCACCACCCTAATAAAGTCAAATTAAACATATCGAACAAACCAAATTTCTTCTCACATAAATCAAAGCCTCTAGAAGAGCTTAGATCTAAATCAAACAAATCTAACTGAGTGTAAATCTTAATCTAGAACCCCTCTCCCTAATGGAGCCATAACAAATTGAACCAACCTCTCTAGTGAAGTCTAATCAAATAAATCAAAGAAATCCAATTAAATTCTTACCCCCAACAGATAGCCTAAACCTGTTTCCCTAGTGGAAGATTCACATACCCAAGCCCTAGGGATTCCAGCACATATCCCTAGTACATATGCCTCCACATTAATTAAAAATAAAAACAAATTAAAATAAATTTGATCTTGATCCCCATCAAATTATAGATCCTTATCCCCAGCTGATACACACCCAAGCAAATCATATTCACAATCAAACTCAAATCTTATCCCTTAGTGGATAACGTGAATATGCTTCCCTAGTCGAAGGTTCATGTACTCAATCCCCAGTGGATTCATTCTAGCTCGCTTATGCCCTTGGCATAAAGAGAGATACATGGCATTAAGATCCTGATTCTATCTACCTCTCGGGTCTAGGTATAGATCATTTCTATTAGTGCTTGTAATCTTCAGGATGTTGTGGATCATTTCGGTCAACACAATATGTGTGGTATGCCTTGTTAGTTACACCACACCTATTAGGGGTCCTTTTGTTGACCTCACTTTTGGAGTGTGCTCTCAACCTCCTCTTCTTAGACTTAAGACTCTTCTAGACACTAAGAACTCAATAGTCATAAGATACTTCTAATGATTAGGTGAACACTTAACCTAAGCCTAGAGACTTAGAAGGGTTAATCATAGAATTAGGTCATGCCTTATGACTTAAGAAAATCACCTACCCTATAGCCTAAACCCAATCCATATGCACCTTCTCAAATCGAACATAGATTCAAATCAGAAACCACACCTCAAATTCAAATTCAAATTCCAAATCTATTTCCAAATTTGACTATGAATGATTGAAACCCCAAAATTAAATTCAAATCTTAAGACCCTTCCTAAGTCATATGAAACACCTTCATAAGCTTAGCAAAAACACCCTTTAAATCAAATCAAATTCAATTGATTTTTTTATAAATCAATTATTACTTCATTTATATTTACAAATATAAATAAAATTCATATCAAAATAATCAAAACTAAATCAAACTAAACCAAAATCACTTTTAAGCCAGATGGACCCACCTCCATGTGCTTAACCAAATTATCCTTTAAACCAATACAAACTCAATCAATTTTCTTATAAATCAATTGTTCCTTCATTTATATTCATAAATATAAATGAAAACCAAATTCAAATGACTAAAACTATATCTAAAACCAAATCCAAACTCAATATGATCCCTTTAAGCCAATTCTTTGGACTAAGTCAAGTTTCATCCAAATCAAGTCAAAACTAATGGATTTTCTCTTGAATCAATCATTCCTTCAATCATCCATCCAAATATAAATGAAACTTATAATCATCAAACCAAATTCAAGTCAACCCAAGTCAATCCTAACTTAGCCCTTTTGACTTGAGACTTTCAATTGAGCCAAAACATATTGGACTCCAAATTGATTGTAGTTGGATTTATATTTCAGTCCTAGGCTCACATATAATTCTCACTAAACCTAAATCAAGCCAAAACTAAACCAATTGACCAACTTAGGTCCACTTGACCCTAACTTAAAAGATCCATTTGAGCCAACTTCTAATCTAACCCAAATTTGATTGAACTAAGCTCGCCAAAACCTTCCATCATGACTGTTGAACATCCTAGGATGATTAATTACAATCAGTTAGGTCAAACCAAGTCAATTTGGTCATTTGACCAATTCAACCTTTAGCCCAAATGAAACCTAAACTAGCCAAAACCCATCATATACCAAATTTATTGAAACCTTTGATCCAAACACACTCATAATCAATGATTGAACATGACCAAACTCTCAATTGAGCCAAACCAACCCAAGTTAACTCAAATTGGCCTAAAAAAGCCAAAATGGGCCAAATCCCAATCTAACCCAAATTGATTGTAACAAATGGCTCAAGTTCATTCCAAATTGACTATTGAACTTGACCAAAGCCATAGTTGAGCCTAATTTAACCAATTGGTCAACTTGACCCAACCTAGCCCAAATTGACCTAAAGGGTCCAATTAGCCAAAATTCAAATTAAATCCAAATTGATTCAAACCAAAGGCTACGTTCATCTTTAATTAACCAATTGAACATGAATAAGCCCATAACCAAAGCCAATTTGACTAATTTTGGTCAAATTGGTCAACTTGACCTATTTGATTCCAAATGAGCCAAAATCAATCCTAAGCTAAATTAAACCAAATTGATCATACCAAAATACTTTAAATCATCATTTGAACCTAGCCTAAGCCTTTGTTCCATCCAATTTAACCAATTGGTCAACCTAACCCAACATGACCCAATGTGACCCATATGGCCCAAATTAAGCCAAATCCCTTGAAACTAAGCCATGACCCATTGGGGGCTGATCAAACCCAACCCAAACCCATTTAAGATTAGTCCAAAATCAACCCAACCCAATCAAATCCCTCATGGATCCTCCCCCACATAGGATTCCACCCAAACTCATTTAATTCTCCCCATCACATGCATTCAACTTCTCCATCCATGGCATTCAATGGAGCTGACTCCACAACCCCAAAAGAGGACTTTGGAGCTAAATCCAAAGTCCTTAATGAAGCCATCACCATCACACCCACCTCCCCCATCACTATTATTCAAATTTTTTCCATCCCCTAAAAAGTAAGAAAAGAAGCCTCATTCTAAGAGGTCCTAAGATCATTCAGCCCCCAAAAACTTCCCAAAGCCAATAGTAACCTTCTCCCTCTTAATTTGAGCCAAAAAGCATCAAAATTAAGCTTTTCCGATGAGAAAGTGGCATCCATTGGTGATCACGATATTTCAAAGGAAAGCAAAGGTTCAAACTCATTCCAAGGTTTCCTCTCACATTCAGAAGCTTGTTCGAGTCATCATCGCCTCCGAAAACCATCCCGACGAGGTAATTTCACCAAACTTTAGCCAATCATAGGATCTATTATTTATGATGGTTTTCACGTGATCTTAAGAATTTCACTTAGATAAACATTACAATTTTTATTTTATATCATTCCCATGTGAATCGGGAGGTTTTGGGTGAAGATCATAGCAAAAATGAGCCCAATCGGACAAAATTTCATCCAAAAGATGTAAAAATCCTGGTGGATGAATAGTAACCCATTCGCCTGAATTCCCATCATCCATCCGATCCCATCATTCAGGGATCGGACGATTGAGAGCTAGCACAGATCCATGCATTTTTTTCCCTTCAAATCTGGATTGTTTGATCAGCGATCAGATGGCTCGTATTGCATGACATTCTACGAGGCTTTCTCCTTTGGATCCGTAGATCGGATATAGACCTTCCGATCTGAGATTAGATGATCAGATCCGATCTGCGCATTGCTATTCCAAGCGACTGCATCGATGCGGCACCACGCAAGCCAATCGCGCAGCACCATGTGGTGCCATGTGCCACGTGAGACCGCACGATCCAATCGCACGACGTCGCATTGCCACGTCAGTGCTGCATGCACTGCTGAATGTGTTAAGTGGAAAATTATGGTATTTTCTGATTTTAAAAATTATTTAAAATACTCAAAACTTCAAAAATTCAAAAAATAAAATATAATACTTAATGACAAATTATAAATAAGGGATCGTTGGATTCGTATTTCTAAGAGGAATCCAATAAACCCAAAAGACCTAAATTTTACTATATATTTTGAGCTTAATTAGAGTTTTAATAAAAATAAAACTTCATTAATTAAACCAAAAATAAATTATAGATTAAGTTCAAATTTTTAAGGATTAAAATTAGGCTTAAAATCAACTTACCATAAAAATTTCAAGACAAAATGATGGCTGGATTGAAAGATATTGAATTTAGAAGTTCAAATGATCAATTTTAATTAAATAAATCAATATACCTTATAAAATTGGGTTAAATCAGCTGAAACTTTGGAAATACATAATGAATCCTAGAAAAATCTAAAAAATACAAATGAGGACTCTTTTTAAAGGTATTTTAGAGAAAAATCCAAGAAAATGATTATTAATTAATTCTGAATGGTAATTTTTGCTTAATTAAGGTTTAATTAAAAACTTAATTATCCTAATTACTCTTTGATTAATTATCCAATTAATCTCAAAATTTCCAAAATATGTTTAGGGGGGATAGCCTTTGCCTCCCCTATTTTTCTTGGAATTATTTGGATAGTTAATTAGGAAAATTGATTAATTAAACCTTAATTACTCTCTTATCTTAATTAATAATAATTTAGCAAATGAACAGTAACTTAATCCACTAATTAATCTTATTGTTGTCTATTTACAGTGAAGAATCTTAAGGAAATGGTTTTGGTTATTTCGTATGACCATTTCATTAAGCCTCTTCATTTAATATCAATTAATTAAGGATGAAGTAATTAATTAACCTTTTGATTAACTAACTTAATTAGGATGTGAGCTATTTGAGAGCTTAATTAATTGAAAGGAATTAGTGATTGGGATTGAGACCTTCTCTTGATCCCTCTCTCTAAGTTAATTTCAAAATCTTAATTAAAGATATTCAAAGGTTTTAATTAATCAATTAATGGCTTAATTAAAATTAAATTATTTTTAAAATCCAAATCACCTTTAAATAACTTAATCAATTTTGGGTAGCCCTTTAGATGTTTAATAGTCTAAAGAAATGCAATGAAATTATGGTTAGCTTACATGTGTAAGAATATCATAAAAGTAATTAATTAATTCACTTAAACCTAATTAACTATTAATCATGAGCCAATTGCATTCATTTCTTAGGAACATTGCTAATTTACTTTTCATGTGGTTGCATCTCATACTAGCTCATCATTATTTAGTTAATTAGCTTAAGGTGATGGTAAGGGTTTAATTAGTTAGTTTAATTTATACCAAACTTCCATAAAATCAACCTAATTGCATTTAACTAAAAATTAACTCACTCATGGGAATGAGATTAGGTTGGAAACCTCTTTCATTTCCTAAATCAAATCAAACTTAAGATTAAAATAACATTAAAGAACTTTGGTTTATTTTAAATAGCCTTATTTAGTATGATTGTCCTTAAGAATTAATTGGAATGAATGAGATCATGTGCTTATGTTCCTTTATTTCTTTCCAATCATGTTAAATATTGCTTGCCATGTGTAATCATGCATTCATTTCTTTTAAAATTAACTAAATGAAATGGTTTCTTTTATGTCAAATTGCACGTGTTGATTTAAATTAAAAATAGG
Organism: Cymbidium sinense; assembly: GCA_021442155.1. Classification (NCBI taxonomy): domain Eukaryota; kingdom Viridiplantae; phylum Streptophyta; class Magnoliopsida; order Asparagales; family Orchidaceae; genus Cymbidium; species Cymbidium sinense. Next base: position 53,928,087 of record CM038223.1, on the reverse strand, counting down.
TGGCTATTATTACTATTAAACCAAAAGTTATTTTTAAAACCCATAAGTCAATTATAATAAATGGAGTGATGTTAATTATAAATATCTATAAGTTTGCATATGTTGATAATATAAGATATGAAATATAAAGCTCTCTTTCTTGCCTTATATGGATTTGCATGGGATTTATAAATGTATAGTTTATTTGAAAAGAACACAACACTTGTCTAAATCTACTCCTATGCATCTGCATGCTAAGACTTAAGAAGAATTTCATATCACATATGTAAATCATATAATCAAATCAAATATGACTTCTTGCATGACTTCTCATTTTTGTGGTTCTTTTTGTACATTCATATGTATATAAGAAAAGTGGTATATTAGTCTAGACATCCTGCGAGGCTTTAAGTAGCCTAAGTTCTTGTACATTACTCGATGTAACAATGGTGTCGTACTCACTTAAAACTCTTATACATATGTATGTATAATATAATCAATGAATATGAAGCATGAATCAAATAAATCAAATGAAACTTTTGCATATGTTTTTCCTATTCTTACAATTGCTTATACATCTATATGTATATAAGAAAAGTGGTATATTAATCCATCCAGTGAGGCTTTAGGTACTTTAAGTAGGTCTTTACCTTACCGGTGTTGAACAATGTGCATTCACTTAAAACTCTTATACATGTGAATGTGTACTTAGCTAATGGATTAAGAAAATCCCCATTTTTATTAAAAAGATACACATTCATAATTCAATCAAATGAAATATTTAAATTCCAAACACACTTCTTGCATTCATCATTTAAGTGTGCTAAGACATATATTATATGTTTAGTATGCTTAAAATTTAATCATATGCATGATATACATGATGGAAAGAAATGAATAAACATGTGTTATGTGATAATAAATTCTAATTAATCTTAAGATGCATTTCTTATTAAATAAGTCCATTTAGAGTGAACCTAAACTTAAGGTTAATTGAAACATGTAATAAACCATTCACCAAAGAGAATCAAGCTAATTAATTTGCTTTAGAAGTGACTTAATGTGGGGATGAAAGAGGGGTCCCCTCTCTTTCTTCTCTTTATAACACTTAGTTGTTAAATGTAAGCCAAATGAAATAAAAGAAAACATTAATTAAAACTTGTAAATTAACTAAGCAACTTAAAGTAAAACCACCCTTTAAATTAAATCTTTCTACACTTAGAAAATTCTAACTCTAAAGCCTAGTTAGGACATACCACACAAGCCTTAACACACACATTAGAATTAAGTCACCACTTCTAGCTTTATGTTTGGGCAGTACATGGTTTGATTTATCTTTTTTTTTGTGATGTATTATTTTAGACTGGATGTTAGGGTGTATGTGTGTATACGGATGTTAGTGATATTAGCTAATCATGTTTTCTATAGAGGGTTGTGCTAAAGGGGTTGATGTAATAAAAATATAAATACTTTTGTAGGTACTTAACCCCAAAGCATAACTCAAGCTAGATATTTTAATTACCCATGGGGTGCTAAGTCCAAATTATTCATATAACAGTTTGGGCTATATGGTGTGTTTAGCTAACCTTTGTATTGCATGTGTAGTTAAATTTACTTTTTCATTTAAATATAATTTTATAATTAGGAATTAGGATTAGTGTTATGGGGATTTGGTGAACAAAGGGCTTCTTGGGAGGCCCCTGATACCTTTGAAGCAAGCACATTAAAATTATGTCAAATAAATAAAGAAGGATGAAGAATAGCATTTATCATTTGTAATTATAATTATTCTTTACAATTAGTTGTATAAGGGTAGTGAGCTTACTACCCATATTTTTTTGACTGCACCGCAAAGACCTCTTATTCTTTTGTGATATCTTTATAAAATTGTTTGATATTTTGTTTTGCTTGTGCATTAGAAAAAGTATGTCTTTTCATAGTTTATTTATGATTGGTGATTGTTGTGTGACCTAGATGCGAATAGGCTCTTGGGATAAAAATTAATTTTTTTTAATCCAAACTAACAGCTCATAACTAAATTTTCTAAAATAACTCATAACCTCACACAAAAGCCTAGGCATTAAATCAAGATAATAAAATATTTAGTAACCCCTTAGCTGAATGGTTGAATGTTTCACAACACGCATATCATATTATTTCGCTCTTGAAAATAGGGGATTTCCATCCTTGCCAGATAAAGAAAAGGCTTGACTTTTGAGAGCCTATGATGGAAAACACCTCTTTCTCCTTTTGATTTGACCTATAATCAACTTTATGCATTTTGGCATACAAATCCCAAAGATTTGTCAAAATAAAGAGTCCAAAATCAAATAAAATTTGATAAAATTTGCAGTTGAACATCATCATACCACTCATGCTCTAGTTAGGGAGTGGGTTTAAGGACTTTAGCTTCTTCTCTAAATAAATAATAGCCTAGCCATCTTGCAAAGCATAAGACTTGATCGCATGATTTTAAAAGTGTATGAGGAGTTAGCTGGCTGCCACTCCAGGCGGTTATAAGTCTAGTAGTCGGGTGGTTTACCCTCTCTTATGGAGGTAAACAATATACCCACTTTCACCTTAGATATAGGTCGTGCTTTGGAGCTCCCTAGATTTAGGATCCAAGGTCATTATTTCTCTTTGGGGCTACAAGCATAAATCCTCACCTCTTAGTATTTTCACAATCTTGTGTTGGATTATAAGTCCTACTAATAAAATTTTAACTCAAATAAATAAATCTCATCAATTTCAAATATATAAAGCCCAATTATAGGGTATATTGGAATGCTCACTAGTTCTAGTATTATAAGCACCCTACTTATCATTTGACTTCCAAAAAATAAGTCTCTCCTTTTGAACTTTCTCAATTAATTTTCCTAATATAACCAATCCTTTGATAGTCTAACCTTTAAATCTTTGGAGACCCTAATTATCTACTTTAATCGAGAGTATTCTTAAGGGAGCTCATTCCTTAGGGTGTAATTAATTGTGGGGACTTGCCTCTATAGGGAACTTAACAGACCCGGCTTAAAATAAACCCTATGTTACTTTTCTATGTAAAGTAGGGAAAAATCTCTAGTACATTCAAAGACACATCATGCCTTAGGAGTCCTTATTAGGTGATTAGGTCCATTATAGGGTGGCGATTTCTATCTTTTGATATAGTGCATCATTGCTTAATGTTGTACCCGATCACTTCAATAAGTACCTCCTAAGATCTGCGTGGTGCCCCACATCCAAAAATAAACACCACAGATATGTCTTAACTAGGCTTTAAGATTATAATTATCTAAGTTTGGAATGTTCAAGTTACACATGAGGAGGTTTTCACTTCAAATCATAAAGAGGATTTGTAAATTTTGATTTGTATGTTATTTTATTTCATTTGATATTTACTTATCATCTAATTGTTATAAAGAGAGGAAGGAGATTTAACCTCCTTCATCCCTACACTAAGTTACTTTCTAAAGAGTGTATTATTACAATTTTAGTTTCTTTTAGTGAATGGTTTATTAAATATTTTTATTAATTCTATATTTGGGTTAATCATAAAGGATTTTATACAATATGGAAGATATTTTAAGATTAATGAAATTGAATTACCATGACATAGATGATGTCACACCATTCCTTTTATCATTAGCAACATGCATATGATTTTGAACTTAGAATACCTGTACATGTAATGTATTTTGGCACTCTTAGATGATTATGAATGCATATACTTTTAGTAGAAAAGAGAGATTTTTATTCTTTAGTTAAATACACATACACATGTTTTAAAGATTTAAGCAAGTGCGTCCCGTTGTTTAAACCATCGAAGTGAGATAATCTAAGACCTCCTTGGGGCTACTTAAAGCCTCATATTTTTGAGATGTCTAGACTATATACTTGCTATCTTAAATACATATGAATGTTTACACAACTATGAGAATGAGAATCATGCAAAATATTGTATGTTAATAAATTTATTTATTCATATAAAGTAAAATTCTATCCAAATTCTAGTATATGTACACATAAAAATGAAATCAAGTAAGTACATGTCATTGTTAACTAGGGAAGTGAAATAATCTAAAACCTCGGTGGGGCTATTTAAAGCCTCGTATTTTTGAGATATCCAGACTATATACTTACTAACATTCAAACATATGTAAACATACACGTGAATCATGAAAATAAAATAATACTTTAACATGTTTAAGTTATAAGCAAATTTAAATCATATAGAATATTCATAACCAACATCAATTCAAATCATCATTTATAATTTTGAAAATTATTTTGGAATTTATTAGTGATAACAGCCACACAAATGATAGGATTAATCCAACACATGCAACTTAACACACAATTAAATTTAATTGATTCCTTTATTTGAAAACATGAATGAATCATGTCAAATGACATACAAAATTTATAATGATTGAAATGAAATAATCAAACGCTTTTTTCCATTCGACTACTTTAATTCCTAAGGATAATCATATTAAATAAAATCATTTAAAATCAACCAAAGCTTCTTATGGAATTTGATGTTTATGTTCGAATTATTAAACTTAAAGAGGAGAAATAATATTTGCTATTTTTCCCCTCATCCCATGTGAGTGATTTAATGTGTTTAAGGAAAAAGTAATTAAATTAATTTTATGGGTCAATTAAGTTCAAATCATTAAGAAAATGATTTAAATTTTCCTTTCATATGCTTCTTAATTTGATTAACCATTCAACCATGAGCTTCCAATGATATGCAAATGAGAAATTAAAATTGCAATGAACTTAGGGACCTAATGCAATGAATCTCATTATTAAGAATTAATTAAATTAAAGAATAATCTAATTAAGTACTTACATGGTTTCCCCATACTCATGGGTTAACCATATGTTCCTTAAGGGTCTTTATATTATTAAACACATAAAGAAGAACCCACAAATTCAAATTAAATTATTTGATCTAATTATCATTTTAATTTGGTTTAATTAAATCATTAATTGCTTAATCATTCTATAATTAATTTATAAGTTAATTATCCCTCTTAAATGAAATGGATTCAGGGAAACAATTAGGAAAGATGTCCTAACCATTCCCCTTCATCATTTCACCATTAATAGCTATTAATAATCATTAATAATCAAAATTTTACTATTTAATAATTTTAATAATTATTAAATTAACTAGTGTGAGTAATTAAGGTTAAAATTCCAAATTCTCCTAATTACCTTGCCAATAAATCTCAAAAAAATTATGAGAGGTAGAGAACATCCCAAAGAATCAACACATCTAATTTAAGATCAATTGGTTAAGTAATTAGGGATTAATTAAGGTGATTATGAAAAACTTCAAACCCTAATTTAGTATTATTTACTTTTCAAATATTAGAGGTTTTATTTTTATTAAATTTTTTTCTATTTACCATTTTCAAAATGGGTTTACTTGTATTTTTAAGATTTTTTTATAATTAGTTATAATTTTTCAAAGTTTTGAGTGATTAATCATATTTTTAATCCCTAATTAATCTCCTAACCAGTCACCGCCATGCAGGAGTTGATGTGGCGTCGCTTACCATGTGGCGCAATGGGATAGGTCTCTTAAATTGCCCCTAGTGATGGGTGACTCATCGATGGCGAACGTAGTGTCATCCATGATGTCTGATCTCAGATGAGATGATGGGGATTAACATCGTGATATATAATGGATTAAATTAAAATAACTAGTGGATTAAATCACGATAGTCCATTCTAATCACGCAAAATGGATGACGGATGATCCTTCATCCCCCGAGTGATGGAAGACAGACATCGTCCACCCTCTTCTACTCAATCTGAGCTTGTCGAAGCTTGTGAGGCATCGGGATAGACTCCAAAACATTTAGGGAAGAGATCTAAGGAGATCCTATGGTGGAAATTGCATAAAATTGTAAAATCTTTCACAAATGACCAACTCTTATTAGATTTTCTGTTGCTAAATTTACCGAGATCAAGAAGAGCCCAACAACTAGGTAGCTTGCCTTGAAGAGAGAAGCCATGTTGAGAAGCTTCGTGAGTTGCCTCGATGATAGCTCTATGGACCAAACATCACTGCAACAATCATCAGAATTGGTCTAAGAGTGGTCTCCGGGGCTCAAATCGACCGGGAATCAATTTTTTGTGACTCGCTGGAGCTTTGGGAAGGTGTAAGAGAAGTTAATTGAAGTTTGGAGAGGTTTGAGTGGGTTGATAAGAGGTGGCTTCTTTCTTTAAGTCTCGGTGATGGGGAGCATAAGAGAATTCGGGGATACTCGTAAACTCTCATGGAAGCTCTCTGTGTGGTTTTAATTGGATGGGGAGGAGTAAACACTCCTCCTTAATTGATCTGATGGCTGGGATCAATTCAATTTTTGGCAATCGTCTAGCTGGCATAGGCGACCGGAGGTGTCAGTGATGGGCTGAGGTGGAGGGTCTTGAGTGGCTAGAGGAATGACAGGAGCTGAGGTGGTGTGTACCTCCAGCCCCAAGTATGTCAATGGGAAGACATGGGTTAACTCACCCTCTCTTGACCCATGACTGAACCCAAACAACTTCTCGTGAGTCGCTATGTCCAAAAGGGATAAAGGTGGCTACCAAGGGTTGATGGGTAGGTGAGACCATCTAAATGGGGATTTTATCTCATTTGGATGGATTTTTCCAATGGGTTTTGGCCTAATCCAGGTCAACCATGGGTTGGGTTCATTTGGGTAGACCCATGGTGACCCAAGAATGGGTCATGCCAAGTTTGGTTGGGTCTTGAGTTGGTTTGAATGGGTTTGGCTCAATTTGACCCATATGGGTCACATTGGGTTCATTTGGGTAAGGTTGACCAATTGGTCAGATTGATGGTTTTGGTAAGTTCATATGATCATTTGGAGTGTATTGGTTCAATTGGTTTGGTTTAATTTGAAGTAGATTTGATTTTGACTCATATGGGTCAAATGGGCTAAGTTGACCAATTTGGTCACATTTACTAAATTGGCTTGGGTGGAGGGCTGATTTAGGTTCAATTGATTATTTGAGAATGATTGTAAGTATTGATTTGAATTTGAGAATGATTTAGTTTTAGGTCAAATTAGGCTAAATGGGTCAATTGGGTTCCATTGTAGGTTGGATCATGTTCAACAATCAATTTGTGATGGATTTGAGTTATTAGTTTTAATTAATTTCATTTAGGATTTGATTTGACTCAGTTTGTCCCTTTAGGTCAAATTGGGTCAATAGGTTAAGTTGGCTTGGTTTGATCAAATTGATGGTTGATTTATGTTCAAGGATCAATTTATGCTTAGTAGGAATCATTGGTTTCAATTGATTTGAATTGGAGTGAAATATGGTTTATTTTGATCCATGAGTTACTTGGGTCAACTTGGGTCAAGTGATCAAATTGGTTTGGTTTGACCCAATTGATTGAAATTGAATAATCAAAGATGATCAATAATCATTGTATAAGAGATTGGATGGGTTGATTCAATCTAATTTGGGTTGGATTTAGATTTGGATCAAATTGGTCATTTATGTCACTTTGGGTAAAGTGGACCAAATGTGTCAATTGAGTTGAATTGGGTTGAATTAGGTTGGGTTGAGTTTGATGATTGATTTATGATTGATTGATGGCTTTGATTGTAGTTGATTTGGACTCAATTGGATTTTGGCTCACTTGGACCCTTTAGGTCAAATGGGATAGGTTGGGTTAATTGAAATGGTTTGGATGGATTGGTTTGCTTGTGGGTCTTGGAAGGGTTTGAGATAGAAGTTTGAATGGTTGGAGTGCTTTTGTGAAAATTGATTGGACTTGATTCAAATGAATAGGCTTGAGTCATAGGATTATTATAGGATTGATTTAGGTTAATGGTTAAATTAATTTGGCTTAGAACTTGGATATGAAACAAAATTTGATTAAGGTTGATTGTATTGGTTCATGGTTGGTTTTGGATAAGTGAATAAGCATGAGTTTTGGTTTAAACCATAGGATAGGTAGGACCTATTTTCCCTAAGGCATTACTTAAGCTTAAGGTATACCCTCCTTAAATCTTTAGGATTTGGTTTATCGCTCCCTTAATCACTAGAAGTGTCTTATGGCTAGGGAAACATTACTTTCTAGAAGATTTCTATATCTAAGATAAGGAGGATGAGCCCTCACTCCAAAAGTGAGGTCAACAACAATCAAAGTAAACAAAACAATCAAACATTAATCACGTGAAATAATAAAAGGCTGGTATGGATGAGTATCGATGTACACCCCGTAAAAGAAAATAAATTGGGTAGCGAAGCTCTACTCTTATACAACCTGGATTATAATTTATAATGAAAATAAAGCTATGGGGGTCATAAATTCCTTTTTTTTCTTATCTTTACCTCTTGGGTTGGATTACTCTAGGCTTCATAGGGCCTCCTAGATCTATGCCTTCTAGCCACTGCTCATCCTAAACCTCATAGCATTAATCTTAATCTTATTATAAAATAATATTTTTGTGAAAGGAAAATCTAACTGCACATACAAGATAATGATTAGCTTAACAAGCATGCAAACCAAGTAGTTATATTTCATACATTTAGACTTAGCACCCTACCATGGGTAACCAAGCCTGCTTGTCCTAATGGAACAAGCTTAAGGACTTTAAGCAGCACCTACAAGAAAAGGGCATTTATAATTTTATTATTATAGTAATCCTCTAAGCATAATCTCCTATAGAAAGTATCATTAGTCTAACAAAAATGTCCTACCATCCAGACTAATGTACAAACAATCATAATATTTAGTCCAAAATATTATATCATAAAACAAAACACATCACCACAATAATCATCGTCCTAACCTAATATAAAGATCGATGACTTTGTATTCAAATGTGTGTGTTCAAGCCAAGTGTGTTTTGTCTTAATTGGACTTTAGAGTTAGGATTTTCTAATGATTGAATGTTCAAATTTCTTATTTGTGGTGGTTATACTTTAAGTTGTTTAAAATTTAGAAAAGATTTTAAATTATATGTTTTCTTATTTGTTACTTAATTATAATTTAATATTATAAAGAGAAGAAAGTGAGTTGATTCTCTTTAATCCCTACCTTAGGTTGATTCTAAAGAATGAACTTTTATAACTTTTAAGTCTATTAATGAAACATTCATGAAATTTAATTAGCCCTATATTTGGATTTGACTTAATGAGTGTTATTTAAATAAGAAAGACATCTTAAGTTTTTTGTGGCCAAATCATAATCAAATGAGTAATATTTCATTATCTTAGCTTTATTATCAATATATATCACTATTTTACTTTACTTCATTTTGATTGAATACATCTACATATATCCTATATATCTATATATTTCTTCTAAACACACTTGAAGTATGAATATGCATGAATTTTATAGTGAAAGGAATTTCATTTAGCATTTATACACATGTATGGGGTTGTAGGAAACTATATAAGTATGTACCTTTGTTAAACTAGAGAAGTGAGGTTATCTAAGATCTCCTTAAGGCTACTTAAAGTCTCGTGTTATCGAGATGTCCAAATTATATACTTATTAGCCTAAATACACGTACATAAATATATGGATGAAATTATGAAAGGTTGCAAGTTATTATTTTTTTAAGCATGAAAGACAAGTAACTTTATTTTGCTTTATTATTTATAATAAAATTTGTGTATACAAAGCTTGGATCTAAATTATTTGATTAACAGCTAGCATATGATTATTATTTAACGAGAGAAAATAATTTAAAATTTATTAGTGATAATAGCCACACCATATATTTATATCTTTCCACATCATAAAATCGAACGCAATATATATCTTTTTAAATTTGAAACATGAATTTATGAAATATATGGAATGCAAATTTGTGATAATTGAAACAATATAATTACATTATCAAATGATTCATTTGGCTTCAATAAAACTTAAGGACAATCATATTAAATAACTATACTTTAAGCCTAATCAAAGTCTTTTTAGGACTTTAGCTTTATGGTTTTGAGTTATTTAATCCTAAAGAGTAGAAACAACAGTTAGTCTTCAACCCATATCTATGTTTGTTTGTTAATAAATTTAAAGAGAATTTAAATGGCTTTTATGAATTAATTAAGTTTGGCCCATTAATAGCCCATTTAATTACCCTCCTAAAAATCTATTAATTTGATTATTTATTAAACAAGAGCCCACAAATCATGATGATATGCTTCAAAAATAAAATTTGCAATGTCTTAAGGATTATAAAGCAATTAAGCTCATGTTTAATAAATAATTGAATCAAGAAGATTGAGCTAATTACTTTTATAATTCCCATACCAATGGAGAATCATAATTTCATTAAAGGTCCTTATATTAACTAAGCACATAAGGAGGGTCAAATAATCATATTTTTATTAAATGAGTTAATTATGATGATTTCATATTTAAATTTCATGTAACCATTTAATTATTATTTTTTATTATCCTTATGGTTATAATGATTAATTAACACTCTTTAATTAATTTATAATTTTCTTAATCTTAATAATTACTTAATTACATAAGAGAGATAATTTAGGTTTAAAATTTTGATTCTTTTAATCCATTTGAGAAATTAGCCCAAGAAAATTATGGGAGGTAGAAGTTATCCCATATATTCAACATGTCAAAACTCAAGTTAACTAACCAACTGATTAGGGTTTAATTAAGATAATTAGTAAAAATTTGAAACCCTAATTAGTCACTGTTCATTTGGATGAAAATTATGGATTTTTTTTTTTTTTGGATTCTCCTCTATCTAAGCTTTCCATTGAGGGTTTATTTACATTTTTTTTATTTTTTTACAATTAGTAATGCATTTTAAAGTTCTGTGGAATTAAAGTAATTAATTACTGCTTAATTAAATTTAATTTAATTACTTTTATAATTTAATGTGATCCAAATGGTATAATTAATTTTAAGATCACTCATGTTTATTAAAGTGATTTGAATTATTTTGATGAATTTTCATAATTTTTATATTTTTTAATTATTTAAAAATAACTAATTGCCTTAAAAAAATTAATAACTCTTAAATTAGAAAGCTAATTAACTTGAAATTTTTATGATAGGTAGGCAAGAAAATTAAATTTATTTTTAAAATTTTCAAGTTGATTGGTTTAGTATTTTAAGAGTAATTAAAGAAATATATATTTTACTAAAACTCAAATTACTCCTAAAATATACATCCAAATTTGGGATTTTTAGGTTCATTGTATTTCTCTTAAAATGATGAATCCATAGAGCTCTATATGTATTTTTTTAATTTAATATTTTATTTGTTATGATTCTTTGAACTTTCGGGTCAGATTTAAAGGAATAAATAAAAAATGAGATCTAATCATGGCCATCCATTCTATCCGAGTAAGATGAAAGACCTGGTGGTTGCCTCCCTCATGGGAGGAGACCAAATAGGGTTAGATGAATGAGATCTATTCAAAACATCATCGGATCTCATGATCTTTCACTGATCTAAGTTAGAAATTGCTTTATTTCACATAGCGCAATTGAAAGAAAGAGAGTGCAATGGGATCTAAATAAAAAGTCTACATTCGGGAAAATTTTTCACTAAACACAAACACCAATGGTTGATCTAAAGTTTAGAGAAGTTACCTCACCGAAGCTCACATTTGGTGGATACTAAAAGATCTCCTCGGATCTTCTCTTTTGCCTCCCTATTGAATGCTCCGGCCACTGTGCACCACCACTCATTGCTAGAAATAGGTGGCTCTTAGACTTAGAGAGCACAAAAGGTGGGGAGAGGGGTTTTCTTTTGGTTGGGAGGAGGTGTGTGTGTGTAATTTTTGATATGTTATCATGAAAAGAAAAGGGGTATGTAGAAAACTCTCTTTCCTTTTCCTTCAAGCCCTCCCATGTAAAATATATATATATAAACTCCATTTTTTTCCTTCATGCCCTCCCATATATATATATATATATATATATTCCTCATGCTCTCATCCCTCTTTCTTTACTCCCTTGTGTTTGGTGTTCTCTTTTCTTTATTATATCTAAAATTTTGAATGGATTTGTCGTATGGGGAGGTGAGTGAACTCATTTTGGGTTATGACTTGAGTTGACTCAACTTAACCAAATTAAGTTACATTGAGTCAAATGAGTCTTATTTGCCCAATTGATTTAACGTTAAGATTAAACTATATTAAAATAATTATTTATAATACCTATGATTAATTAATGTGATTTAACTTAAGCCTAAATCAGCTCAATTTAACTTAAATAAGTGAAATTAGGCCAATTTAGGTTCACTTGGATCTATAGGCCAAATTGACCAAATTTGACAAATTGAATTCAAATGAGAGTTAAAATGAGTTTAATTAAGTTTTAAAAGTGATTTAAAATAATTAATTTAATATAATTTATTTTGATTTCATTTTAATTTTTAAAATTTTTTTTTAATTTTGGCTTGATAGTCTCATATAGGTCAATTTGGGTTATATTGACCAATTGACCAAATTAATTAAGTGCCATTGAGAGTTGAATCATATTCAATAATCAACTCAAAAATAATTTTAAGCATTAATTTGGTTTACTTTAGGTTGAGTTAAGTTTTGATTTAAACTCATTTTTTATCAAAATTAGGATTCACTTGGGTTAAATGACCAATATGACCCAAATTGAAGTGTGTTCAAGCTTCAATTATGTTTAATTAAGTATTTGAAATGATATAAAGTAATTGATTTTAATTAATTTGGATTTGATTTTGATTTAAACCTATTTTAGGCCAATTTAGGCTTATAGGGTTAAATCATGGTTTACCTGGATGAAATGGCGAATTTAATCAAATCGAACCTAAGAAAAGTTTAAATTATGCTTAAATATAATTTTAAAGTATTTTGAAATATTCAATTTAAATTAATTTTAATTTATTTTGAGTTTAGGTTCAATATGGCCAATTTAGGTTTATTCAAACCATGTGAACCAATTAGGCCATTTGAGTCATCACTAGATTAAAAATTAATTATTTTAGTATTCTATTATATTGATTTGATAAATATAAGCATTTAGTATGACTTAAATTGATCAAATTTTGATTTGTTTGATTTTTGGATTGGTGGGGCTCATATGGGTCAACTCTATGTCAGATGACCTGTTGACTACTTTGAACACCATTTGAATTTATTTTTAGGTTCATTTATACTTATGTATTGATTCTATGCCTTTAGTTTGATTTGATTTGATTTAGTTGTAATTTTTCAGGATTTTCTTGAATTTAGCTGATTTTGAGCCCAAATGGTTTGATTGAGTTAATCAAACTCAATTATCTTAATTCAGGTTTAGTTGAATTCATATTTCATTTTAATTTATACTTTAGTTGAGGTTGTGCACTTAACCATTAATCATAGTATCCTAAGAGCCTAATTAGGAAGCTCCTAATCGAAGGTCAGAGATCTTAATTTTCTGAGATTAATGAATCTCGCTTGAGGTTAACAGAGAACCATAGTGCCTAAATTAAATTGTAGATCTAAGAGGTGGGTTGTTAACCTCACTAAAAGTGAGGCCAACACAATCCAGGCTAAGAAAATTTTGGAGCAATTTCAGATGTATTTTTATCTATACAAAACTCACAAATTGTATATAAAATTATAAATTATACATTTATTAATTAATATTAATTAATATAATATTACTAATGATAACTTATTTCTTGGTAATAGAGATTCAATGATCATTTTTTTTCATGAGTAACATTTAGAGATAAAGGAGAGCTAAGATGATTAATAGAGGATGAGAGAGAGAGAGAGAACTAACATTCTACAAAACACTTTAAATGCATGACTCAAGAATTTTACTTTATGAATGTTGTGTTTATGCTTTTGCTAACATTATTTTGTTAGTGTGGTTACAATTTTATGATTTATGATTTTCATTGTGATACTACAAGTCTTCTAAATGTTTAATAATAGTTTGTAAATTTCATGTAGGTAATTAAATTATATTGTTTGCTTGATTGTGTATATCGTGGGTAATTTGAATATGCATATTCAAAGTACTCATTTTTGGCTTAGTTTCATAGTAATTAAAATTATAATTGGTTGGCAAATTTTTGTGCTTGTCATCATCAACAATAACAACAACAAGTCTTTATCTCACTACATGAAGTTAGCTACATGAATCATTCTTCTCAATTATATTCTATTAAATATCACATTCTCATTTAATTCTAAGAAAACAGTGTCATTTTTTATACTTCATAACCAAGTCATTTTAGGTCTACCTCGGCCTTTCTTAACATAGGCCAAATCTAATGCATATATCCTTTTAAGTAGGTCATCGACTGGCTAATGTTTTATGTAACTAAACTATCTAAGGCGCCTCACTCTAATTTATCAGTCACTTCTGCTACTCCAACCTTTTCATGTATATATTCATTTCACATTTTATCTCTAAGTGTAAAGTGGCTTATTCACCTGAGCATTCTCATCTTTACATCACTTAACTTAATTTTATGCATCTATTTTAATGGCCAACATTTTTCTTCATAAAGCATTATAGGTGATAAGTGAAAAAGTTCAATGAAATTAGCATGTATTTTCAAGTAAAAAAAATTTATTATTTTATCATTTATTTTTATAATTTAAAGCATTTATGATAGGAAATTTCTAATTGAATGAAAAAAGAAGAATCAAATGCAAAATCGTGGAACATCACCTAGGGGCTACATTAAAAAGTTGTGCAAAAACAAAAAAGATAGTGCTGAGGCACCAAATTTGCATCGTCGTGCGCCAGATCTAGTGCCATGACGTTATATTACAGTGTTGAGGTTCCAGGACCAAAAATTTGAAACCAAAAGTCACAGACAATAGCGTCATGATGCCATAGATCCAATGTTGAGGTGTTACGGCCCGAACAGAGCAGCTTCAGTAGTTCCATAAAGTAGTTCATGTAGTTTTCAAAGCGATTTCAAGGAGGAACAGAGTTAAAACTAGTAGATGGTCCTAATGGCTATAAATAGGTGGTGTTAAGCGGTGTTATAAAATTGTTTGGCAAGTGAGAGTCCTAGTGTGTGTGTGTGTGTATGTGTGGAGTGTGTGGAGTGTGTGAAGGAGATTACACTCAAGAGATCAAGGAGAAGGACACATACCAGGAAGAGAAAAAAAAAATTCAGTACACTATTTCCTTTTTCTTTATATTTTTTAGTAATTCTTACACATGTTTATGTATTGTATTTGTGTTTTATTTCCTAAAATAAAAAGTGTGTACTCTAGATTTATGTGAGCTTTGAATGTTTTTTTCTTGCATCAAATTTTAAATTTGGAATGTTATAAGAAAATTGTTCGAGTTTTTATGTAAATATGTTTTGATTCCTTTTACAATAATTTACTTATAATTTGGTCAATTGTAATGTTAAAATTAATTGTGAACTAGAGATATTGATAAAGTCTTTGAGAAATAATAGAGAGGAACAAATGAATGTAATAAACAAGTATCTATGATATGCTTATTTTTAAGATCTGTAGTCATTTGAAGGGAAATAGAGAAAATGTAACCCGACAAAATTTAATTGGGGCTAGGCAAAAACTTTATTAAATGGATTGATATGGTTATATTGATCTAGGTGTAGACAATATAACATTTATGTTCTTAACTGACACTACAAGCTTTGAAACTAAATTCAATGTTAATTTAATCTAGATAGACTTCAAAATTTCATAAATTCATAATACTTTTTTTACGTCATATTGATTTTAAAAATATATATTAGCGCTATATAACAAATATTTTTGTATTATCAATTAATTGGATAAAATCGAGGCTAATAATAGATTAATACTTAACTTAATAAGATTTTTAAATAGATCTTTGTGGAAACAATACTCTACTCATCAATATATTACTTGAACGACATGTAAGCTTGCGTATATTATTTTAGCCAGTTAGTAGGTCTCACCACCATCTTATAAAATATTTTCTAAAGTTTAAGCGGTACTTTCTATCACACAGTAGGCCTAACGCATTCTTCCACTTCAACCATCTAATTTGGATTCTACTAATGACATCCCATCAATTTCACCATCACTTTGAATAATAGACGTGAGATATCTAAAACATTCACTCTTTTAATGATTTGATAACTTATTATTACAATCCCATCACTTGATCTAATATTATTAAAATTATACTCATATATGCGGTTTTAAATCTACACAAACAAAATCTTTTAGACTATATGTGTGAATTCCATAATATAAGTTTTTCTCGAATTCCCTCTTTAATCTTATCAACTAGAAGAAAATCATCAACAAAAAAATATACACCATGGTACATCCTGTTATAAATATCTCATAAGAACATCAAAACTAAGGCAAAAGAATATAAGCTTAAAGCTATTTGATGTAATCCAATTGAAGTAGTAAAATACTTGGTCAATCTTCCTTGTGTTTGAACACAAATAACAACTCCAATATACATATCATTAATGATTTGAATATATGCAATATTAACTCCTTTCTTTAATAGAACTCTCCAAAGCACATCTTTTGGGACTTTATCATTTACTTTCTTTAAGTCAACAAATATTATATGTTGATTCTCCTTCCTCTCTATATTTCTCCATCAAATCTCTCAACAAATGTATAATATCCATAGTAGACTTACACAGCATGAATCCACTTTAGTTTTGCATAACATACACTCAATTACTCTCTCCTATAATTTCAATGATGGCACATTAACTTAATTTCTCTATAATTTGTATATTCTTTGTGTATCACCTTTATTTTTAAGAAAAATAACCAACAAATTATTTCTACACTAATGTGACATCTTTTTAGTCTTTAAAATAATATTAAAAAATTTAGTAAGTGAAAAAATTCTTGATCTTCCCAGCAATTTCACACTTTTGTTGAAATATTAATACTTTTTATTGCTTTACAATAATTTTATTTAAAGCTTCTTCAAGTTAAAGTTCAAATTTACAAATAAGATGATAAAAAAAAATCTCTATGTTCTTTTAGGATATTAAGTTTGTTAAAGTCAATCATATTCTTACATATTTCATTAAAAAGTTTGTTAAATATCTCATTCACATGTATTGGTTATCCAATTCTACAGAAAGTACTTTTGATATTCACCCTCTCTTCACTTGAATTAAATCTTTATTTCTCTCATCTCTTTACATTGCTAACTTAGACATCTTTCTTTTTTTAGTATAAGATATATTATTTAAATTACTAAATGTTAAATTTTTGCATCACATTTTGTTTTCTTAGAATCCCTGCTAGCAACTCTACCATCTTTTTTAATTCTTTGATTTTACATTTAACTGATTTAATAAAATATTTTATTTTTTTTATCTTCTTTTGCACATTTTGACTCCACCATCAAATATTTTTATTAATAAGAGTTTTTTTTTTCTCTTGATTATCTGAGCACAATTTTTAAAACTTAATAACACTTGCTACTTTTTCTTATATAGCATTAGCTTTCTTACAAACATTCTAAATCCTAAGATCTTGTAGCTTTTTCTTAAATTTTTTTTATTAACACTTTTAACGTACCCCCATATAATCCTAATATAATATTTATTTTATTTTATTTTTATCTTTTAACCTTACATCCTAAAATCCAAAACCATCATTAGTTTATGTGTACTTAAACTTTCACTAGGAATGATTTTACAATCTTTATAATCTAAACAATGTATTTTTCATATAATAAACTAATCAATTTATATTTCACTAAATTTATTCTTATAAGTGATAATATGCTCCTCTCATTTTTAAATAAAGTATTAGCAATTAGAAATTAAGCTAAAGTAATATCTAATACTTTCTTCATTAATCACTCTAAATCCATAGCTCCATGAACGCTTTTTAAAATCTTCTACTACTTTATTAATATGTTCATTTAAATCTCTTCTAATAAATACTTTTTTCAAATAGTATTCTTTGTATTAAATCTTTTAGGTAATTCTAAAATTTCTCTTTTGAACATGCATTCAAATATATTTGAGAAGCATAAATACTTATACTATTAGTGATTTTTTGGATCTAATATCAACAGTTTAACTTTGTTTAAACTACAAAAGTCGATGACAAGAAAATATTCCCCAACAGTTATAAAATGGTTGCTATAAAAGCTTTATATATATAGATTGCTCTGTTTTTAATCAGTGGCATCTTTTTTGCTCTGCTTTTAATCAGTGGCATCTTTTTTTCTCTTTTTTTGTCATGTCCTTGATTAATTTTAATTATATCATTATTTTTAAAATTCATATCACCACTGTTAGTTCAATTGATTCGACTATGAATTAAGTATATAATTGATTCGATTAATTTTTAAAATTAATCATTTTCATATTGAACTGATGAAAATCAGTCAAAATTATCGATTCAACTAGTGAACCGAATTCAGATCTAACCATCTTAACAACTTTTAATTCTCAACCAAATAATTAAATATTTAAAAAAATTATATTAAATTATATATATATATATATATATATATATATATATATATATATATATATATATATATATATATATATATATATATATATATATATATATATATATATTAATTATGGGCTTTACCAAGCCACCACCCAACTAAATTAAAATGTTGTGCTTTTTTTTTTTGTATATAAATAGTATAATATTTGGAATATTAAATGGGCATTAGGATGTAAGAACATATGAATAACATTGAATTTTTAAGTCTATATTCTTATTATAAATTATATTTATATTTATAATTTTACACTATAATTTTTTTTTATTTTAAAATATATTTAGTATACAGATGTTTATATTTATAAATGCACATATAATTACATCTTAATGAGCTTTTATATCAATTCTTAAATTTATAATTATTAAAAATATTATTTTTATATGTGTTCTATTTTTTTATTACATAATTATCATATATTTATATTATTACATCATTTAATTAAATTAATATTTAAATATTTATTATATCTTATAGTTTAATTATAATCAAATTATTCAATCTAGAATCTATAATTTTGATTTATATCAAGGATAGGTTTAGTATAAAAGAATTTATTTATATTTTTATAATGGGGCTTTACATACATACCACACACAATCTTATGTATTTACATATCTAACGTATAAAGTTAGATATCTATTTATCTAATATTTTTCTATGCTTAGAAAGGTACCTTTCACCTTTAAAAAAGTGAGTGATTATGATATTTTTGATGTGATACTAAAATTTAGAGTGTTATAAATGTAAAAATTGAAATTTATATGTTGGATATATAATTTTAATTATAAATTTAAAACTAAAGATTTGATAAAATGATTTTATACCTAGGATTTCAGCAGACCGATTGATTATTGAACCAGTCTTCTGTCCGGTTTGATCCAATAATAGAAATAAGATTGCCTGAAAATCAGGAAAAAATTTGGTAGTTTAATCGTTAGACCGTTAAATCGATAATAATTTTAGAAAAGCCGGTTAATTTGGATGGTTTAAAATTTTTTTTTTTTTAAAAAAAAGGAACAATCCACATGACTTTCATATGCGGTTTAATTTATTCTTTCAAAAGCAAATGAATAAATGTATTATAAATTTGATGATATTAAAATTTAATACTCTACTGGTTGCCTGATTATAAATCTCAATAAAAAAAATATGTTGGAAGCTAATTTATATCTTATAAATTCATTTGCCTTGATATTTTATATTTTTATAACACCTCGATATTAATAAAACATAAAAAGAGGTGAGGTGTTATTGTCGACATATATAATAATAGAGAAAGGGTTTAGCTCTAGAGACCTATTTATTGATAAGAGTGTTTTTTTTTCTATTATAAAAAGAGCATATACATAAATCAAGATTATATATTTTAATTATTATGAGAGCTAAAACAATCAAAGAAATATATATATATATATATATATATATATATATATATATATATATATATATATATATATATATATATATATATATATATATATATATATATATATAGAGGGAGGGTGGGGCAGGGCATGCTCCACCTACAGACGATTCAAAACCCTGCTTTCCTCTCACCCTCGGTCTATATGCTTTCGCCACCGCATCGACTCTGACTTTTCAAGACGAAAAGGTAACCCTCGTAGTATTTTACCCTCCTCACACTTTTGCAAGTTAACTGTTATTTAGCTGCTGGATTTGAGCAGGATTTAAGTCGGATTTAACTTAAATCTAGCCAAATGGTATTTTTGGACAAGTTAAATCGGGTTCTTTAATCCCTTAAAGCCGCTTTCACAAGTTAAATCCGATTTGCTAAATGTTGGTAGGCGGTTTACAGGATTTAAGGCTGCGTGAGAAAGAGGGTGGGAGGGACGATTTTTGCCTTTCGACGCTTTCTCTTTGCAATAGAAAACAAAGGATTTCTAACGTTGAAATTCTCTCAATCTCTTCCCTTTTATGATATATTAATTTTATTTTGATTTTTTTTTAATTTTATTTAAATAATGATTAATTAATATATCATTTTAGATTAATTATAATTTAATGAAATTAGATGTAAATGATATAGGCTTATTATTTTATAATTAAAAAATAGATTTATAATCAATTGGTGTATTATATTATGATAATATATTTAATTAATTTACTTATGATTATATTATCTTTATGTAAATAAATAAAATAAAAATGAGAATAATTATAAAAATATTAACATTCTTGTCTTTTTATATAATATTTTTTGTAAAATGAATATATATATTTAAGATAGTAGAATAAATTTTTAGATACTTGATAAAGCGTAAGTTAAATAGTCAATCATTATATAAAAATTTTTATATTATATACATTCTTCAAATATTAATTTTATAAACAAAGATAAATAATTATCTATTTTTAAAGTATAATTTTATTTAAAATAATATTGAATATCTTCATGACAAAAATATTCATAATTTATTTTGATATTATCATAAAAATCCAACTATTATGCATCTAACTTTAATTAAATTTTATTCACAAACAAACAATTTTAATTATTAGCCTCATTAATTATTTTAAAATAAATATCATTGATATTATTTGTTCACAATTAATAATATCTAATTTTTATCGTTTAGTCAATTTGCATTACTTAGTTAATTTTTATCCTAAAATATTTTCTTTACTTTTAATTTATATTAGGTAATCTTAGAGGAGTAGAATATTCAGAAATATCTTTCAGTTGAACAATCTTTACAATCGATTAAGGTATACAAATATTTTTTATTTAAGAGTGTTGACAAAAATCGATGATTACAACGATTTGAATATGAAAGCACACGCGAAGTTATAAATGGTATATAATGTGAAAAAAAATTATATTATTATGAGATTTTATTTCTGTATTTTGTTATATGAGATACTTTATTTTTAACTTTATATAAAAGTAAATTATTTTTTTTCTTATTGTGCCCCCACTAAAATAAGTTTTTGGATCCACCCCTATATATATGGAATCCAATTTACTGGAAAAGTCTTTACATTTTTTTTTGTAAAGATCTTCACATTTAGCTGCTGCATACGAGTGTAGCTCATCCTCAAACTAATGGACATACTGAAGCTACCAACAGGACTATACTAAAGGGTTAAAAATGCATCTCGAGAAGGTTGAGGGGCAATGGGTTGAGGAGCTCTCTAATGTTCTTTAGGCTTACTGCACTACATTGTAAACTTCGACTGGTGAGCCACAATATAATTTTTGTTTTATCACAGAAGTTATTATAGGTGTAACTTTAGTTACTTCACTTTTATTGGAGCATTGAATTAGAAAAATTAAAGACTTAGCTTTAAAGTACAAGTTTGAGTGTAAGATATTTTTTGTTGCAATTGATTTATATTGGTCATGTTGACTCATTTTATTAAATTGACTCATGTAATATGGCCATACCAATTTGGGTTGAACTAAAAATAAATTTTCTAACATCTATGGCTAAGATCGCTTTCAAGCGCTTGGTATGATTCCGCCATAATATAGTGGGTTTAATTCATTAATAAAAATGATTGTCCCCTTTTAGGCCTAAAAGTGACCCTTGTTGCGTGCTAGAAAATCAGTTGCGGTAGAGTGAAAGTTTAGGCCTTAGCCTTGTTGTGAAATCCATCACACAGTATTTAAATAAGACAAGAAAACTGCAATTTACTGAAAAATCTCGAAAAGAGGAAAACCACGGCCTAGCTAAAAAAGCTTCCACTATATATTTATTTTGAGTACAAGTTTTTGATAATTACATAATTGTATATGAAGGTAATAAATGGGAATCCCAAAATCGGACAACAAACCATATAGTCACGCTCGTTGTAATAGTTGCTAGCAAATGATGGTGAACAATGGGGAATGCAATCGATGATGGTCATCATGATGGAGATCGACGAGATTGATGACGAAGGATCGAGGGTCCGACGGCGCGTACGATAATGGTTGGTAACCAACGTTGACCGCCGAGTGGTAAAGACGATTATGCTCAAGGATTTTCAAGCTTTAGAGCTCTCTCTCCTCTCTTGTTGGCCTCATATGAGGAATGAGGCTATTTATAGAGGAGTGGCGTCAGAATACATGAAAAATCCGAATCACTCCTCTCCATCGGACCGCTCATGATAATTCCCTTAATCATATGATGTATTTTGTGTATATGAATGCTCAAATGAAGTAAGAATTATGAGATCTTGGGCATGTTAGATCCAGCTCGTCGAGACGCTCGATTTGACTATAAACACTTTATATTTGAGAGTTATTTAGGATTTAACTGACATCCCAAAGTTTCTAAGGATATTTTAAGTGCTTGATCTCGACCAGTTTGAACTTCGGATCAGCTTGCTTTTAGCATCAAGATTCATGCTTCGACTAATACTATTTTAAGTGTCATATCAGTTGCCCCCTATTTTTGAATGATATTATCTCAATCATCCAAAAATATATATGTCAAATACTTGAAAATAGCAAATTTTTCAATGAAATTTGAGGGTCCATTAACCACACATTTTGAGAGAACAGATCTTCATGAGAGCACAAGATTATAACTACGGAAGCAGATGCAGGGCTGCGGATGTGAGTAGGTATGCGCAGGTGCGAGATTTCAAGGTTACGGATCCATCCGAGTACGAACGGGCGCCAGGTCTAGGCGTCACGGCGCCGCGACGCGATCGGGCACGCGAATACGGGCCGAGGTTCGGCCGGGTCGAAAGTGGGCTAGTGGTGGCGAAAGGGCCGGGTCATGGTCATGAAAGGGACTCGCTGGTCCGGTGCGCTGGAGCGCAGGTACGGTGGTAACACTGGTCACGCTGCCACCGACGGGTCGCACCGGCAGAGCTGGTCGCGAAACGACGCTCGGGAGAGTCGGTCGGCGCTGGCTCAACGCGGGTGAGGAGCAGGGCCACGCACGGCAGACAAGACACGCCACCACGGGGTCGGGGAGAAATGGACGCTACCGCTTTTCTGCTCACCATTTTGAACGATTTTGGGCAGTTTTTGATGATTTTTGATATTTTTACCCTTATAGGGAGTCTATAAAAATCCCCCCTAAGGCTAAGGGAGAAGGCACACTTCTCATATGCTGGAGTGTCCCTCTTCTTCTCAAGAAGAGGTAGTTCGGAGGCGGTCAAGGCCCACGGTACATACGTCATGTCTATAGTTTTTCCTCGAAAGAGGCATCAACTGTACTCATCGGATCATCCGCCCAGGCGATCAAGCCATGGTACATACGCTGTCTACGCTTTTTCCGAAAGAGGCGTCAACTGTACTCGTTGGACCGTCCGGGTTCGGAGTCGATCAAGGAGACGATAACCGGGGATGGGGGTTGACGGCGATGCTCAACGATAGTGGCCGGTGATAGTGGTCGGCGGCGGTGACCTGTGATGGTGGTCGGCGAGGATAATTAGCGACGATGGTGGTGACCGGCAGAGATTGTCGGTGATGGTCGATGGCAGTGACCAACGACGGAGTTGGGGTGACCGGCCATGTTGGCGGCCGACGGGTGGTTGGTACGCATCTACCGACGACAAGATGGTGGGGGCATCGTGGGAATGATGACCGGGCGACGATGGTGGTGACCGACAAGATTGCCGCGCACGGCGAAGGACCGCCACGTAGCGCTATGACCGCTACGTTGGCCGACGGAGGTCGGCATCAATAGTGGCGGGGATGACCGGTGACGATGGTGGATACCGGCGGAGATGGCCGGCGATGATGAGAATTTTTGAACTATCCGAGGTTGTTTGTCAGAGAGTGACTCGATGGCGTTAACTTGTATGGAAAAGGTTGAATTGAATCCGCTGAGGATTTTGACCCATCCGAGGTTATTTATCAGAGTGTTACCCGATGAAGTTAACCTGTGTGAAACATGTTGAATTGAATCCGCTGACGATTTTGACCCATCCGAGGTTGTTTGTCAGAGTGTTACCCGATGACGTTAACCTGTGTGGAAGAGGCCGTGGGAAGCCCACCAAGGACCTTTTACCTATCATGTTGTTTTATTCTTTGCTCGATGACGTTAACCTATGTGGAAGAGGTTGAATTGAATCTGCTAAGAATTTTTAACCTATCCGAGGTTGTTTGTCAAGGTGTTACCCGATGACATTAACCTGTATGGAAGAGGTCGAATTGAATCCGCTAAGGATTTTGGACTTATCCGAGGTTGTTTGTTAGAGTGTTACCCGATGACGTTAACCTGTATGGAAGAGGTTGAATTAAATCCGCTGAGGATTTTTGACCTATCCGAGGTTGTTTGTCAGGGTGTTACCCGATGACGTTAACCTGTATGAATGAGGTTGAATTGAATCTGTTAAGAATTTTTTACCCATCCGAGGTTGTTTGCGTGAGTGTTACCCAATGACGCTAACCTATGTGAAAGAGATTGAATTAAATCAGCTAAGAATTTTTGAGCTATCTGAGGTTGTTTGTCAAGGTGTTATCCGATGACGTTTACCTGTATGGAAGAGGTCGAATTGAATCCGCTAAAGATTTTTGACCTATTTGAGGTTGTTTGTTAGAGTGTTATCCGATGACGTTAACCTATATGGAAGAGGTCGAATTGAATCCGCTGAGGATTTTTGTCAAAGTGTTACCCGATGACGTTAACATGTATGGAAGAGGTCGAATTGAATCCGCTGAGGATTTTTGACCTATCTGAGGTTGTTTGTCAAGGTGTGACTCGATGGCGTTAACCTGTATGGAAGAGGTTGAATTGAATCCGCTGAGGATTTTGACCCATCGAGGTGTTTATCGAGTGTTACGGCGATGTTAACCTGTGTTGAAGAGGTTGAATTGAATCCACTGAGAATTTTGACCCATCCGAGGTTGTTTGTTAGAGTGTTACCCGATGACGTTAACCTGTGTGGAAGAGGTCGTGGGAAGCCCACCAAGGACCTTTTGACCCATCCTAGATTGTTTGTCAGAGTCTTTGCTCGATGACGTTAACCTGTATGGAAGAGGTTAAATCAAAACATCCGTTTGTGGTTGTAGCCAAAGTTGCTCGTTAACTTTGGTCTTGTTTTTCCATAAGTATGATTGGAAAATCATAATTTGCAAAGCTATATCTCTTCTCAATGTTGAAATATCCTCCAACTTTGACTTGTTTCTTGGGATGGTAATCGAATAGATGCTTGACATATTAAATGAAGTTTGATGAATTTTCATTCTTCGCTTGCGCTTCTTAAAAGCTTGAAATGCTCCATCTCTCTGGTGGTTTTGATCTTGTTGAAAAACTTGGTCGCCATATAAAATGAAATAATGGGAATCAGTTTCCCACAGACGGCGCCAAACTATTGCGTGCTAGAAAATCAGTTGAGGTAGAGTGAAAGTTTACGCCTTAGCCTTGTTGTGAAATTCAGCACACATACACAGGTATTTAAAGAGTGAACAAGAAAACTCTAGAATTTTTATGTGAAAATCTCGAAAAGAGGGAAAAAATCATGGGGCTTAGCCCAGTAAAAATCTTCCACTATATATTTGTTTTGGAGTACAAGTTTTCCCGATAACAAGATTACATAATTGTATATGAGAAGGGCTGACAATGGAATCCCAAAATCAGACAACAACAGCCATATAGTCACGTTCAGGTTGTAATAGTTGCTAGTGGTAGCAAATGATGGTGAACAACCACTAACGATGAAGGTCGTCATGATGGAGATCGACGAAGATTGACGACGGCGAGGATCAGCGGTGGCGGCTAACGGCGGCGGTCGGCGGTGGTTGGTAACCAACGGGGGTGGTCGGCGACCGTCGAGTGGTGGCACGATTATGCCTGAAGGATTTTCAAGCTTTAGAGTTTCTAAAGATATTTTAAGTGCTTGATCTTGACCAGTTTGAACTTCGGATCAGCTTACTTTTACCATCAAGATTCGTGCTTCGACTAGTAATATTTTAAGTGTCATATCAACCATATTGGACTATTTTTCAAATTGATATGGGTTGAGCTAAGAATTTATTTATGGCATCCTTAGCTACAACTACACTTGAGAATTTGATTGAATATCATGATTAATTTAGTCCATTTATCTATTAAAAATGGGCAGTGGCTTTAATAAATGAATCAATAACTTTATCCAATTGAGTTTTATTCTCGAAAACATTATCTTTGTAAGACTTGGATAATGTCTATGACACTTAGAGGAGTTTGCATATCTAATTGGTCCAATCAATTTGATGGCTATGACTGATCTAGTCAAATTGGCCTAATTGAGTCAATTTAAGTCATTTGAGTTGATTCATATTCAAGTGACCTAAATGAAAGATTAAGGGTTTGTTTGAGACAGTTGCAGCTATATGAAAAAAGAGTGGTGGAGCTAATGTAGAAGAAGCTATGGTGAGTATATAAATTTTTTTAATTTACGAAAGTCAAACTAGAGTTTTTTTACTGCCACTATAGGTAGTCAAGTCATGTTGAAATATATAATTTTTTACATTATAGATTCGTCAAAATAATGTTGAAATGCAGGCATAATGTAGTTTCCAAATGGCACAGTAGTGCATTTCGCATCACAATGTTACCACATAGTGCCTTCAAACGTAGCATAAACTCTTTATATTAGGACAATTTTAACATTTAAAACACATTTGTTGATCGATTTGGGATGATCAATACATGATCTAAGTAGTTTGCATTCAACGTAGACTTAGGTGAGCCTAATTTGACTTCATGGGTCTCTTGATCAACTAGGAACATCCCGAGTTTGAAAGTTTGGAGTAGTTGGTTAACTTTGCTAAATAAGGTTAGTCACCTAGTTGGGTCAATATGGGGTAGGGATAGGTGGTTTCTTTGCATTAGCAAAAGATTAAGCTTCTTAGATTGGTTTTATAGATAGTCCAATCAATCTTTTAAGCCTCATGATGAATTAAACAATTGAGCAAATGAGATAGATTGATTATTTTAGTCTAGTGATTACATCTATAAAAGAATGATTAAGTTCAAGTAGTGAAAGTGTCCTATGATGAAGAAAATATTTATAAAGAAATCTTCTGCATGGGTTCCTCTTAAAGGTTTACTAATCTAACCTAATTAATGAGTTATGTTGAGTTAAAGCTTTGGTGTTCAAGAAGGAAATGAGTTTAAAATCTTGTTAACATTTTTATATCAACAATAAAGTGAAAAAAAAAATCTTTATTAACCTATAAAGGTGATAGAGTATTTATAATTTCACAATTGACTTTGAACTTGATAATTTTGCTTATATAAGATATCAAATTAGTCATTTACTCGTCCTAAAATAATTTTTTTCCTTCTATTTTTTTCCTAATATATAAGTTTGTTCATCTTGAAAATTGATGTTGGTTCCACCCCTACCATCAATATCATTTTGTTGAAGGACAACGGATGATATGATGTGATCTTCTTGTATGGAAGATTTCATAGAAAAAGATAAGAAAAGTGAGCCATTGAGGAAAGACTAACAAAGTTTATCTAAATTTATATAAAATACTTGTTGCGTGCTAGAAAACCAGTTGCGGTAGAGTGAAAGTTTACGCCTTAGCCTTGTCATGAAATCCAAAGACACAATAATGGTATTTAAAGAGTGAACACAAAACTACGAATTTTATGTGGAAAACCTCAAAAAAGGGAAAACTACGGGCTGCCCAGAAAAAAGCTTCCACTATATCCGTTTGAGTACAAAATCTTCCAGAATGGGGTTCAATTGTATATGAGAAAGGAACCATGTATGTAGTCACGTGTGGTAACAATTGCTAGTTGTAGCAGATGATGGAGAACAATGAGGAACAGCGACTGATGATGAAGGTCGTCATGATGGAGACCGGCAGAGGTTGACGACGGTGAGGATCAGCAGTGGCGGCTGACGGCGACAGCCGGCGGCGGTGGTTGACAACCGCCGAGTAGTGGCACGATTATGCTTGGAGGATTTTCAAGCTTTAGAGCTCTCTCTCCTCTTTAGCTTGGCCTCCCCTCATATGAGGAATGAGGGGCTATTTATAGATTGGAGGAGTGGTTTCTCTGTAAATACATGCAAAATCCGAACCGCTCCTCTCCATCAGACGGCTCATGATGATTCCCTTGATCATATGATGTATTTTGTGTATTTGAATGCTCAAATGAAGTCGAATTATGAGATCTTGAGCGATCCGCTCCGAGACGCCGATTTGACTATAAAACTCCATGTTTGAGAGTTATTTAGAGATTTAACTGACATTCCAGAGTTTCTAAGAATATTTTAAATGCTTGATCTCACCACTTTCAACTGAGGATCAACATGCATTTGACATCAAGATTCGTGCTTCGACTAGTAGAGTTTTCAGTGTCATATCAGTTGTCCCACTATTTTTGGATGACATTATCCTAATTCATCCAAAAATATCTGAATTTTTTTTTGTATGTCATAATGAAGAGAGGGTTTTTTTTTCTAATTAAATGTCATAATGAAGAGAGGTTTTTTTTAAATGTCATAATGAAGAGAGGGTTTTTTTCTAATTAAATATCATAATGAAGAGAGGTTTTTTTTTCTAATTAAATGTCATAATGAAGAGAGATTTTTTTTTTAATTTATTCTCTCTTCCCCATAAGGATCTATAAAATCCCCAGGCCAAGGGAGAAGGCACATTCTCTTCTTGAGAGAAGGTGGTTTGAGGCCATCAAGGCCCGCAAAGATAATGCCGCCGTTTTTCCTCAAAGAGGTTAACGCTCTGCCTGGACCGACCGGGTTTGGAGGCAGCAATCAAGGCGTGGTATCGTCGTTGTTCGGTTTTCCCTTGAAAAGGCGTCAAACCTCGTCGGACCGGGTTTGGAGGTGATCAAGGCCGCGTCGTTGTTGTTTTCCCTCGAAAGAGGCGTCAACCGACCTAATCGGACCGACTGGGTTTGGAGGCAATCAAGGCTCGCGGTATACGTCGTTGTTCCGGTTTTCCCTCGAAAGAGGTGTCAACCAGCCTCGTCGGACTGACCAGGTTTGGAGGCGATCGAGGTCCACGGTATACATCGTTGTTCTGATTTTCCCTCGAAAGAGGTGTCAACCGGCCTCGTCGGACCGGGTTTGGGAAGCGATCAAGATCGTCGTTGTTCGATTTTCCCTCGAAAGAAGCGTCCGGCTCGTCGGAAGGTTTTAGGCGATCAAGGTTCGCGGTATATGTCGTTGTTCCGGTTTTCCTTCGAAAGAGGCATCAACCGGCCTCGTCGGACCGACCGGGTTTGGAGACCATCAAGGCTCGCGATATACGTCGTTGCTCTGGTTTTCCCTCAAAAGACGCGTCAACCGGCCTTGTCGGACCCAGTTTGGAAGGCGATCAATAGTTCTACTTTTCTTGTGGATCTCGATGCAACTTCAATGGATGGTTCAATAGTTGATAATGGCGGAAAGCATTAGTTAGGAACCACCGTTCAAACGACTTAGAAAGTTTGGTAGGTAATTTCAGAGCATCATTAGAGGGGAATAACTTCTCTCCTCTTTTTTTGTTTGATCTCCAATGTATGTGCATTCTTTTTGTCAAATCATCGGCGAAAATTTTTATCTCAAGTTGTCCATGAACGACAGAATCGGGAAAGGATATGCCCAAGTATTGGGGTGAGTGAGTTGCTTCATAAAAATTCTCAATTTTTTTGTCATTTCTCTCCCTCTTTGTTCATTTATTATGTATTTTCATAGGGTGATGGCCGAAAGAAAACCTATAGCGTGACAGCTACAAATGACATACTATCCACTATTACATCATATAGTTTAATGGTGCTTCGCAGGAAATTTTACTTCCCTAACGAGTTGGTGGCTATTGTTGCCAAAAAAATCGGCCGAGCCGTTCACCTCCACCGGGATACTTTTGTTTACGAGATGATTCTTGATGCGGGCGATTCCCTTTGGCTCTGAGTTGATTGAGATCTTTAAAATATGTGGCGTAGCTTTGTCATAATTTTTTTGAGCTCTAGTGATCATCGTTGGTTTTGTCTTCTTTAGAAGCGTGGTGTTACTTTGAATATCAAATATTTGTGTCGAATGTGCAAATTCACATGTGATGCTCAGGGACGTGTTTCTTGTCGGGCTATAAAGAATTGGGTAGAATTTTTTACAGGGATCCATCTCATTGGTCTAATGGAATCTTTTTTTGTGAAAAATGAGTGGGGCCTCACGAGAGATGGGGAAGATTGAATGACCTTCTAGATCCATGATGAAGAGAATGAAATCTTAATAACTCTTAATATTCCTGATGCAGAGAGCTTACAACATGAGTTACGTTACATTAGCAAATACATTATCGAAGATAGAATGTTCAAGGTTGGCCTTTCCATCCAGGCAGGGAGATCTCATGCTCTTCCATTGAAGAGGTCGGGTAAAAGTGATGACAAGTCTCCTCATATTCACGGAGTTCTTTCTGGAAGCCCGTTACGAAACCACGGTGGTAGCAATATTTCTTCTTTAAAGAAAAAGAAGACATGTGTCAAAGTGACTACGTCAGATATCTGAGAAAGATGTTCACCCCCAGTTAGCCTCTGAGAGTTTAGTTATTTCAACTCATAATGGGGGAGTTTGTTTCTCGAAGCCACAGATTCTTGAAGAGGTGTTAAAACACGTATGCACTGGACGTCAACGAGTGAATGAATTAGTACGTTGTCTTTTCTTCCTCCTCCTTTTCTTCTTTTCCTCCTTCTTTTGTGATGTTATATATATGTATATATATATATATATATATATATATATATATATATATATATATATATATATATATATATTTATTGTTGATCTCATTTGGGTGTGGCTCTAGGCAGGTGGAATCTTGAATTTGTGAAGGTGAAGTATCTACAAGGCGAGTATGAGTGAAATATGAGTGTTAAGTCCAAGAAGTGGGGACTGGAGGATCGAGTTTAGGGTGTAGAAGCGAGCTAGTGAACATGTCGACTTCTCTTTCTCTCCGACTTGGAGGTGGGCGCGGTGATGATTGAGGTGAGGGCGGAGACTCGCCAGAAAGAGAAAAGACTCAAGGCACTTGTAGCGGGGAAGAAAGCTCTTGAACTGGAGAAGATGGCATTACAAGATCGTCTTTCTGAGAAGGAGCTTATAATGTCAGAAGCGGAAGCAAAGGAAATTTCTTTGAAGGCAGTGGAAGACTTTAAGAACTCCTTGGCTTATCGCGACATTATCGAGGACCATATCCAAGATGCTCGTAATCATATTCTTGATGTTGAAGTGAAGGACTTGGGACACCAATGTTTAAAGGAGGGCTTCATCAGGGTTCACGAATCCGCTTACATCGCAAAAGCAGGATTGAAGATCTATCTCCCAAGCATCGAAGACCTTTCAGGAGAGATGAAGGAATCGAGAGTGAGTTCAAGGAGCATCTCTAGTGGTGAGGAAGATGTTGATATCATGTAGCCTCACTTGAGGGTGTATCATTTTTTTTATCTATGTATTATTTTGTATTAGAATATTGATTATTTCTTATGTCATCATGTTGGTGTTGTAATGAAAATTTTTATTTTTTTATTTTTTGGTGATATACTCTTGTTCTATTTTTACTTATCCAGGGTGATTGGTTGGAATATTATGAGGTGATTCGACACTTTTGGCCTATCTAGGTATTAGTCAAAATATTATTTGACATCTTACCATGGAAGAGATTGTGGGATGTCCACCCTGACCTATCTAGGTATTAAAGCGTTACTTAACTTCTTACTTGTATGGAAGAGGGTCATGGGATGATTGATGCCCTGAACTCATTTCACGATTCGGTATACAATCTCAAGAATAATTTTAACATGGATATGAGTTTCAAGAGGAAGTGAACAACAACAACAACAGTCTTTATTCCACTAAGTGGAGCTACATGAAGAGGAAATGATAATGATAATTATGCGGTGGGAATTGCGATAATATTTTAGGAGATTCTCGGTATTCAAGTTGAGGTAAAGTTTTCCCTCACGGATCCTTGAGCTTGAATGTTCTGGCTTTACCATAGCTATAACCACATGGGCCATCCCAAAGAGGTGAGAGTTTATTACGTTGAGGGCCTTTATGCGCATCTTGAGACTTAGCGAGACCAAGTCACCGAAGAGATATGGGGGAGGTTTTACTCTTACTTGTTGAAGTAATGACCCTTTGGTGATAGGAAGGCGATCCAGAAGGCCATGTCACAAGTTTAGGAGTAGGTCAGGTCTTTGTGGAAGTTTTTCTTCATTCATGATCGAATAATTGAACTCTTGGACTTGGAACCCCGATGTCTTGGTATAATAACTACGTGCGAAACGTTATATGGTGTCTCACGGTCACCGGTGCCGATGTAGTCGGTAAGCGAAGAAGAACATTAGAAAGCTCTCAACCCATTGCCCCAAGCCTTCTCAAGAGGCGTGTTTTAGTCCTTTGAGTATAGTCCTATTGGTAGCTTCAGTCTATCCGTTAGTTTGAGGATGTGCTGCAGCCGTATGCGGTGAATGTGAAGATCTTTGCAAAAGGGCGTAAAGATTTTCCGATAAATTAGGTTCCATTGGGCGATGATCTTTGCGGGAAGCCAGAAGATCGGCATTTTTCAAACAAATTATTTAGCGTTTGCCTCCATGATTTTAGCAAGATATTCAGCTTCTACCCATTTAGTGAAGTAGTCGATGGCTAAAATGATAAACTTTCATTGCCCTGACGCTATCAGAAAAGGTCCCATGATATCATTTCCCCATGAGCAAAAAGGCACTTTGAAGGGATGAGAGCTCTAGCGTATCGCGGCATGTGAGAGGTTAGAGTGCAAGCGACAACTTGCATGTGATTTTTTTGTGAACTCAAAGGCGTCTTGTTTCATTATAGGCCAATAGAACCCTTGCCTTATAATTTTAAGGGCACCCTTCTCTAAGTGTTCTCCCATATCCACAGTTAATGAACCTCTCTTGTACATGTCGGCCTCACGAAGGTGAGGCATTTGAGGTATAGAAAGCTCGTTTGTATAGTTCACCTCAGATAATAGTAAAGTTTGAAGCTTGTCTTGGAGATGAGTCAAGTTGGGTCTTGAAGGGTTCCTTCTTATAGAAAAGATAGGATGGGGTTCATCCATGAATGTTCATTCTCATTAATTGCTTGTACACGACCACGGGATCTTTGAAAATATATTTCTTCAACATGCTTTCTCTTTATCTCCAGGCGGATGTAGCAAGCTTGGAGGTCGAGCGTATTCAAGTATTCTTCGCATTGTGAATGATTTGTGAAATGGGCAAGAGGCTTCACCAATTGGAGATATTCATTTGTGAGTTATAAGTATTAAGTTTCCCTCAACTTGGGAAGGCGACAGGCGAGTCAATATGGATTACTAAGTCTTGAGCTTCACAATCAATGGAGTCTCAACCCCGATGATGAGCCTCATATTGACCATATTATTAGGAAGGAAAGGAGAAGTCCATACTCTCAGGTGTTACTGGGGAAATAAGTAGATTCACGAGCAATTTATTTCGAGCTCCATCAACATGGGGGTCCATTGAGGAGCGAAATGAAAACTCTGGGTTGGGGAAGTGTCTATTATAAAGTCTGAACTTGAGACTTGCTCCTTGAGAAAATTTATCAGCTAGAAGAATTTATTAATTAACCTCTCAATGTACGTTTTACGTTAATGGTAAATGAGTGTAGCATGGCATAGTATGAGCTTAGGTATTGGACACAATTTTTGCAGGAAAATAAAGCGAAGCCAGCTTATCTGCCAGTGGATAATGACTTTTCTCAGGAGAATTTTCATAGTAAATTGGTTGTTGTATCCCATTTTCTTCTCGCACTAAAAGCTTGAACTTATCGCGTGGAAGAGAGATATATAAGTATAGCATCTCTCCTTGGATGCTTGGATAGTAGGGTGGAGATGCTAAATACTCTTTAAGTTGCTCAAAAGCAGCGGCATTCATCGATCCAGGCGAAAATTAATATTTTAGCTCCCTTTAATATTTTAAAGAATGATAAGTATCTATCCCAGGCCAGGAAGCGGGATAAGATTGGTCCATTCAAATGTTGAACTTCCTTAATTTTTTGGAGGAGTCATATCTTTGAGAGCTTTGATTTTCTGGGGTTGGCCTCTATCCACGGTGGGTTACCATAAATTCAAGAAATTTTCTCAGTAACCCCAAAAGTACATTTGGTCGGGTTGAGTCGCATATTTATAACGTCGAAGAAGGTTAAATATATCTAAGTCAAAATATCTTTGTGATTCTTCAAACTTCCTATACATATACCTCCATTATTATTGTTAATAGGTCTTTAAAACCTTATTCATAAGTCGTTGATAAGTAGCAGCATTTTTAACCCAACGCATAACTTGGTAGTATAAACTTTTATATGTTTAAAATGTTGTAGCTTCTTCATCCGTTGGGTCCATTTATTTATTTGGTTGTAAGAAGTAGCAAAATTGAATTTAGATGTATGTAATCAATTGATCAATTGAGAAAGAAGAAAAACTATCTTTTGAGAGGTGTTAATCGATACACATTCTCCATGTTCACGTTTGTTTTCTTATACCATGACAACATAATCTCATTATGAATCATTCCATTAACTTCTTGCTCAATAACTTTGGCGATCGGGTGCAAAACTTTGCTTTACGGATGATCGGTTTGAATGTCGATCGATCTTGAGGGAGAATTGCATGATCACAGTGACCCATGGGACTCCAGCGAAGATGTCTTGATTTTATGCAGAAGTCTATGTATTTTTTCCTTTGTTCGTCGGAGGGAGATCCCTTTGTTGTGGTTGGTCATCGATAATCTGAAACAAGTCTTCCAACAAGGTACTCCTTCATCTCGAAATTAAAATCTTGCTTCTGAAGGTCACGAAGAAGGTGGTTGAGCTTATGCTGAGGTAGCATGATTTATCTGTTGATTTCCAGACTACTAACCCCAACAGGGGGTTGGAAACTTCATCTTAAGATAAGATCAAGTGATTGCCAAAATTGATTGGAGGGCCTTCGAAGATAGCGTTATATCTTTGAATGCGAAGCTTGACCATGAATTGGATTAGATGAGTCACTTGTTTGTTCAGGACAGCGGGAAGGGTGATTGTCCCCTCTACTGCAGGCGTTATCAAACCCGCTGATGGTCTGGGTTTGCTTTTCCAGGGCCCATGTTAAGAATGTGGTAAAATAAGATATCAGAACTTTCATTGTCGATCAAAATTCTCTTAACATTATAGCATGGGTCCAGATCACATTGATGACAAGTGGAATCTTGGATGAGGAACATGGACTCCTTCTAAGTCCGAAGTCATTAAAAGTGATGGAATGATCAATACAAGACTTCTTTAAGTGCAGCTCTTGAGGGTGGTGTGAGAACTTGATTAGATAGTATTGGTCCTCCTACGATTGTTTTAATTTCCCCAACTATTTGATGATTATTTTGTTATTTCTGTGATGAATGTCCTGGTTGCCCCCCAGTTGGAGGTATGTTTGTTTGATTAACGATTCTTCAAAAATGATATCCTTGTTGAATGAGTCTCTGATTTCTTTCTTTGAGTTGTTTGCATGCATAGTAGTATGTCCATTGATGGAAGTGATAATGTTGCTCTTATTTCACGAATTTGGTTTTCAGTGGATAGCGGATATTTTCTTCATCTCGAATCATGGAGGTTGACAGAGACATGTTCATGTCCTTTTACTGGTAGTTCCATCTCACGGTGATATGGAGAGTGGAGATCAATTTTGTTGTTTCTTTGATGGCGGTCGGTCCGCATTCCAAGAGGCGCTCTTGCTTTTCCTATAGATTGTTCAATTTTTTGGATGGGCATTAATGGCCTCATTCGATAGATTTGTCTTCCACGATGAATAAGTTGACAAAGCGGTGTCTCGCATTAGTCTTTGAGTAAAAAAAGCCACGACGGAGTCCTCG
This sequence comes from Cymbidium sinense, assembly GCA_021442155.1. Taxonomy (NCBI): domain Eukaryota; kingdom Viridiplantae; phylum Streptophyta; class Magnoliopsida; order Asparagales; family Orchidaceae; genus Cymbidium; species Cymbidium sinense. The sequence goes on along the minus strand of CM038223.1, from coordinate 53,891,859 downwards.
AAAAACTCTCTAATAGTTGGGGGTGTACTAAGGTATTTGGCGAGCTTCTAAGGAGAACCTTTGGAAATATTCCTTAAGTGATTCACCCTCATTCTGACGAATACTAGAGAGATGGGAGGAATCTTTAATGATCCTCCTGTTTGCAATGAATTATTCCACAAAAATCTTGGTGAGTTCGTCAAAGGTACGGATGGATCCTCTTGGAAGGGAGTAGAACCAAGAAGCTTGCCCTTTGAGGGTAATGGAAAGACGACAGCAAAGGTGTGAGCTCATTGGATATGCATGATAGTAATGGTTGATGTGTTCATGTGGGTCGCATCATAGAATCAATGCTCTAAGCTTGAAACCCACGAATAGGATGTTGAAGAATAGCTTCAAAGGTGAGGATTCCTCATACCATGAGGGGAAGATGATTTCTATCTTGAAGGTGAAATTGCCTTGCATTAAGCCATAATTTTGCAATAACATGACGAGTGGGGTCAATGTGACGAGAATGTGTCAAGATATCGAATAATTGGTGGATTAGCGTTGGTTGAGTCGCACGATGGATGGGTAGAACCAAAGGTCAAGGAGATCGCATCACGCCTCTACGGGGAACTGTCAAGGAGATTAGCATTTTGACCTCCTAACGATCGATCTCGGGGAGATGTGTTTTCGCGAAGGGTTGTTTCCTCAAAAGTCGATCATCTCATTTTGAGACTCTTCCATTCGGCGGACACGATCTTCTAAAGAGATTCTCATTGGGCCTTCAACCCAGGTGGCTATCGTGGGGAGTGAGGCGTAAGCTTGGTCCTTGGTTCAATGATTGGTTTCGAGATGACGGAGTTGGAGCGGAGGCTCTGTACAGTTATTGGCCATAACGAGAGTGCACTGTAAATTGTGATTGAATGATTCTTTTCTCACGATGCTAAACCATTTTAGAAAACCCAGGTAGAGTGAAAGTTTATGCCTTGGTGAAATCCACACAGATATTTAAAGAGTGAACACAAAAACTCCGAATTTTACGTGGAAAACCTCGAAAAGAGAGAAAATCACGGCCCACCAAGAAAAGCTTCCACTATGTATCTGTTTCGAGTACAAAATCTTCCCATAACGGGGTTACGTAATTGTATGAGAAAGGAACACTATGTCCACGTCGTGGTAACAATGCTAGTGGTAGATGATGGAGAACAACGAGGAACAAGAATCGACGATGAAGGTCGCCATGATAGACCGAGAGGTTGACGACGGCAGGATCGGGCGGTGGCGGCGACGGCGGGCGGTTGACAACCCGAGTGGTGCATTATTGGAGGATTTTCAAGCTTTAGAGCTCTTCCTCTTTAGGCCTCCCCTCATGAGAAATGATGGCTATTTATTGGAGGAGTGGCTCAGAAATACATGCAAAAACCACTCCCATCGGACGGCTCATGATGATTCTCTTGATCATATGATGTATTTTGTGTATTTGAATGCTCAAATGAAGTCAGAGTTATGAGATCTTGGGCTCGTTAGATCCGCCGACGCCGATTTGACTATAAACACTCCATGTTTGAGAGTTATTTAGACATCCCAGTTTAATGAATATTTTAAGTCTTGATCTCACCGCTTTCAACAGGATCAAGCTGACATTAAGATTTGTGCTTCGACTAGTAGAGTTTTCAGTGTCATATCAATACTTATGAAAAGTCATATCATCAAGGCCATGTCAAGCATAAAATTTAGATTTTGATAATTATAAATAAATTAAGAAATTTAAAAAGATGATTTTATTTGAGTTTGAGTAAGAAAAAAGTTTACCATCATAACACTTTAAACACGTGAAGACAAACCTATTAGAGTAGAAAATTTTATTATGTGCTTAAGTGTAAGTCTTTGCAAATAAAGTATCAAAGTCTGAGGAAGGCAAGCAAGTGATCAAGGCATTATTTTTAATAACTTTAATTAACCAATTTAATCGTTTAAATAGTTTTGTTATTATTTTTATATCTATTATATCAAGTCATACGATGAATTAACTAATTCATTTTTTAATATTAGGCCTTAGACATTTTATTAAACATAAAATATAAAAAAAACATGATTTCTGGGTATTCCCAAATCTGTAGAAGCCTCTACAAATTATTATGTCTACCTTGTAAATATATATTTCTTTCTATTTTAATTATTTTTTGGTCTTTGCAAACTAGTTAATGAGCTTCCACTAAGTTTTATAAGCCTCGATTAAGTTATTTTTGGTAATGAATTATTATCACGTAACTCAAGATTTAGGAGGCTAATGCCTGAACCAAGTTTAAATATTTAGAGCAAAAAAGCAAATATTTCAAATCCTATTATTTTTAAATATTAGGACTTTAGTGTGTGCATCTCTCTCTCTCTCTCTCTCTCTCTCTCTCTCTCTCTCTATATATATATATATATAATTTTTTAGAAGGTAAGGGTTTGCGTGAAGGCTTCATTGATGATTGCATGAGTTATTTAGTTCAGTGTATATCTGTAAGAATTATTATGTCCCATTATTCACTAAGCATATATTTATGCTCTAGCTGAATCAAGTAAAAATGATTATTAAAAAAATTAAAAAAATTGAATTAAATGAATGAAATAAAAAAATGATTTTTAAAGAAATAATATTTATATATATAAATATATTATATTTATTTTAAAAGATTATAAATTATAACTCTATACATTTAATTTTATAAATAATTTTATTATTACAAACTTAAAAGTATTATATATATATTTAAATATTTTTAATAATAGATAAATTTAATTCGATCTCGAATGATTCGATTTATACGATCGACTAGAAAAAAGTTCGATCAATATCTTTGACTCTTAACTCGGCTCAATATAATCGATTCTATCTAATTTAGATTCAAATTTTGATTCGATTTTCGAGCTAAACTAAAAGTCTTAATTGTATCCCTAATTTTTGATATTACATTTTTTTTACTTTAATTCTTAAAAATATTTTTTTATTTTAGCTCCTATAATCTGAACTATGTTTGCATGGAGTTTCATGCCTCTTATAAACACACCATTTTTCCTCGCATTTTAGATTGATATATTATTTTCATCATTTTAGTAAAAGCAATCAATGATAGGAAGAAGACGAAGAGAGACAAGTAATATAGAGCGTCGCATGCTCTTTCACATCTGTCTTTTGCCCTATTCGTAAGAAGGGCAGCGGCATTCAATAATTTCACGCAAACCAAACTCTTTGCGCGGCTCCATGCTGCCAATCAACATATTAAAGCTTTCTTTTATTAGAATATATGTCTATAGGATATTTATTGAATAATTTAAGAAAGTGGCAATTTTTTTATTATTTTTAGATTGAATGCGTCTGTGTGATTTTATTGAGATATCCAGTAATTTGATTGTATATTCTGGTATAAATGCCACTTTGATTTCTGGAGCTGAATCGGTCAACTACTAAAAGATAAGTTACTCTTTTCTTCTTTGATCGAAAAAAAATCTCTCCATGAGTCAATCTTTTGAAAACGCATAATAAGGCAGAGAAAGTAAGTGACTATACATTTGAATGAAATGATTGATTATTTATAATGATATCCCTACCTATAAAATGTGTAACGTATTGGGTGAATATCCATTGCAAAAAATTAAGATAAGTTCTATATATATCTCTTCGGTTACTATTTTCATGTTATTTTTATAAAATTTTATTTGTAGGAAGATATTTATGAGATTTTCTTTTGGAAATTAGGATCAGTTAGGATCACTTTTATATTTATTTAATATTATTTAAGCTTAATTTGTCAAAAAAATATTTAGTGTTGATAAATATTTTAAAAAATATTCATAAATTATTTTGAATATTTTTAAAAATAATACGATTTATTTTAAAAAAATAAAAGGTTGAAGAGAAAATCCTCTATTAAATTCTTCGCAGGTCTGTTTTTCTTAAAAAATATTTACAATCTCTAAATAATATTTTAAAAAGTATTTCATGCCAATATTTTCGTAACTATCTTAAAAAAATAAAAATAAAAATAAAATAAACTGAAACGGACCATTAGTTTTAATCCAAAACCATGGAATTGAATTTGACGGAAAATATAATATATTCTAAAATTAATAAAAATTATTATAAAATTATGTATTAAATTTTTCAAAAAAAAAAATGCTTTAATAAGACAATGTGATGTTGGGCCCACGACAGGAAGTAGAATGCGTGTCCCGCTGTGGACAGGAATGCTGACTAGTTCGAATAGATGGGATGACAAATTTTTAAAACTAATTAGTTTTAAATTTTTAAAAATATTGAGATAAATTGATCAAATAAAATATAAAATTAAACAAACGAAATATTAATTTGATTTAATTATTTTAATTTAATTTTAGAGAAACTGAAATTTATTATATTTAAAATTATTTATATAATATTTTATTATATAATAAATAAATAATAATAATTTATATTTATAATTCTTATTATAAATATAATATATAAATTAATAATATCATATATCATATAATTATTTTTTTATTTAGTTCTATTCAAAATTTTATTTAATAAATCAATCCAAAAATTAAAAATTAAAATTTTCATTAATTAAAATTTAAATTCAAATTACTAAGTTTAAAATTGAATCAAATTACTTAAAAATTTTAATTTGATTTAATTTTTTGATTAAAATCAAATAATGCACACCATGATGATGAACACTTAGAAAAAGAAAAATATATACGGAGGAATATCGTAATTAAATGGTGCCTGCTCCACAATACATCACCTCAGCTAAATTTTGGCCAGTTCGAGCCGCCACTTTTAATTAAATTAACAAACTACACATCAGCACAGGCTTCAATAATGTGTCGATCTGAATATTCATATCTATCTTTATCTAAAATTAGCTTTTTTTTATTCACATATTTAATTTTTTTAAACTATTTTAAGCAATTAATGTTGAATTCATTAAAAGTCTATTTTAAAACTTTTAAGTTATCCTTTTAGTCAAGATATTATTATACAATGTTTTATAAAATTTGATTAATCAGTCATATATTTTATTCATATCGAAGATGATTAAATTAATTACTTATTTATTTTTATTAAACTTTAATTATAATATCTTGATTTAAAGTTCTTAAGATAATATTTATCCCGTAATTTTAATTATAATATTGACCAGATTGCCCAAACCAATATTTTGTCATGATGAATTTCAAAATTTTGTATATTTATTTTAAATTAAATATAATATAAGATTAACTTTTTTATTTATGCATTATTTTAATGTTCAAATACAATTTAAAATTTTAAATATATTTAAATAAATTTTAATGTAAATATTCTCATTGAATTTTATCCATTAATATGCCCGCGCACTTTTATCATCACTATTTATTTTTGAGATAAAAAAAACATATTTTTTCATTAATTAGACATATATTCTCATATCTCCTCGATAGTTTTCTATAAAATTAATGCGTGATAGCGTTCTTATTATTATTTATCTTTCTTTTTTTTTTGAAAAAATGTTATTGTTATTTTGTCTTCTCACATTTTTAGGAGTATAAACAAATCAAATTTTTATTCTTGAATTATTTGAAATAGCTCATATTAGTTCCAAATGACATAATTCGAAAAAAAATTTAAGAAGTACAATTCTAATTTGGATCAATCTTATATATAACAAAAATTTTAACTAATAAATCATATTTATAATTATATAATATAATATAATATTATTTTATTTTATTTGACAGTTCGACGCACCGTACACAATCATCATTTCCTTGGATCCCGTCTAGACCACGAAGAGCGTTATGGAGACGTTGATGCATGAAAAAAATGTATCTCAGAATATTATGACACGCCAAATAAAAAAGAATAAATAATTGAATTTTAAAAATAAGAATAAAAGTAATTTAAATGAAAATAAAATGCTTACATTTTTAATGTTATTTTTATTTAAATATCCTTTGATTTAAATATTTAATTTTAAAATGAGAATGTGCAATGGTTTTTTCTGATTGACTTCTGCATCTTTGATATTAGTCGGAAATAATGAAATTGAAATGTCTTTTTCCACTAAAAAAATAAACATGGGAGTGAATCTGAATCATAGCAGAGAATTATTTTGCCTAATCACTGGGCATGTCCCATCGCTCCGTAGGAATCTGTTAATCAGGTTTTTTTGAGATATTTACCTACATTGCGCATTTATTTTTATACATTTATATGTTATATATATATATATATACATTTCATTTTAAAAATTAATAATGACATTTTTAATGTAATATTAAAAAATTAACGATTTTAATATGAATATTAAAATTTAAGTTATATATATATAATAATAATAATAATTGTATGCAATGTATGTAAATGAACTAATAATATATATATATATATATATATATATATATATATATATATATATATATATATATATATATATATATATATATATATATATATATATATATATATATATGTGCATTAAAATTATGTGATATGTATAAAAATTTTCATTTTTCTGAACTTTATGAGTGCTTAAATTTGATGTTCTCAAATTTATTTTTAACTCATAAAAATTTTGAGCGCTTTCTATTTATAAAGTTTAAAAATTATTTAAACAGAATTATTTTATGATAATATCTATTTTGTTAAATAAGAATCATAGTTCAAATATATTTAAATAAAAAAGAACATTATAATAAACTCAATACATACATATGTACATATAGTTTTAAAACATATATATATATATATATATATATATATATATATATATATATATATATATATATATATATATATATATATATATATATATATAACTCTATAGGCATCCTTGATCTTAGGTAAGCTTAGTTTACACTATGAAAGTGTAGATCACTATTGGATTTCACCATCTCACCTATAATAGAAAATTTAAACCTTAAATTATCGTTATAGACCTCTAGCCTAGGATTGACCTATTTTAGTGGACTTAATGTCTCATTGAACTTCATCAGATAGTGCCCTACTATTAGACTTTAACTTAATTTCAGATCACCCAAATGATTTAAACCACTATAACGAGCCCAAATGCTTATAGTGATGTAATTTAGCTTAATTTGTTTATTAGATTAGCCTTATGCTCAAATAACCTTATGATGGCTTATTTAGACCCATTGATATCCTTAAGATTAAATGACTTACTCTTAGGGTAGTTTAACCTTTGAGGAGCTCTTTATCCAAAGATAAATTAAGCTAAAGACATTCAAATCAAAATCAAATTTAGTTGAACTTAAGTGAAATTCATAAAATTATGAGTAACTAATTGACTTTTTTTCTTGAGATAATTTGATAAATAACATGTTCCAAATCACCCTAAACATTCTTAAAATCAATTCCTTATGAAGTGAGCTTAGTTAAATCCAACATAATAGTAGACATGGTTCTGAATGATTACAGCTTGAAATGAACATTCCCCTCATATTATGCAAGCTTGAGAGGATATTTTCTTATATATAATTTTTTCCAACATTCCCATCATGTTCCAAATCACCCTAAACATTCTTAGAATCAATTCCTTGTGTTAAGTGAGCTTAGTTAAATCCAACATAATAGTAAATATGGTTCTGAATGATTACAGCTTGAAATGAACATTCCCCTCATGTTATGCAAGCTTGAGAGGATATTTTCTTATATATAATTTTTTTTACTCAATAGAGCACCTCCCAATACATTTACTATATGAAGCTAGAGTTATATGTCTAGTACAATATCGCTAGAAGTATCTCTTTGAGTGGTATTTATATTTAATGCTCAATAATATTAATTCACTTATTTCCATTCACACTAAATTCTTGAAGCTATTATATATTTTTAAAAAAGCTCAAGAGAATAGTGAAGAATAAAGCATGTCTTGAAGGCTCAATATATGAAGCTTATTTGACTAAAAAAATTACTAATTTTTTTATCTTGCTACTTCAAGCCACATGCAAAAAAGGTTGACGTCAAAAGATTAGGAGCATCACAAAATTTGCTTTCTATTTTCTAGCAAATAAAAAAAAGCATTAGGTAGAAACACTTTGAGATATTTGAATGATAAAAAGCTAAGAGCATTGAGTCAATGTTTTCTTAGTTGTAATGAAGTTTAATATTTTCTTGAGTTAAATGGTCATTTAATACTATCTTATTTTTTATTGTTGCTCATATATGATGTTCATTTGATCATTTAACTTTCAATATTGAGTTCAGTTTATTCATAAGCTCTTTGTAGTTGGATGATACTATTAGTATTAATAAGAAGATTGAAGTTGAATTTTCAACATGGTTAGATTGTATGTAAGACATCTTAATTGTGATCTAATTTTTATTAAGTTCATTATCTATACTTAATAAATTCATGATCAATAAGTGAAGAACCAGACCATCTTGACCTTGCTTGAGGACCCTTTAGAGTTATGAATACGTAGCTAATTTTTATGCGAATGATTATAGAATTAGTTCTTGGTTTGGAGGAAGAAAGACATATAACTCTAGTGTTTGTGCTACATGTGGTGTTTATTTATGAGATGTAGAACACCACGTAGATCTTAGGAGGTACTTATTGAAGTGATCGGGTATGATATTAAGGAAAGATGCACTATCTCGAAAGATATAAATCACCACCCTATTATAGAACTAATCACCTAATAAGAATTCTTAAAGCATGATGGGTCTTCGAATATACCAGATATTTTTCCCATACTTTATATGGAAAAGTAAAGTAGGGTTTATTTTAAGCAGGGTCCTTTAAGTTTCTTATGGAGGTAAGCCTCCATAGTTAATTACATCTTAAGGGATGTGAATCCCTTAAGAATACTATCAATTAAAGTAGCAATTAAAGTCTCCAAGATTTCAAGGCTAGACTATTGAAGGATTAGTTGTATTGGAAAATCAAGTGAGAAAACTCAAGGAGAAGACTTATTATTGAAGCCAAAGGAAATGAGTAGGGAATGCTCTTAATACTATGAAACCTAGTGAGCATTACAACATATCCTATAATTGGGGTTTATAATTTTGAAATTGAAGAGAATATCAATTTTGTTAAAGTTGACATTTCATTAGAAAGCTAGGGCTTATAATCCAACAACACAAAATTATGGAGATGCCTAAGAGGTGAGGATTTAAGCTTATAGCCTGAAGGAAACAACAACCTCGGATCCTAAATCTAGGGAGCTTCGACATAAGCCAATGCACGACCTAAATCTAAGCAAAAATGGGCATAAGGTTTAACTCCACAAGAGAGGATAAACTGCCCGACTACTGGACTTACAACTGCCTGGAATGATAGCCAGCTAATACCTTCTATGCTTTAAATTCATGTAGGCAAGTCTCATGAAAGTGCAAGATAGTTGAGCTATTATTTATTTAGAAAGAGATTAAAGTTCTTAAACTCACTCCTTGAGAGACTAGAGCATGAGTGGTATGAATAATGACTTAGTATAATGCAGAATATTTTCAAATTCTTTTTAATTTTTGACTCTTCATTTGGATAAAGGCTTGGGATTTTTATATCTACATGCATGATGAAGTTGATTATGGAATAAATCAGCGAGAAAGAGGTATTTTCCAACACAGAGGAGACCCTCAAAGGTCAAATCTTCCCCTACCATGCAATGATGAAAACTCCCTATTAGCAAGAGTGAAATAATATGATATACATGTTGTGAAACATTCAATATCGAGTTAAGGGGTTGTTAAATCTTTTAATTATCTTGATTTATGTCATAGGCTTGAATGTGAGGTTATGAATTATATCAAATTTTAGTTATGAGTGATTAATTGGGTTAGAAAAATTAATTTTATCCTGAGAGCTTAATCATATCCACGCTACACATTCAAACATCAAACATTAAAAAAACTAAGAAAAGTATGTCATTTCTATTGCATAAACTAAACACAACATCAAATAATTTTATAATACTAGCGCAAAAGAATAAAATGATAGGGTGGTCAGGTACTATCGTAAAACCCAAAAAGAAAAATGGGTAGCCGAGTTCTACCCTTATATAAATCGGTAAATAAAAGAATAATTATAATTACAATGAATGAATGCTAGGGGGGGTGGTCTTCAAATCTTCAAGTCTTCATGTCTTTATTTCTTTATATTTTTATTTGATTTGATTTGTTCCACTTCAAAGGCATCACATGGCCTCCTATGACAAAGCCCTCTAGCCAATGCTCATCATATATCCCCATAACACTAATCCTAATTCCTAATACAAAATTACATTAAAAATAGGAAAAATAAATCTAACTATAAATAGAGATTAGCTAAACATACATACAATCTCAAGCAATTATATTTATAATTTGGACTTAGCACCCTGCACATGGGTAACCAAGCCCACCTGTCCTAACTTGGATTAGGCTTAGGGGTTTAAGCAACCTGTAAAAGAGAGCATTTATATTTATTTTTAAGCGGCCCTTTAAGCACAGTATCTTGCAAAAAATATATTTAGGCTAATAACATCCTACCATCCAGTCTATGAAGTATACACCCTAACATCCAATCTAAAATAATACACCACAAAATAAAGCATACATCACACCATCCACCGTCCTAACATAAAACTAGAAGTGGTAACTTATTATAATATGTGTGTATTAAGGCTTGTGTGGTATGTCTTAATTATATTTTCTAAGAGTGAAAGGATGTTTAGTCATAAGGGATTGATTTCATTTAAGTGATTTAATCGATTTGAGAAATTTACTTAGTGTTTTCTTTTATTTTATAGGGCTTTTATATGTTGTAAAAGAGAAAGAAAAGAGATTGCCTTTTCCCATCCCTACCCTAAGCCACTTTCTAAAGCATGTTAATTTAATTTGATTCTCTTTAGTAAAATACTTATTATATATTTTAATTTAATCCTAAGTTTAAGCTTACTTTAAATGATCCTATTCAACATGAATGGCATCTTAAGATTAACTTAATTGAATTATTATCATATGACATATATCAAGCTATTCCTTTCCATCACATGTAGCATGCATATGACTTAATTCTAAGTGTAATTATACATGCAACATATTTCTTTTAGCACACTTTAAATGAAAGATGCATATGTGTATTTTGTAGAAAAGGAGATTTTCATTCATTAGCTAAATGCACATCCAAGTGCATAAAAATTTTAATCGGGTACTTTGCCATTATTAAACTAGGGGAGTGAGGTAAAGACCTCCTTGGAGCTACTTAAAGCCTTGATCCCCGGAATGTCCAGACTAGATATACCCACTATTCTTGAATACACATGAATGTACAGATGACTAGAATAATAGAAAATCATGCAAAGTTGTATTTTTTTAAGTAGGTTGTTTATACATATGATTTAAAGTTCTATTCATATTCTAATATTGGAATACATAAGAATGAATTCAAACAAGTGTTGTGTCTTTTTCAAATAGACTATTCATTTATGAATGTTCAAACTTGTGCAAACTGATATATGAAACTAAAGAAAGAGAACTTGACATCATATGTGTAAACTATAACACATGCAAGCCTATAGATATTTTTAATTATTACCATTCCAAGTATTATAATTGACTTATGAACTTTTAAAAATAATATTTTATTTAATAGTGATAATAGCCACACATATTGTAAATTAAATTCCACACATGCAAGCTTGCATAAAAGAAATTATTTTGATTTTATTTAAAAGACATGAATGCATGGATTGAAATTACATAAAACATTTAACATGATTTGAAAGGAATCACTCAATATAAACATATAATCTCATTCAATCAAACTAATTCCTAAGAATAATCATATTAAATTAAAGCATCTAAAGAAAATCAAAGCTTGTTAATACCATCTTTCATTTTATGTTTTGATTTGATTTAATGAAATGAGGAGAAGTTTGCTGATCTTAATTTATTCTCATGTTTATAATTTATTTTAGTTTAATGAAAAGGTAATTAGGTGAATTTTATGAATTAAT